>JARHVA010002751.1:10000-525000 GCA_037957365.1 Torreya grandis
TAAAACTAAAACTGAAAATGTTTTATATGTAGAAGGTCTTAAGCATAATCTTTTGAGTGTAAGTTAAATGTGTGATCAGGGGTAGACACTAAAGTTTTATGCAGAAGGTTGTGAGATTAGAAGAAAAGTTTCAAATGAGTTGATTGTAGATGCTCAAAGGATAGGGAAAAATGTGTATGTATTTTCAGATATATTCTCAAAGGCACGATCAAAGGATACATTCAGAGATCAGAGAGAGGAGTTGGGAGTAATTTCTATTACTTCCTGCCATTGATGTTCAACATCAAGTGAGGGGGAGCTAAGTATTAGCTCCAGGTAGGCCCTTTGCCATTGATGTCAAAGGGGGAGAATAACAGGTACAGGGAATAGGTACAGGTTACTACAGTAAGGGGGAGTTACTGTATATTTTTAGATGATGGTATGTGTAGGTGACAAGATATGGCAATTTCAGGAGTGAGGTTGCCATCAATGACAAAGGGGGAGATTGTTGGAAATATTGTCATTGATGTCAAAGGTTTAGTATTATTGGTGATAAAGGCCCCATTTCATTTAATGTTATTTATCTTGGCTAATATGAGTTAATATTTATTTAATATTAATGAATATATTTTTGGTTGCATATAAGACAAAATAAAGGCCCATGGAAAAGTCGAAGAGTCACGAGATAAAGACAAAAGAAGGATGGGACGCATTTTCCCATGAAGAGTCATCTTGGGGAATACCAAGAGTCACCAAGTGAAGACAAAAGAGTAAAGGGCGAATTTCTCATGAAGGGACACTTTGAGGAATACGAAAAGTCACCAAAGATAAGGACAAAAGTGGGAAAGACATTTTTGGTCATGAAGGGTCACCACATGACTTTTAAAATGCTTGGATATGAAGGGTCATCCAAGATTGGTGCCATTTTCCATGAGGATTGAAAGGTCACAAAGGGGGAAGGCCAAAGGTCATTTGGAAAGCTATAAATAAAGGCTTGAGTAGCCATTTGTAATATGAGTGTGAGAGGTTAATTTGATATTGTATTATCTAGCTTAGAAGAGCAAAGGTGAGAGAGAGGAAAGAGATGTTGTATTGAACTATCATTTGTTGATTTAGCAACATTGAGAGGTAGGTGTGTGGTTTACACAAAATAGATGATGCTCATGTGGGTTGGTGCTCATGAATGATAGCTAGGTTGGTGCTCGGCAAAATGGTTTGAAGCTCTTATGGGGTGGTGCTCACGAATTGTAGCTGAGGTTGGTACTTGGAAAAGGGGTATGGTGCTCTTGTGGGTTTGTTCTCACTAATATACTTGAGATTGTTCTTCGTGGTTTGTCCCACATTGGGTTTCCACGCTATATCTGGTGTCTCTCTCTTTCTTGTGTGATGTTTATTATTTGACTTTTATTGCATATCTTGAATGTTTGATTAAGGGAAAGTTTTATAAGATAAATATACTGATTCACCCCCCCCTCTTAGTATATTTTGTACTTAACATTATTTAGTAGGAGGATGTGACCATTAGAATTAGACATTATCGACAAGAAAGATTGTCTTGAAGGAGAGGCCTTATTTAAGAAGTAAAGACAACTAAGTTGAAAGTGTGAAATAGTTTTAGGGTAAGCTTAAGATATTTTGAATGATAAATATGGTCATTTTTTTATCATTATTTTCTTGGAGGAATAAGTTATCTACATAGAAGTGAAATATTGGAAATCAAGGACCATGGAATTAAGAATGATCTAGGTGTGGATAAGGAGTGATCAGAAGTTTATTTTTTTAACAATAAAAAAAATTAATGCAACTATATTTTACTCTCTTTTATTATATTAAAGAAACAAAGTGAAAATGCTATAGTAAAAATAAAAAGGTTATACTTGAAATTACCTTTGAATAGTAGTCGTGATTCTAGGCCACACATTGAATTGTGCTTCATGCAAACCTATAATAAAACATGTATAAATCAATCATACATAGGATGAAAATTTGAAAGTAAAGGTAATAAACTTATAGATCGAATAAAATGGAATAATACACCTGATTGGGTACATGAATCATTGTGTTTTATGGTGAAAAATGGTGACTGTAGAGGGTAGGACCTTTAGAGATTTATTTTTCATTTAAACACTTAGAGTGGACTATGCATGCACCAAACCTCATTGGTAAGAGATTATGCTTGACTTGATCATTACATACCTTAGGTAGTATGGTAATTTAGAATGATTGTATGAATTCTAATAGATTATTTTTGTGTAAAAAGGTGAATTAACTATAGAAAATAGAATAAAATTCATATTTGATGCAAAACTGGTGCAAAATTAGTATGTTGTGGGTTTGGTGTGTACAATGTAGAGAATGACATGAATTGCCATTCCTTTTATGAGACTTGTTCAAAATTGAGCAAAGGGGTGGTCATGTGTTACACACATGCCCCTAATATAATATTAGGTGTATATTAATTATGAAACTAAGTAACACCATGTGATTTTTTGAGCATAATAGTTGCACAAAACTCTAGAACACATGCTACACTTGATGCCTTGAATCTGATAAAAAATTGAGACAAACCTAAGTATTCATATAAAATAATAATATATGCATACTAAAATTTTTCCTATGACTGACTATAATTATGAGAGATTTTGGAAATCACTATTTTTGACTATCGGGACAACAACATGTTATTTTAGACATAACCCACCTACACCCTTGGTTAAATAGAGTTTTTTTGTTTGAAACTATTTTCTAGGTTATTTCTATGTATGGCATGGATCAACTAAGTAAAAAATTACCTTTTCTTGTCTATGTGATGTATTATTTCAAATTAGTCTCTAAAACATGCCACTATGTATGTGCCCTCTTTTGAGGTGAGTTGTGAAGCCTATGCAATAACTTAGTTCAAAATAAGAAATTTATGTAAATAATGTGTTAGAGGTACAATAACTAAGAGGTGGTAGGGGGTGAATCAATGATACAATATATTTAAAATTGAATTCTAATCCTTTCAAACCCTTATTAAATTACCACAAGCATTCATAAAATATACTAGTCATTCATAACAATGAACAATAGAAAATGCAAGATCATACACACACCACAAGATCTATGTGGAAAACCCTCTTGGGGAATAAAAACCATTATCAATCCAAAAAACACATGTAATACTTGTCCTATAATTTATTACAAACATGATACATGGTCAAGTCCTTCTGAACAAAATTTGGTGAAACACCTATTCTACAAAGAACACCTACCATTAGGATGGTCAAGTCCTTCTGACCAAAATTTAGTGAAACACCTATTCCAAAAGGATTACCTACCCTTAAGATGGTTAATTAATTTTAAAATATATATTTAGAACCCTCCCAACACCTATGAAATGAAATTATCCTAATCATTTATTACCTTTCAATCTAATGAAGACACCTTGCAAACACATCCCCCTTCACTTCCTCACACATTGACAAACATCCAAAAGCCACCTTTTGGATCACTCTACAATTCTCAACAAAAACTACTTAAAAACCTTATTAACATGACCAAATGGTCATACACATACTCCATAATCTGATTTTCCTCTCAAATCAGCCACCAAGCTCACACAGACATCATCTATCCTTCACTCACACTCAAGGCATCCAAAACATCCTTTTAGATCAATCTAGACCTCTTTGCTCATCCTCAATATTCAAACCTAAAAAATCACTATTATTTACATCAAAAATTAGACCTATAGGTCATACACATAGTCACATAGTCATATACCTAATCTTCTCTACAACCCATCCATTGGCCACACATGCTTTGCTCTACAACTCTCACACACACCTCTTCTCTTAGGTCTCTCACATTTATAAATCATCATCTTTGACTTCATAATTTATATATCCTTCATTATTATTATCTTCTTGGTCAGCCTTTTTAATTTAATTAACCCTTAATACATATTACATATCTCAAAATTATCCTCATAGGTCAGCCATAAAAACTATGGGTCATACTTAAGTAGCTACACCTTTCGATTAGGCCTTAGTAGCCCTTATAGGTCTCATGAAGACCTATTCCCTCATTTATCACTCCTTTGAGAAAAATAGAAACATAGGAACAATTCCAATTCATTGGTTAATTACACATGATCTCTAGGTCCACCTTAAGTGATAACATCCATCACAACACCCTTTTGCTACAACACAATTAACCCAAATATCATTCTGTACATACGATCACCAATATGAATACATAATCAACTTCTAAGACATTTATCATATATAATATAGATGTTTAAAACCTCCATAATCCATAAATATCATCCTTAGGGATTCTACAACACTCTCCAATAGCCAAGTCCTCTTGAAATATCCAAATACCATCAGAACAACTCAAAATATATTTCTTAGGTTACTTATAGAGTATGAACACATATATAGTTAGATTTGGAGCTCAATAAATTTGAATGTATAAAAATTTAAACCTTAAAACAAATATTTTTTGATGCAAATTGAATTCTTATATAACTTTTATTTTTACACCATGGTTAAATTTTACATATATCAAAAGTTATAGCAGAAAAACTACAGACTGGTCTTCCCTCACAAAATCAAATATTTAAATTCCAATGGTCACTGAGCAACTATTAAACTTCAAACACTTTGACATCATCTCATGTCATTGAATATTTGATAAAATACACACCATCTATCTCTTTTAGAGTATCTCATTCTTTACCTTTGCTCATTGTTAAACATCAAACATGTTGACCTCATCATGTGTACCCTTGAAATATTGACCAAATACACACTATAGATCTTTATGGATTAATCAGGTATTTATCTTAAAACACTCACCATTGATCTAATATATGAGCTCCCACAATTTTTTTACTTGAAATGTATGCATCTCTTCTACACATTTTACTCTTCGACTTCAACTCACACCATCGATCTTTTGACAATATGAATGCTCTTGAACTATTGATCTTCTATCTAAGCTCTATGAATGTAACACATGTCACTAGCGCATTCATTATTTGATAGATTGAATTTTATGCAACCCATTAGATGGATATATGTGATTTAATTTACACCATTATATCTATTGATAATTTGACCTCAGACTTCAACATGGTTAAACTTGATGGTCTCTAGCGCATCACAGTCTGCTAGAGCAACTTTGAAGCTTTATAACTTAAGCTTGAAATCACTTCAATAATCCAAATTTTCAAGGTAGCTTATTATAACTATTTAAAACATAATAATGTAAAAAATTTACCATTATTTACTTTATTTTTACCTTCATTAAATGCACAACATTTTTGGTTCATTCATATCTGTATGATGTGCAGTGATAGTTTGGCTAAGTATAGAAACTTAGTGAACTTCTATATGAGAGGCCAACTTTTCACCCACATATATTTATCTACACTTAACCTCATGACATTTAATTTAAAACATAGAAACTTGGTACTAATTTTATCACACTCATATGAATAACTCCCCCTAACTCATCTATACGTGGCAATGGTGACTTCATTACACTGCCTACTCAAATTTTTCTACCACTAGACCCAAAATATCTAGATGAAAAATATGAATTACTAGATGAAATCCACTCATGCACATAAGAATTAAAATCTTATAATACCTATTATTTAACCTCTTGAATAGACTCAAATCATCATACTCATCCCTAAACATCCCTATCCAAAATTGAAGATCAACCAAACCTACTTCAAGCCTATTAGAACAAGCACACTACACACTTTGTCATTGATACTTAGATTATTAGGACACTTCATCCACTCACATAGACACCTCCATGTCATCATTGAAAAATATCTAACAATATCCCCCTTTGACATTGATGTCAACACCCATCATACAACTCACCTTCCTTCTCTCTCTTCAAGCACTCTCATAATAGGAACCTTTTCCCCCTTTAAAACAATGATAAAGTGGGCATAAATGGATCTGTAGGATCTAAAAAGACCACCAACAAGAGAGGACCACCTTATAAATATGATACAAAATCCCCCTTACTTTGATCCTACCTCTTCTTGCCTTGATAACTTCCTCTTGCTACATGCCAACACTCTCTTCAATAAAGAACTACAACCAATGAAGAAAGTGTTGGTTGAATATTTTGTCTATCAGCGTACTGGTAAACAAAATAGGTCTAATCAGCCAAAGTAGGAAGATTAGTCATCCTAATCTGTAAGTTTATCACATCAGAAGGCGACTGCTCTCTCCTCTCATCAAGGGGAGGTTCCCTGTGGATATGCTATGTATATGTATAAATAGAAAATAATACTCAAGGGTAGGACAAGTCATCCATCTCTCTTTCTTCAGAGATGATGTATACAAAACAAAGGAAAAACTCAAGAGAATGACAGACAGTGCTCCTCTTCTTTTAGAAGAAATATTTAGCCAGCCACAAGAATACTCCTAGAAATAAAAGTAGAATGTAACTGAGAGTATGGTAACCAGCAAATCGAGATAGAGCACAAAGTCTCTACCTAAAATGCTTAAGAGTAATACATGAAGGGCAATGAAAGCTCAAATTCTTTTCAAAGTCCTTTACACATCAATGAAAAGAAAACACACTGAAGGCAGCTATGGGGGCATAAAGTCTCTCCACAGTTGATTCTTCAAGACACCTTCCTGACTAATTTTACTAATCCTACTTGTTAAACTAATGGAACATAAAAGATATCACAGCATAAAGTCTGAAAATGTCCCTTGATTTCTTATTCCATTAACATAATATGATCAATAGATTGAGCACAAATTCTCAATGATGCCTCTCAATTTGGGCAGAGTTTCGTTTAAATTGTCAAAAAAAGAGATCCTATTACAATGAAAGCAAGTCCCTTATATAACCACTTCAAGAAGGACTCAGGAACAGTAATACATCATGATGCATTGGTAACTGTTAGGAAGATAGGTTGGAACTTTGGGGCCTTTTACCCATTTGATCTTCTCAATGTAGATAAATAAGTCGTGTAATTGAAAGATTGCAACTTTCAATGTCCACCTGGCGGTTTGATCTTGTCTTCATCGTTCCTCTTTTTTTGGTTAATTGAATTGAGTCTTGGATTCATTCATTGTTCTGTCTTTCCTCGCTTTTAGCTAGTTTTGGTCTTGAATTATGGGAATGCATTTGGGTCTATGAATTCAAAAGATCAATGACTATTTCATGGACTTTAAAATTGACGTTTACATGCCCGTCAATGTGCTCTTCAACAGCTAGTTCACTATCTAGAATTTGACATCTTCGGGCGCGTCACCCCTTGGTCTTCTTTTGGCTTTTGGTTTTTTCCCTTTTAGGCCTTGAGAAGTGACCTATGTTGAGTTGGGGTAGCCTTTTACTTTGGCCGCTGAGAGTCCCCCACAAGGGCACTTGCCCTTCAGGGTCCTTCAGTAGCCCTTTGCCTTGGCAATTCCCGTGGACAATTCCTCGGGCTTTCTCCTATGAACGTTCCCCATGGACATTTTCCCAAGGAAAATTCCCATGGAGTATCCTTCAGGCAAATTCTGAGTTTTTTTCTCCTATGGGTAATTTCTGTGGACATTTGTTTCACAGAAAATTCCTACAGACAAAAGTCTGCAAAAATTTGTTTCGCAAAGTCTTTGATTGGTCTTTGGATTTCTTACACCTGTAGCCACTTAGAATTCTTTTAGACTTTTTGTCTAAAGGAATTCCTTCAGACAAAAGTCTAAAAGAATCAAGTGTTAGCCAATTTTAAATGCCTTAAACAAATATGAAAGAATTACCTTTTGGGCTTCTTTGAAAATGACCCTTCGAAAGGGTGCTTTTATTGATTAAGTGTCCTCTGCAAGGGCACTTGTCCTTCAGGAAGCTTCCTTCAGCATTGAACCATCCCTTTGAACTTTCCTTTGAACTAAGATGTTGAACCAATCGGTTGAACCAATCGATTAAACCAAAAATGGTTCAAGCAGATGGTTCAAGCCAATGGTTTAATGAATGAAACAAGTCGATGAACTAAGCATTGAACCGCTCCTTTGAACTTTCCTTTGAACTGGCAGTTGAACCATTTCATTGAACCAAATGATTGAACCAATCGATTGAACTAGTTTAATGGTTTAATGAAGTGCACCGAGCCTCTTTGAACCAAAGGCTGATGAACCATCCAATGAGTCAAGTGGTTGAACCAAGACGTTGAACCAATTTTTTGTTCAGCAGTTCAAACAAAGATTTGAAAAATGTCTTTGAACCTGTAGACATTGAACCAAAGGATGAACTGAAAGAATGAACCAACTAAGTGAACTATTTGGTTGAACCAAAAGACACTGAGTGAAATAAAGCATTAGATTGCTTGGTTGAATTAAGTCATTGAACTATTCCTTTGGCTGAACTCGCCATTGAACCTTGAACCCATTGAACCTTTAAACCAAAGTGGTTCAATGGTTCAACGGTTCAATGGTTCAAGCCGCCTTGATTTGGCCAAGTGTCTTGAAGCCGACAAACCAATTGAAGCAATTAAACTTTGAACCTTGATGAAGTGCTTAACTCTTGCCAAAGACATTGAACTTGTTGAACCTTGAACCCGTATAAATGAACCTACCTGTAGAATCTGAAGATACAAAGTCCATAGAAATCAACATGTAAAATCCATTGAACTTGACTTGCAAAGTCTGTAGATTTTCTGAGAAGCTTCAAAAATGAGGAATATGAATGTCTAAGACAAATTTTTGAAAATGGAAGATATAATTTTGGTATGTAGGACCAAAATAGTTCAAATGTTGTCCCAAAAATGACTGCTACTTTTGGGAGACAACAGTTGGCTCTAGTTGGGGAACTTTTATCAATTGCAAAATGAATTGAAAGGAGTAGAATCCAGAATCTCTAGTGTCTTCAAGTGTAACATTGGGATTTGGAGTCATGCTACCCAAAAATGAAAGGCATCAAAAAGAAAATAAACAAAACAAAATAGAATTAAAACTGTACAAATATACATATATACAGAGGCAATGATTTGATACTTCAAGAGTTGAAGTGTTTCAGATGCTGCCCATTGTGGGGTAGAGAAAAGAGTGTGCCATCTTGGTTTTTCAATAGAAAGCTATTTTCACCCATGTGCTAATGAATTATGAATCAGCCTCTCCAAAGGGATTCAAAATTTCCATGCATCCCCTTTGGTTCTCTTCTTTTGTCCCACAGTAGGACTTGATGTCCAATCTAGAAATCACGATTTCTGGCCTTCTAATCAAAGAGTTTTTTTACTAAACTTTGATGAGCAGCAATTCTATCCACCACCATGGTTCTCTGTTCCTCTAGCTGAGTCAGGTACATGATTCTTTTGTCAAGAGAACTCTCATATGTCTGATCTTTAATGGCCTTTACCAATTTCAAGGCTGGTAACTCTAAAGTGATTGGTATCTCAGCATTAATACCGTAAAGGAGTTGAAAAGGGGACATACCAATTTCCCTCTTTGACATGATCTTGTCTGCCCACAGAGCATCAACCAATGCTTTGTGGCATGTCCTTTGATTATCATCTGCTAGCTTTTTGATAATAGTTACCAAATTCTTATTGCTGGACTCAGCTTGTCCATTCCCTTGTGGAAAATAATCAGAAGAATGAGAAAGCGTAATTCCATAATGAAAATAGAATTGCATAATTTCTTGAGAGGTGAAACAAGATGCATTATCAGTAACAATTTTGAGTGGAACTCCAAATTTGGAAATGATATTCTATTTGAGGAAGTTGCATACAACTTCTAAAGTAGCATGCTTAATTGGGATTGCTTTTACCCACTTGGTGAAATAATCAATTGCTGTAAGGACATAATCATGTCCAGCACTTGAAGATGGGCTTATTGTTCCAATAAAATCAACTCCCCATTACTAGAAAGGTTCCTCTATGATCACTGGCTTGAGAGGCAGGGCAGCCAACTTGGGTCTTCCAACAAATTACTGGCAAAGTTCACATTTCCTCACCCACTTATGTGCATCTTGGAAAAGAGTTGGCCAATAATACCTGGCTCATAGAATTTTGTGAGCAGTCATAGGGGCAGAAAAATGTCCTCCATAGGCCAGATTGTGGAAAGATTTCAAGAGCTAGGTTTGTTGTTCTTTATCTACACATTAAAGGAATACTCCATCTATGTTTCTCTTATACAGGCCATTATCCCAAAGGACAAAATTGGCAGCTTTTAACCTAATAGTCCTCCTTTCTTTGTAAGACAAATGAGAAGGACATTCACCATAAGTCAAAAAATAGGCAATATCTGAGTACCATTCATTGGTAGTGGAGACAAAAAGGACTGTTGGCACATCTTCCACTTCAACTTCTTCACGCTGTGTATCTTCTGGCTTATTGTCAGCCATTAATTGGCAAAGGCCTTTACCTCTGACCAGCTTTGTTGGCTTGATATCTAGATCAAATTTTTGGATCTTTGCAATCCAATTATCTCTCTTTGTGCCAAACTCTTGTTGAGTTAATATAGACTTGACTGTAGTGTCAGGAACTAAGGCTATAGTATGTGAATTGAAAATATAGAAGCAAAAATGTTTAACTCCTTTTACCAAGGCATAGGCATGCTTCTCTATATTTGAATACTTCATTTCATGGGTTTTGAGAGGGAAACTCATGAACGAGATAGGGGATTCCATACCTTCCTTGTCCTGTTGAACAAGAATTGTTGAAAGAGTGTGATCAGACACATAGTTGTATATTATAAAATCTTTGTGGTAATCTGGACAAACCAAGGTAGGGGCATGAGCAATGGCAGTCTTGATATATTGAAATGCTGATTTGCCTTCTTTGGTCTAGCTAAAGGTAGTCTTCCCTTTCATCATGTTCACAATGTGTCTTGTCTTCTCAACAAATTCAGGGATGGATCTCTATAAGAAATTCACTTTTTTGAGGAAAGAGTGAACAACATTTTTACTTGTGAGAAAATTCAGCTCTTGAATAGATTTGACTCTATCTGAGTCAATCTTTATGCCTTCTTTAGACACAATGTGTCCAAGGAGTTTCCCTTCTGTCACTCCAAAAATAGACTTCTTAGGATTCAAGGAAATACCATTCTAGCGGCAATGCTCTAGCACTTTTTGTAAGTGGCGTACATGATCAAATCAACGCTTTAAAAAGACAGTTAAATCATCAAGATATACCACTATGAATTTGCCAACCTCATCTTTGAAGGCTATGTCCATAGCTCTCTGAAAGGTAGCACCAACATTTATTAAGCCAAAAGGCATTCTTTTATATGCAAATTTACCCCAAGGCATGATGAATGCAGTCTTGTGTTGGTCAGCTTTACCAACCTCAACTTGATTATAACCTGAGAAGCCGTCCAACATTGATAACATTTCTGATCCTGTTACTGTTTAAAGCACTTGGTCCATGATTGGCAAAGGGTAATTGTCTTTCAGAGATGACTGATTTAGATTCTTGAAATCTACACAAATGCAGATTTTTCCATTCTTTTTTTATTACAGGCACTATGTTCACAATCCATGTAAAATGATGGATTGGGAAAATAATTCTAGCATTTAACATTTTTTGTATCTTAGACATAATAGTACCTAAAATTTTTGGATTGTATTTTCTGGATTTTTGCTTGTAGGGCATTGAATTAGCCTTGAGAGGAATATGATGGCGTATTTCATCAGGTCTGAGAGACTTCAGGTCTTCATATGAATACGCTAAGACATCAATGTATTGATGGAGCAAAGAAGTGAATTTCAATCTTTCTTCAGCTGTGCAACACTTACCAATATTAACCATCTTGGGATTTTCTTTGTTGGTCAGATTTACTTGGTCAAATTCCTGAGAGAAATTTGAATCTATTTGTTGTTGTTTGATGAATCTATCATGCTTGTCAAATAGCTTCTCAAGAGAAACCAGGCCTTTAGGAATTTTATTTCCTTTTAGCTGTAGGAATTCTTCATTTACATCTGAACTAGATTCAAAAATAGATTCAGACTTCTGAGATTCGCTGCCTTCAAAATATAGTTGTTCAAAATTATCTTTTTGTTCTGAGAAAGCATTGACCTGATGATCATCATTGAATATTTGCCAATGATCAGCATTGTCAAGAACACTTGGTCTATAGACCATCTTAATGGTATATTTGTCTTCTTTAAAATTTGAATGAGGAACTAAGAGAGTTCCTGAAACAACAAGTGCATCAGCTTTGTCATTGGACTCTATGGGAATGGCAAAAATGTTGAAAGCATCAAAGCTTTCAATTTGGTCCCAAACTAAGTTACGGTAGTGGTGTAACCTCTCATTCTTGGTCTGATATAGATTTCTCACTTAACAGACCACTAATTTGACATCTCCTTTGGCATGAAAAAACTTGATGCCTCTTTCTTGAGCAGCCTTCATGCCCAGCAACAGTGATTCATATTTAGCTATATTATTTGTGTTGCTGAATTATAATTTATAGGATGAAGGAAACATATCTCCTTGAGGAGATATCAAGACAATCGTAGCTCCCGAACCAGTAGAGGAATAGCTACCATCAAATTCTAGAGTCCAAATTTCATTAGACACTAACTTTACTTCAGACTTTCTCTTATTAGAAATGGAGGGCCCTTCTTCATGTGTATATAAAAATTAATTACCCATACCTACGAATTCAAAAAGAATTTGAGCTTTAGGAGCTGATGTCTTGGTAACTACGTATTTTACTTCCTTTTCAAGAAGTAATCTCTTCATCATGCCTTGGACAGGGATCCATGCCTCAGATAGATCCATGTTTAATTCTCCTCCCATGTCCTTGCAAAAATTTCATCCAAGCAAAATGCCATAAGATGCTAGGATGTCAGCAACCAAGATAGTCATCTTAATCCTCTTATTTAGAAAGGCTGCGAATGCAAATTGGGCATCTTTGATTTGCCCCAACAATGGTACTTGCTTGTTCTCCATGGAGAAACATCTCCCAAATGTCTTGGTCAGTGTGAGACCAAGAGACTCAATGACTTTAGCAAGCATAACATTGTCAGATGAACTTAAGTCAATAATACAGTTTCTCAGCTTGTGGCCATTGATTAATAGGGAAACATAGAAGGGTTCTATTTTTCTAGGAGCAGCTGGAGGAGTAATGACCAAATTATTTGGAATAGGCATGTTTTTTGGAAAATCAAAAGTTACTTTTTTTTCCTTTTGTCCTACATGGATGATTTGATTTTTAACATATTGAACCAGCTTGTTCAATTGATCTAGATTAGACTGCAAGTATTCAAATTCAGACATCTATATTTTTGTCTTTTTGACATGATCAATTATGTCAAATGGATGAATCAAGCAGGTATAGAGAAAGGTACTTCAACTTTCTAAATTTTAAGAGGGATGGGAGGTGGGCTGATTTGAGAATTAGAAGTAGAAGGGGAAAGTGTAATTAATGTATTTACCTTTTGAGTAATGACTGGATCTTTTGATTGAAAAGGAAGAACTGTCCCACGTTTAGCAATTTTGATTGCTAGTTGAGGTTGTTCTTCTATCTTTTTTTTATCAGCTTGCTGGGTTGATTGGTTCTTGGACCTGGTAAACATTGCATATGATCCATCTGAAGCTTCTCCTTTACTTTTGGGTTCATCCTAGTAATTCAGGAAACTAATATGGGAGTCACCAGCTGATTCCTCTTGACTGTCTTCAATGATATCAACATCATTTTCCTGATTCAATTCAGGCTGGAAAGAGAATTTTGATTCTGTTTCAAGGTATCCCATTGCTAAATTGATTGGAGGAGCTTTCAAGGCAAATTTTCCTTGTGGGGGAGGAAGGAGATTTTGTTGTCTTTGGTTTCTGGAAATATTGCCTTGATATGATTGATTTGGGAATGTTCTTCTGTATGTAGGAGTAGAAGACATTCCTTGAGCCATTTGCTTTTTGAGGGCAAGGAGCTCATTTTCCAATTTCTGCACCATTGGATCTGTGGTGCTTGTAGATGTACATTTAGAAGATAATGAAGCTCTATTTTTATTTAGATCTCTTCTTATTTTCCCTGCTAAGATGAGATCATCTTTTACTTCAGTGGCCAAAAGTTGAGCTGTAGTGAGATCTATTTGACCAACACATCTTAAGAGGAAATTGACTTCAGGTAACTGAGAATTAATGAAAAATCATTTGATATTCTCAGTTGTAGGTCAAGCAATGACAGAGATTTTGTTTTTCAATCTATCAAATTTAGCTATGAAGTCTCTCATAGGCTCATGAGGCTCTTTCTTCATCTGTGTAAGTTGAGCCAGAAGTGTATGTGCATCTTCTGTAGGTTTGAATCTAGCTTTAAACTTAGCTTTAAGGGTATTCCAATCAATCACAGACTGAGCCTATAAATGGTAAAACCAATCTGTAGTAGCACCTTGTAGTGTTTCAACAAAAATCCTGACTGCTACATCTTCAAATTCTACTCCGATTACTCCACAAGCTATACTAAATGCTATAATGTATTCATCAAGATAAACTTTGCCATCATCGTAGAATTTAGGGAAATTCTTCCTATAACTATGTGGAAGCTCATGTAGAGGAGGAGTAAGATTGAGAGGACCAAAAGCATTACCCCAGGGGCCTTGAACTACCATTATAGGATTCTGAAACAGAGGGATAACAAATCTCAAAGGGGTAATTATAGGCACAGCTTTATCAACAATAGAAGTAGATACTATGTTTGGTAATGGAGATCTAGCTTTAGTAGGAGGGAAGCTCTTGGTTCATTGGAGATGAGATGGTGAAGGAAATAGATCAAAATCATTTTGTTGTACTAGCTCAAACACAGGGTCAACGATACCTTTAGCCCTTTGGCTTCATGTATACCGTGAATCTACCTGATTGTAAAACAAAAGTGGAAAAGAATTGACCTTGCTTTAGTTAAATCTTGGGGCTTTAAACTGTGCATTCTTTCCCTATGAGTGTGGAGGTGAATGAATAGGCTATAAATGGATAATGGGTAGTTCCCCAGTAGAGTCGCCAAAAACTGTTGGTTGAATATTTTGTCTATCAGTAAACTGGTAAACAAAATAGGTCTGATCAGCCAAAGTAGGAAGATTAGTCATCCTAATGTGTAAGTTTATCACATCAGAAGGAGACTACTCTCTCCTCTCATCAAGGGGAGGTTCCCTGTGGATATGCTATGTATATGTATAAACATAAAATAATACTTAAAGATAGGACAAGTCATCCATCTCTTTTTCTTTAGAGATGATGTATACAAAACAAAGGAAAAACTTAAGGGAATGACAAACATCACTCCTCTTCTTTCAGAAGAGCTATTTAGCCAGCCACAAGCATACTCCTGGAAATAAAAGCAGAATGTAACGGAGAGTATGGTAACCAACAAATCAAGATAGAGCACAAAGTCTCTACCTGAAATGCTTAAGAGTAATATATGAAGGGCAATGAAAGCTCAAAGTCTTTTCAAAGTCCTTTACACAACAATGAAAAGAAAACACACTAAAGGTAGCTATGGGGGCACAAAGTCTCTCCATAGTTGATTCTTCAGGACACCTTTCTGACTAATTTTACTAATCTTGCTTGTTAAATTAATGGAACAAAATAAATATCATAGCACAAAGTCTAAAAAAGTCCCTTGCTTTCTTATTCCATTAATAGAATATGATCAATAGACTTAGCACAAAGTCTTAATGATGCCTCTCAATTTGGGCAAAGTTTTGTTTAGATTGTCAAAAAAAGAGATCCTATTACAATGAAAGAAAGTCCCTTATATAGCCACTTCAAGAGGGACTCGGGAATAGTAATACATCATGATGCATTGGGAACTGTTAGGAAGATAGGTTGGAACTTTGGGGCCTTTTACCCATTTGATCTTCTCAATGTAGATAAAAAAGTCATGTAATTGAAAGATTGTAACTTTCAATGTCCACCTGGCGATTTGATCTTGTCTTCATCGTTCCTCTTTTTTTGGTTAATTAAATCGAGTCCTGGATTCATTCATTGTTCTGTCTTTTATCACTTTTAGTTGGTTGTGGTCTTAAATTTTAGGAATGCATTTGGGTCTATGAATTCAAAGGATCAATGGCTATTTCATGGACTTTAAAATTGACGTTTACATGCCCGTCACTGTTCTCTTCAACGGCTAGTTCACTGTCTGGAATTTGATGTCTTCAGGCACATCACCCCTTGGTCTTATTTTTTCTTTCAATTTAGTCCCTTTTAGGCCTTGAGAAGTGACCTGTGTTGAGTCAAGATAGCCTTTTACTTTGGCCACTGAGAGTCCCCCACAAGGGCACTTGCCCTTCGGGGTCCTTCGACAGCCCTTTGCCTTGGCAATTCTCACAGACAATTCCTTGGGCTTTCTCTTGTGAACATTCCCTGTGGAAATTTTCCCTTGGGAAAATTCCCATAGACTATCCTTTGAGAAAATTCCTATGTGTTTTCTCCAGTGGGTAATTTTTGTAGACATTTGTTCTATGAAAAATTCCTGCGGACAAAAGTCTGTAGAAATTTATTCCGTGAAGTCTTTGATTGGTCTTTGGATTTCTTGCGCTTGCAACCACTTATAATTCTTTCAAAATTTTTGTTTGAAGGAATTCCTTCAAACAAAATTCCAAAAGAATCAAGTTTTAGCCAATTTTAAATGCCTTAAACAAATTTGAAAGAATTACCTTTTGGGCTTCTTTGAAAATGACCATTCGGAAGGGTGCTTTTATTGATTAAGTGTCCTCCACAAGGGAACTTGTCCTTCGGTAAGCTTCCTTCAGCATTGAACCATCCATTTGAACTTTCTTTTGAACCGAGATGTTGAACCAATCGGTTGAACCAATTGATTGAACCAAAAATAGTTCAAGCCGATGGTTCAATGAATGAAACAAGCTGATGAACTAAGCATTGAACCGCTCCTTTGAACTTTCCTTTGAACTGACAGTTGAACCATTTTGTCAAACCAAATGATTGAACCAATTGATTAAACTGGTTCAACGGTTCAACGAAGTGCATTGAGCCTCTTTGAACCAAAGGCTGATGAACCGTCTAATGAGTCAAGTGGTTGAACCAATCATTGAACCAAGATGTTGAACCAATTTTTGATTCAACAGTTCAAACAAAGCTTTGAAAAATGTCTTTAAACTTGTTCTTGAACCTGTAGACATTGAACCAAAGGATGAACTAAAAGAATGAACCAACTGAGTAAACTATTTGGTTGAACCAAAAGACACTGAGTGAAATAAAGTGTTGACCCGTTTGGTTGAACTGAGTCATTGAACTGTTCCTTTGGTTGAACTCGCCATTGAACCTTGAACCCATTGAACCTTTGAACCAAAGTGGTTCAATGGTTCAATGGTTCAAGCCACCTTGATTTGGCCAAGTGTCTTGAAGCTAACAAACTAATTGAAGCGATTGAACTTTGAACCTTGATGAAGTGCTTAACTCTTGCCAAAGATGTTAAACTTGTTGAACCTTGAACCCGTATAAATGAACTTGCTTGTAGAATCTAAAGATATAAAGTCCGTAGAAATCAACATGTAAAATCCATTGAACTTGACTTGAAAAGTCTGTAGATTTTTTAAGAAGCTTTGAAAATGAGGAATCTGAATGTCTATGATAAATTATTGAAAATGGAAGATACAATTTTGGTCTGTAGGACCAAAATAGTTCAAATGTTGTCCCAAAAATGACTGCTACTTTTGGGAGACAATAGAAAGAACACATAAAAACATGAAAATTTGATGGGACTCACCATGAAACATCTAAAAGGGACTCCCCCTAATATATTTGAGCCATTTCACCTCTTGAGAATATTTAGATCTCCACACATCATGAAGAACTACCACATAGGCTTACTAGCCTTCTCTCTCAAGCTACCTCAAGGACCACCAACAGAACTTCATACCACTCACCAAATAAGAAACATGTTCTAAATCAACCTAAGAAACGACATTGAAATATTCAAACCATGATATTTTGGAGAAACTGAGCAAAACATCAAATCTTCACACTAGGCCTGTCTAGACTCCTTGTAGCCCTACCTAAAACTTGTAGAGCCCATATATTTCATTATACATACTTTTAGGACCTAAATTTTCGTATATAGATCACTCTCATATGAAACCTTAAGCACACCAATTTTCATTACCTAAATTTTCCTTTGAAACATACTTCTTTCACAAATCTACTAGCCAATTAGGCCTCCATCTTGACAAAATCATGAATAATTTGAAAAAAATAGACCTTCAGATCTCTTTGAATATTGATTTTATAACCAATTTGGTCTATTCAACATATTAAAAATCCCTAGACCTAAATTCATAAGGAAAACCACTTTTCTAGCATAGCCCAAAACTCTAGAATCTTAAAATAAATAGGGTCAACAAACCTCCTTTTGGTAAACATTTTCCTCTAAAACTTCTTAGACACTTGGAGACAGCCATCACACACTTCTATACTGAGATTTGAGCCTCCATAATTTTGGAAACCCATACATATATAACCCATTTAAGGCCTTCTTGTCCTTAAGCCAAAAATAAGAGCTCTAAAAAATCTCCAAGTTAACTTCAACATACCTTCATACCACAAAAACCACCCAGAGCATGCTATACTAAGGTCAATAAACCTTTTTATGCAAACTCTCAAATATTTCTTTTCCATAAATAAAATTTCAATCTAACCATATAGACTGCTCCAACTTTACGACCAAAGTTCTTAAATACACCTTGAGTGTACATACTTGCTTTTCCATAATAAATATGTCTCCTAAGAAGCATAGGTAGAGATACCCTACTTCACATGGTTCATTAGAATAATGTGAAACTAGGATTTACCCATAACTCCTAATACTCATTCTCCTCCTTGGTCTTTTGATATTGATAGTTCTTCTTCTTCATAGGCTTAAGAGAAACAACTTGCTCTTCAACTACAACATTTTCCATCTCTTCTAAAATTGTATTGACAACACACGAGGATAACATAGATTCTTGACATAAATTTTCAGTTGAAGAAACTTCTTTGCATTATACAACATCACCTTCAAACCTTGAAAACACAAGAACCAAAATTGAAACTTGCTTACACATAGCAAGTTTCCTAATAGCATCCAAACACACCTTAGAAATAGCCTCAACCAAAACCTTGGTCTTCTCCTTGAGCTTGGTCTATTCATTCACAACATGAGTAGACAATGAGATTTCTTGGCACTATCCAAATTTTGTATCATTCTCTACCATTTAAAATAGATTACTTGGACCTACAGACTCATCATGACTCATACTTATGACCTTTGGTTTCCATGAGTTAACTTGCATTGCTTTTTGCACTCTAAGAGCTTGATTAAACCTATTCTATGTTGTAGGCCTTTGCTTGTAGAATCTAGAAATGTGACATCTCTCTTGATATTTTAAACACACTATAAATTTTTCAAGAAGTTTATACTTCCTTTCGTGATTAGAACAAAATCTTTCAATATGTCCATTCTTTTGAAAATTGAAACAAACTACTCACCTCACCTTGCCTTACCTTATTTGGATAATGCTTAGAAAAATGTTCCTCATCAAGATAGTTTAATCACTTAACTTTTTTCATACCTTTTGATTGATGTCCCCATCATAGTTCCATGCAAACTCATTTCTAATAGGTCTCTTGCATTCTCTAGGTCTATACCCAAACTGATTACATATGTAACAATAACCATTAAAACTTACATACTTCATGGCATTTGGTTATTTTATTTGATTTAGTTTCACTCTACTAGTATCCTCATTCCTTAATTTATTTTTAACCTTCAAGGTTTGATTTACATTAGTCTTCATCTTGTCTTGAGTTGCATTTTTTATTTCTTCTTTGTATCCAAGATTAGTTCTATCACTTGCATGCTTTTGATCACTTAGAATATTGTCTAGATCACTTGAAATATTTTAAAATATCATAAATGGTTGCATATTACTATATGTATTCTCTAACTCATCTTTTAATTACTCATTTTCAATCACATTCCTTGAACATTCATCTTCTTTAGCTTTCAGGCTTGAAGACAAAATTTCTAATTGACAACTGAGATGCTTGACTATATCTTCATGCTCCTTAGTGTCTTCATTCATTTTTGCCTCAAATTCACTAAATTTATCTTCATATTCCTTGATTTTAGACTTCATATTCTTGTTAATCTTCTTATCAATCTTTATTTCTTTAAGATAATTCATCAATTTAGTCTCACATTCCACCTCATCTTTATCATCATCTGAATCACTCCAAGTAGACTCCTTTTGATATGAGCAACTTCCTTCCTCAACCATGAATAGTACTTCATCTTCAATAGGACCATCATATTTTGAGTCACTGTCTTCACTCTCATCTGATGAGCTGTAATCTTCTTTGATGTAGAGACTCTTCTTGTCCTTGAATTACTTCTTGTTAGGTCCTCATCCTTGCACTCCAAAAAAGAATAATTGGATTCATTTAATATTTTTTCTTAATTGAATTACTATTATTGACATTAGAAATATGACCTATAGTTCATATACATAGTCATCAACCTACTTCCCTTTACAACCCATCCACTGGGCACACACTCTTCACTTCACAACCCTCACACACTCCTCTTCTCTCAAGTCTCTCACATCTATAAATCATCATCTTTGACTTCACCATTTATAGATCCTTCATGATTATTATATTTTTATTCTACCTTTATACTTTACTTAACCATTAAGACATATTACATAACTCAATACTATCCTCATAGGTTGGCCATAACAACTATGGGTCACACTTAAGTAGTTATGCCTTTCAATTAGGCTTTAGTAGCCCTTATCAGTCTCATGGAGACATATTACACCATTTAGCACTCCATTGAGAAAATTATAAACACAATACCACTTAAAAATACATAGGTCCACACCACATGATATATAGGTCCACTTTAAGTGACAACATCCATCACACCACCCTTCTACTACATCATAATTAGCCTAAACATCGTTATGTATATACGATCACCAAGAACGAACACATAGTAAAATTATAAGCCTTTGATAATATATAATATATATTTTTAAAACCTCCATAATACATATAAATAACCCTTAGGGAGTTTACAACACTCTTCAATAGATAGGTCCTCTTGAAGTATCCAAATACCATCTAAACAACTCAAAATATCCTTCTTAGGTTACTTGCAGAGTATGAACACATACACAGTCAAATTTGGATCTCAATGAATTTGAATTTACAAATATTAAAACATTAAAATAGATATTTATGGATTCAAATTTAATTCCTATACAAATTTTCCTTTTGTACCATGGTCAAATTTTAAATATATCAAACGTTATAGCACAAAAACTATAGAATGGTCACTGAGCAACTGTTAAACTTTGAACACTTTATCATAATCTCATGTCCTTGAATCTTTGATAAAATACAAAAATTTTATATCTTATATATTATATTGGTATTTACATTTTCTCACTATTAAACATTAAAAAATTTAACCTCATCTTGTGCTCCCTTGGCATATTGACCAAATATGTACCATTGATCTCTGCAAACTAACCAAGTATTTATCTTATAGTGATCACCATTGATCTAAAATTTGAGATTAAATTTTTTTTAATCTTTTAATATATTCATTCCTTTTTAAAATTTTAATCTTTGACTTTGACTCCCACCATTTATCTTTTGATAGTATGAATTCCCATGAACTGTTGATCTTCTGTCCAAGTTCTGTGAATGTGACACATTTCACTAGCACATTCATTCTTTAACATATTAAATTTTACATGAAAATTTGGATAAATATATATGAATTAAAGCACGCCATCATATCTAATTACTATTTTACCTTATAATTCAATGTGGTTAAACTTGACGGTCTCTAGCCCATCACAGTTCGCTAGAGTAACTTTCAAGCTTTATAACTTGAGCTAGAAATCACTTCAAGACTCTAATTTTTTAGGGTAGTTTATTGAAACTATAGAAAAAATATACATATAAAAATATAATAATTATAAAATTTATTCATACCTAAATTAAATGCACAAATTTTCTAGTTCATTCATATTTGCATGATGTGTAGTGATGAAACGTAGTGAACTTTTGTTTGAGAGGCCAATTTTGCACCCACATATTTTTAGACACTCAAAATCATGAACTAAAATTTAAACAAAAAAAACCTGGTAATAATGTGATCAAACCCATATGACCAACTCCCCCTGACTCATCCATACATGGCAATGGTGATGTCAATAATTTGCCTACTCAATTTTTTCTGCCACTAACCCAAAATGTCTAGATGAAAACTTGAATTACCAAATGAAATCCACTCATGCACACAAGAATAAAAAGCATATAATACCTCTTATGAGACCTATTTTATATCTTGAAATCACCATACTCATCCCTAAACATCCCTAACCATTCCAAAATTAAAGATCAACCAAGTCTACTTCAAGCATACTAGAACAAACACACTGTACACTTTGTCATTGATACTTAGATTATCAAGACACTTCATCCACTCACCTAGATACCTCCATGAAAAATTTATAAAATGATGTTATATAAAATATTTAAATCTAGAGTAATAATGATAACATTAGGGATCATGGTGTCATCATAGATAAACTGAACAATGGAGTAACATAATATGCATGTAAAACCAAGCATACATAACATATTATCTAGATAGATGTTAGCAATGAGAAACACAATAAACAATGATAATATAAAAAGTATGTGAATTTTAATAGAAAAAATCAAAGAGAATATATGATATAAATCATGGCATTAAAAATAGGGAAAATAATTGATATCTGTTATGGCATAAAAATGTGATAAAACTAAGCAAACAAGTGTCATGGACATGATTCATACACAAAATCACATAAAACACACAATAAGTCAAATGGGTTACATACAAAGGACATGGTAAAATGTCACTCACATGCATATAAGCACATAATGAAAGCTTAGATCTAAAATCAAGGACATGTTCAAATGCCCATAATCCAAACAAGATGAATACACATAAAACATGAAATGAGGATGCAAACATGAAAAGCATGCAGTCATAAGTAAATTTGATCGACATTAACAACTTGGAGCATTAGTATATTCAAAAAATAAATTATCTAGTAGTATATCCATGTGAAATTAGAGTTGATAAATCATGCAATGTGATGTACTAAAGTATGGACAATAGGGATAGTCATAAAACAATAAAATATGTGTAAGAGGATGCCCATAGTGAACTTATTGTGATATAAACAAGTTTTAGTGATCATACGAATGTTTTTAATATGAGAATTTAGGCCCTATATTTACTAAAACAAGTCTAATGTAGTCAGACAAGAGTGTAGTGTGTTACTACATTAGTTTTAGTAGTTTTGTTTTTATAAAATTACAAGTCTGAGACAATATCACCACTTGCAACTACATCAAGAAATGACAACCTACGTATTCTAAAATTAACTCAATTATAACTGTGAAGCACATTTGATATAAAATTGGATATAGAGAAATAATGCATATATTGAGCACAAATAAACTGACACAAATAAACTCAAACTCAAACAAACATGCATAGGTCCTAGTTTTTATAATTTTTTGGAATATTGTATTTTTACTTATATGAAATATGATAGTCTAAAAATAAATAAACACATCCAAAGGATGTGGATAATAAAATAGTGGATTTGGTGAAAGTTTAATGACTCTAAGTACCAATTTTATTTCAAAATCCTATAGATCATCATCATTGTGATCATCATACCACTCATGTGTTATGATTGTAGCCTTATCTTTTGCATTTTTCTTAATCTTTTGCATTCATATATCATGTTTCTCTATTTTGTAAGAATCCTCATGTGTGGTTTTTGAATAAATCAATTTTGAGGTTTGTACACCATTTCTAATTCTACAATTATCATCAATACCATCATGAAGAATACAAATTATACTAACCTCAAATTTAAATGTAAGATAATTTTGTAACCTATCAACTGTAACTTCCATTTCATTCAATCATAGTTGACCAATGTAACATTTATTTGATTTACTATTTTCATAAAAGAAAATTGTCTACAACTTTGGGACCAGATGTAACTACTGTAATATGTCCTATTGAATTTTTGCAATAAATACCTTTTTGCAATTCATCTTGATCGTTACCTATGTCTTGGAGAAATGTAAGTGTACATTCCTTTGGCTCTATATCCTCATCTATTTACACATGTTTATATTTATTCTTGATAAAAACCTAAATTATCAAAGGATTCCTTTTGAAATGCTTGTGATTTATGCATATTTGAGCTTATTTTTCAGCCATACTAGATTGGAGTATGGGTTGTATAATTTGGATAATGCCTTTATCCTTATATTTATATATTTTATAGTTTAATGTTGACAAATTATTAGTAGCATGCCCTATGATTTTATGAAAATTATAAAAGGGACTTCCCTCTTGATTAGATAATCTATTAGTAGACTTATGCTTGAATGTGAGAAAAATAATTAGTTCCCTATCAAGTAACATTTTTAAAATAACATGTGGTCTATCCTATACATTATTAGATTATATTATAATAATTGGTTCTATATCCATAATCCCAACATTATTGACCAAGTCTACAAATGGTGCCTTGTTCATACTTATAATGCATTGATTTATATATTGAGCCTCATTTTCTCTAGTGATGTTAGATTTGATAAATATGTTAATACATGGTACACCTAATAAAGTAGGATCTTGTGTAGTAATGATATTACAACAAGTTTCCTTGGATTTATCAATATTTATAATTACTATTTTTCTTTTATCTATTGTTTTCAACTCAAACCTCCACCCTTGTGAAGGTTGTTTAATCCCTCACAGTTTGGAGTAACATGGAGATAATCCTAGGCTATGGGTGGCTTAATAGGTGGATTAAATATATATATTATAGGGATATATCCCCTTGATGTATCAGTTAGAATCTATATACTAAAATAATATATTGAAAGGGAAAATAGAGGAAGATAACATGAAAGAAAATATACCATAGGAGGTGATACACCAAAATATATCCTTCACCTATATAATATGCACTAAGAAGCTAAATTATGACGTGAAATTTATTGAAATACTCAAATAAGGAGTCTTAAAAAAAAAATGGTTCACATAGAGTCTATTAGATTGATGCATGATCTAAGGTAGCTAGTCGATAGGTCTCTCAAGGACACTAATGAAGGATTACACTTTCCATACATACAAGGCTATTCAAATCACACTATGTAACCTATAAGTATGGTTATCCACCTAAAAATAATTACATAATAGAGGTAAAATTTAAGGAATCATTCACTATCACTAACATTCATCTATAAAACATAAAGCATACACTAATCAAACACATTTAGAAGGATAAATTTTAGTCTTATTAAATTCAAAGAGCCAAGTACGAATGTTTCTGAATCAATATTGAAACTAACTCCTAACTTCTTAGTTCTCTCCAATTGGAATTTAACACAAGTGGTTACCTTTACAAAGTTATTGAAGATATTTTATACATTTATTTGGTGATTTGACCAATTGAACTCATCTTTTTGCATTATGGCATAAAAAGGTGAATACTTGGTTTTGACTCTAATAAAGCAATTTATCTCCATGGATAACACCTCTACATCATATTATACCTAAAAAAAGTCACTTGAATCCATAAAATAATCCAAAATTTTTGGTTTTGCACTCATAGCTTGCATTTCTCTCAATTCCTTATAGCCCTAAAAACATGTAAACCTCCTTGTGTAGATTTATGTATGAAAAATATTGGGAAAATAAAGACATTTTGAGGACCCAATATCCCCTTACAGCTCTATGTAAAGCTTCAAGATCTAAATTTTAATGGAAGTACACTTATCATCCCATTTTCTATCTCCAATTAGGTCTCAATTAGCCCTTTATGCCTAGAAAATTGAGTTTTTCTCCAAACTTCTCCCACACATGTGAAACATTTAGGGAGTGAGTGATTCATTTTCAATACCATGTGACCATTCTTCATACCAAACCTGTCAGTTTAATTTAATGTTGGATTTTAAGGATTTATAGGATTTAACATGTGTAATACATACCAAATCATCCTTCCTAATATTTATCATCTATCCATGATCTTCTATACCCTATTTGGAGTTCAAATCCTTACAAAAGTACAACATTTATCGAATCTATACTGGTAAAAGTACAATAAAATGTCATGGTATTGAAATAATTGGAGTTATCCATTATTTTATTGTGGTTTAAAGCTAATTTAAACTTATTTCAATAATTTGGGAATCCAATTTCTCCAAACTAGTCATTTATGGCCTTTAGGCAGCCAAAAAAGACACTTATCATCTTAATGATGATTCATAAAGTAAAATATCATAAATTGATAAATAATTAATTATTTTATGAGGTAAAATACCATTATAATTACCCATAATATATTTGGACACCATGAATCTTATCATGAGATATATAAGCAAAAGTTTGAGCTTCTCGGGTTGTTGAATATGCATTATGTGAGGTCTAGAAGAATGTAGGCCCAAAAGTGTTATTGTGGTGTTTTTTATGAGTTTAAAATGTGTTTTTAACATAATAATTAACTTCTTAAAATATTCATCTAAAAATTATTCTTGATCAAACCTTCTGTAAGCTCTTTTAGATCATGCCTAGGGTTTATTAACCAATATGCACTCTTGACCATAGAAACCTATGTTTGAGCATTTATTCAATATTTAAGGATTCATAATATTCATAGGATGCTTAAATATATTTAATACCACATTATTATGTACTTTTTATCAAAAATCACCTTCAAAAATCATACTTTACTTCATCTAGGTTGTGAACACACAACTCTTCACCATCGTACACACAGGTCTGTGTGTACATGTTTAGGCTTACCAAGCCTAGATGAATTCTTCAAACTTTAAAATTATCTCTATTAGCCATAAATATCATGTTTAAGTATCCTAATAACATTATATATTCATTTTAAGTTATTTACATTTCTCTTGACATACCTCTAGACCCTCAATCCAAGTAGACACCTCTCTCTTGATAGGTAGGTCTGTGAGAGCTAAAATGACTGTGTTTGACTATCTCTTCATTGTTGTAGGAAATAAAACTTAATATATGTTTCCCTTAAAGTATTTAAACCTATTTATATTCTTTATTTCTTAGTTCAACTTCACAAATCATCCACTATATAATCTAACACATACAACCCTGTGTGCTTGGACTGACTGTGTATGTAGGGGTTGAAATGAGTCATATTTTAGTCACTTTCTTCTGATTGCATTTTATGTTTCCATAAAATAAAATTAATATTTAAAATTTTTAATTAATTATCCTAAAATCCCATCTCAATGTTGTACATCACCCCTTTTACTAGGTTTAAAAACCATTTTTATCAACTAGGCAGTTATGTTGGTTGTGATTAAGTTTATAGAATGCCTCTTGGGGATTAGATCCCTTATACAAGTCAATAAAAACTTTGTCATAGTATTGATAAATTATCTATATTTTTTTGAAACACTATTCCTTTTCAAGACCCTACATCATACCCTGAACACATTTTCTCTCCCCTAACATCTCATCTATCATATTCTTGTTAACTCATGTTCTCACATAAGCCTAACTATGTGGTTATGGATGAGTAACTATAGGCTTAGGATATACTCTCTTCAGAAATTTTTAAAATATATTCAAGATCTTATTTGGTTTCATGACTTCATAAACCTATTTATCCATCCATACATCAAGTCCAAAGCATGCCATGTATTCAATACTCTCTCATACTCCTATATAAGTTTGTAAGAGTCTTGACTACATTTTTTTTAATGATAAAGTATTCAATAGGATATATATAACCTTTTAAATAATATACAAAAATAAATTTAACTAGGACACACACACTTCCTTTGAGAATATACATAGTCCTGTGTATGACCGCCTTTTAAGATTATTTGATCAAATTAGTATTCTTATTCTCTTTACTACCGCAATCACTTGTGATTTATTTGAAAATATAAGAGAGTGTTTTATAGATATATGATTATTATCATAATTTTCATTACTTCTCTTGAAAACTCCTAGATTCACTTTTTTCATCATATGGTCATTTAGTCACATTTGTCTAGAATCAGCCTAATTGTGTGTGGAGATTTAACTTGAGGTTTGATTAGAGAGTCAAAATTAAGTTTATAATGTCATAGTTGTCTTCCATTGATTTCACACACTTTAAAAATGACTACATTCAGTTTACACATGTACCAAGTCACTTGAACCTCATCTTCTCAAGCAAGACTCATTGCATTTGATGTGAAAATGAGACCTACAGGTCTGTAGACTTATAAGTCTACATTTTCAATCTACGAGGCCTTATATGGTGTATACCCTATTATTTTTAGAATTAATAAGATTAATCTACTATCCCAAAACCTATCTTATGAAGTTTTATCCTTGTGACAACACTTACAAAGCAATGTTTTTCACCCTCTTTAATCGATATCTGTGAAAATAAGCCTATACACAATCCTCAGATTGAGACCACTTTACATTGATTAGAGGGGATAAAATTGGAAAACCAATCATTTTATATGGTTCATAATGATCTAATGTTTCATTTAATTTCATGTAGGACCACTTCACTCCATTGGTTTTGGTATTCATGACTAAGATCTTGTTGCTTTCAAACTTGTAGACTACACAATATTCTGATAGATCATGAGGGCAACCCTATTGATCATTAATACCAATATGAAGAGTCTTAATATGAATTTTAAAGGAAATAAACACACTATAACAATAATACATCAATATTTTCATGCAACTCAAGACCTTAAAAATAACAAAGCTTTGTCTACCTATGATGCCTGATGTATTAGTGAGAATATAAAAACTACCTTCATGTTGAAAGCTTGTGGGTGTGAATGGGTATGGATAATTATCAAATAGAATTTTACAGACATTGAGGAGGGTGTAAATAAGGTGGGATATCTTCATTTACACCCTTTTACTATTTAAAACCTTAAAATAGTCTAGAAACCATGGCATCCAAACTACAAACTATGCACAATGGAGATTTTTTTATCATTCTAAGGTCACATGTGCCAAATAGGGATTAGAAAAGTCTATAAGATGGTTTTACAGACCTTATAAACCCCCTAAAATTTATCTTATGTACCCAAAAAGTTCAAACCTACATGAAAATTACACAAAAATAATCTTATGGGTTTAAGTGAGGTTTAAGACCACCTACTAGTCTTAACAATTGTTCATAAAGATGAAGGCACCAATCTAAGAATTGATGCCATAAATTTGAAGCTTAATAGGACCACCTCCTTTGGATAAAATATAAAACTTCAACTTTCTCTCTCTATCCATACCATCTACATGAAACTTGCCTTTATGAACTTCTGAAGAGGGAGATGGAGGGACAGAAGTAACTTATGAATTTTTTGGACTTGTGTAAGCTAGTTGAGGGTGAAAATGACTTATGGGAGATAAAGAGATGCTTTGAAACCATTTTTTCCTAAATATGAGCTCAAAAAATTTGTACAAGTTCCTAAAATTACTTATTTGGAGTTAGAACTAAAGTAAATGATTTGTTCTAACATGAAAATTGATACTCTAAATTTATCCTAACAACATGCATGTTAGAACTCCTATTTAAATGTTTGTCCTCTAAAAAAATTTGCACAACTTATCTTAGTATTTTTACAATTTTCAATGTGATCTAATTAGCTACTAAAAATAAAGTAAATGTAGGGTTTAGAGTTACCTAGTGATGAAGGTTGGTTGCACACTATTGATCAAGCTTTGTGAGAAATCCTCTTTGGCTAGGGAAGAATGCCCTGAAATTCACCACACTTAAACAAAAAGTGGATAAATATAAAAATGAGTGGGTTGCCTAGTAAGAAACTAGTCCTATTAAGTAATGCACTTCCTTAGATGGATGTCAACCCACATTCAACATTCAAGTTTATAAATAAACATGAAATTACAAAGATATATATGGATAGGATGAAAATAGACAATGCCAAAGATAACTTAATCTATAGTAAGATTAATTTGATCAAATTGATTATCCCAAAATTTAGTTGCAATATCAACATTTTCTTGGATTACAACTAACTATTCATTAATGTATTCAAAATTATGTATAAAATCTATAATGCAAAGTCCTAGCTCAAATGCAATGTTGTTCTGATCGGTAAATAGTGGTTGAGGGACTATGGGAAGATCAAAGATGCTAATAGAATCATGTACTAATTTGAGCAGGGTCATTTACATGAAAATATGGATTTTAGCAAACTAAAATGTATATTTAATAAATATTGAAGATGCAAAATAGACTATTTAAATCTAATTTTATAGTTTGATAGGGATCGGTGAAAATCCTATAGGATTGATGTTGATTCTAAAAGATTAGATGAATCGATGTCAAATCTATGTAAAAGTGTTGAACTATAAAATAAACTATAATGATGGCCTAAAAATTTGATAAAATAATCAAAACTGAATGTAAAAAAAACACAGAGATTGTAGAAAATAAATAAAACTTAAATATGATAAGATACTAACCCTGGATGGTTGACAATGTGCAGATATAAAGATTCCAAAATAATGTAAATGGACTTCAAAAATCACCTGATAATGTCACCAATCAAGTGTTCTTCAAAGTGACAAGATGTTAGTAATGTCTATATGTGGGTTCAAGAATGGTTTGGATAGAATTTCATGATCAAAATGGCTTCCTTCATTTCAAATTCATTCCTCTCAAGCAATGAAAGTTTATTGGATATTTATGGATCGATGTCAATCCTAACTAATCAACATCAATTATAGAGGATTGACATTGATCCACCTGATTTGGTAAAAGTTGGCTGAGGCTATTTGAACTACATGCCAAACTTAGTGAATATAACACTAAGTTGTTTGCACATATTTTTAATGAGGGTAGGTTGTTAGGAGGGTTAGGTAATTTGTTTTTATTTGATTTTTATGGATTTTATGGTTAAGGGAGGTAAATAGTAATTAATAGAATTAATTACCATGGGTAAATAGGGGTTAATTATTATTTCAATTAAATTCAATTATCTTATGTGGTAAAGGTAAATGGGAAAGTAAAATGTAATTATTTAAAATAATTACCCATGGGGCATTGTTATGTTAGAAACAACATAAATATGATGACACACAAGTTAATACACAAGGGTGTATAAAACTAGCATCTACATTTCCCCCTTTTTGTGGAGTGGTATGTAATAGCAGGTCATGAGACAAAAAACTATAAGGTGTTTAATGCCTCAAGTTTATTGTGAGAAGGTATCCCCCCTCAAACTGGGCATTGAGAAGTAAAATGGAATGGAAGGTGGGTTTTAACAAGATGGAATGGATAACAAATGTGGGTGAGGTGTAATGGACAAGTGAAAGATAGCTAAGGACACATAAAAAATGTAGATGGCTACAATGGAATTCCAAGTTTGCACTTTTAATAAAAAAAAGTAATGCAACTAGCAAAGCCCCATTGACTAAAGCAAGTAAAAAAATGCCATAGCTAAAACAAATGGGTGAAAGTAAAGGCTATCAAGAAAATAAAATATAGGAATAGCAAACTAAAGCATTTGATGTGCATATGGTGCATGTGTTACCTATATATAAATGTTTACAAGGTAAAAATATACCCTTAGAATATTATTAGGGGCAAGATGCCAAAAAAAAGGGGTATGCCTTTAAGGAGACTAGGGAGCTAACAAAGAGTCAAAATTCTTGAATATAAAAGGTAATAAGAAACAAAAATGGGATAGCTGAAGCATAGGCAATAAGATAGGGCTTACGAACAAAATTGGGAACATGCAATAATGATCTATAAGTGAAAAAATATAACAGTCCAAGATGATTGATGTCAATCTAAGAGGGATTAATATCGATTCTAAATATCGACATTGATTTAGGTGATTGACATTGATTGAAATAAAAGCTATCAATGAAAAAAATAATCCAAGAACCAGATTTGATGTCCATTGACCTTGAAAACGAATGTGAGAGACTATGGAGGTAAGCGGGAGTGAATGATGATGATGGAGACTATACTACGAGGTAAGGGTTAAAAAAATTTAGAAATTTGTTTATTTTTGTTTATTTTTTTATTTTTATTTTTTATATTTATTTAGCATAAGAAATTAGGTTGATTAGGAAAATTGGTGGGGTGAAGGGGAGTTAAATTTTAGTTTTGTGATTATTTTTTTGAGAAATATATAGCTTATGGGGGAAAATTTTAGGGTAAAGGGAATTTATGTTGATCTAAAATGGATTGACCATGATCCTCTAGGATCGATGATCAGAAATGGATTGACCATGAACCATAGGATCATTATCGATCTATATTAAATCAACATCAATCCTTAGAGGATTGATAGAAAACAAAAAGCTTAGGCTTTTGATTAACTAAAAGGATATTTTTGATAGGCTCGGGAGCTACTAATGATGAGGGATAGAGTCCTTCCATTACTAGTGTAATTGTGGGAGTTCATGTGTGATGAAGATTGGGCACATCTTGAGGTAGTAGGGTTTGGAAGGATTTGACACTATTAGTGTTTCCATCGAGATATCAACATGATACATCCAATTGGAAATGAGAGTTTGCTAAGAAAAATAGATAAAGTAGTAGTTCTTGAGAGGCTTGATGAGGTTGAAGTTACAAAAAAAATCAAGAGGGAGGTGAAGAAGATAGTATGAGTAAGTATGAAGAGGAACTTACCATTGGTAATTTTGATTGTACTACAAAATCAAACATTAGATAGGTTTGGCATGGTTTTGAACTTGAAAAAAAGTGGATGATAACATGGAAGCCATGAGTAAAGTTGTAATAGTTTAGAATCCCTTAGAGAATCTTCAAGAGTGTTCAAACAATCAAGAAGAGGAAAATATTTACTTTGAACTACCTTTCTTTATTAAAGATGATGGCCCTATCTCTTGTAGAAAAAAAAGTTGAAAAAATTGATTATAGGGGAAACATTAATAAATATCCTTCAAGAAGATATACATGGGAAATCTATAGTTCTAGGTAAGCATGAAGAAGCAGTGACAATCCTTGATACACAAGATGAATAGAACTCATGGCATTATTTATACCATGACTTCATGGGAGAGCTTGAAGTGTATACTAGCAGTGGATCACTTGAATAGAAACATGAGAAGACTAATAAGATGAAGCATTAGGTACATTTTGAAGTAGATGATGATGACATGGTTGTCTTGAATGAAATTACAACTAAGTATGCGGTAAGATTTCATGAGGACACTCTGGTTACTAGCCTTATTGAGCATCATAAGTAGGTAATAGATATTGAAGAAGCCAAAACTTAGTTATACCATGGTATAATTAAATCATTTTTTGAGCCTACTATCCCTAAAGATAATGGCATTGATGAGGTTGAAATTGGCATCCTTTCAAATGACCAAGAGGAAGTTGCCTTTTGGCAAGAGCTTGAAAACTTTTGTTTGAGTTTGAATGAAAAACTTGTACTAACCAGTAAGAATACTCAAAAATAAGATGATCAAAATATACACATTTAAATTCATGATCTTAATGATTCATCAAAGGTTTAAGTTGTAACTATATTCACATTGGAGAGCCACCCTAATATGAAATATTAGCATGAGGTAAAATTTGAGAATCAAGATGAATTTGTATTCATTGGGAACATATTTGATGTTGATGATTCACTTAAAGGTTTGCTAAGAGGATTGGAAACCTTAAATAATCTAAGCTCAAAAAATAAAAATTGTAAGATTCATCTTGTTTCATATCCTTTGTCATCACATGAAGAAGATGATCTCAAAAATCTTCCCTTTTGATCCAAGAGGATCAACCTTGGTAGGTTAGTTCATACATAGTAGTTTGATTATATTTGTTGTGTTACCTAAGTGATTTTTAGCACAAGTTTAGTGTGTGTCTTATTGGTGCTTTTTCATTTTGTGTGTGTTGTCCTTATTTTGTGTGTGTTGTCTTTACTTTGTGTGGTTTTGTGATGAAGGAGCATCTAGTAATCAAAATACCATTGTGTATTATTGAAGTGATATATGTAGTTAAGAGTCATATTTGGTATATTTTAGGGTTTAAGTGTGTGTTTAGGATCCTCTAATGTCTATTTTTTTTTCATAGAGTCATCTTGAGTCATCAAAGGTGTGTTTTTATGGGTTTGGAGGTTTCCCTCCAAAAGTGTAAATTTGAAAATTCAAATATTAGAACTAAGCCTAGAAGGAACATAAGCATGGTATGAAGTGAATAGGTGAGAGAAAGTTGGTTCAATGGGTCCAAGGAGTCATGTTAAGGATGTTTGAAGTCATTTTGATGTCTAAATACCTTAATGTGATAAAAATCAAGAATCATGTTAATGAGAGTAACCACCATTCTTACATTGGGTTTACCACCATGTAAGAGTCTTATTTTGGTAACCACACAAACCAATGTATAAGTTAGATGAGAAGGAATTTATAAGTCAATTGTAGCATGGGAGAGATTATAGAGAGAAAAAAGAGGTCCAAGAATGAGAAAAAATAGAGATAAGAAGAATGTAACTCCTCAAAAAGGTGGTAGAGTCCATTCATGGACTATTGATGTAACAAATGATGATTCAAATGAATTAAAAAAAAAGCTTTTATTGTGTTTACTCTCCATTAAAAGTTTTATTAATTTTAATAGTTCATATGTTTCTTTATAAAATAAATTAACCCTATATAGAGTCTCTATTACGTGTTGTTACATGTTTGAGTGCAAGGATATAGGTTATAGTCAAGACAAGAGAAGATTGTAATGGATTTGATGAAGGTTTGAAAAATAAGGAACTTAATGGAACATTAACCCTGAAAGTTTTTAAATTAGGTAAGACCTTAAGGTGATTTAATGGAGTTTCTTATAGTAAAATAAACTCAAAAAAAGGACATCTTTGTCCATGTCCCCTATTGTAGCCTGTGATAGTCAAGTAACTGACTAGTTTGATAGCTTAAAGGATGATGAAAGAAAGTATAAATAGAGTATGTTTGTTATATAATAATGTGTTGGTTAATACATCTCATTATGTGGTTATTCATGTCATTCTAAAGTGATAAACCTAATAGAAGGAGGACTCTATTTTTGGAAGTCTATGTGTGTTTGTCATAGTTGCCTTCCTTACTAAGGAAATAAGTGGTTTAACCCTTTGGAGAATGTTTTATATGTTTAATTGGAATTAGATGTTGTATTGAAGCGTATATGGGTTATTGAATTCCAAACCTCATGCGTAAGATCCAAGATTAGTTATAATAATCATAAACTCCATTACCCTACTTGTACCCTGTCTTGAGATAGAGAATCATGTTGAAAAGGAAGGTAGAATCTCTTTTGTTTACAATAAATTAGTTTTCCTACCTAATTTGGGTTTAATATTGTATTAATAAGTGAGAAAAATGTGTGGAAGTCTTAAAAGTATTCTAAGGAGTCTTCAAACTCAACAAATCTTCAAACCATGTTGATGCAGTCTTTCATGAGGACACATTATTTTGTATTTTGCTTAGTATAAACCATAAAAATATTAGTTAAAGTATATTATCTATTTGGGAAGGTGTAAAATTTTAAAACAGACCTAAGGAAGGTCTTGGTTCAGTTAGAAAATACCTAAAACTTAAAAAAATGAATTTTGAAGCCTCTCAGCCTACATAGTCAACCACCTAGGGTTTGAAAACTCAAAACCAATTAAGTTGAGTTCTAACAGGTGTAAAATATTAAAAATTTGTAATATTTCTTATTTTTACATTTATTATTTTTACATTTATAAAAGGATTCATGTGGTTTTAGTTTGGTACCATATGATCTAGTATAGTTTGGATGACTGGGCTAGTGTATGGAGGGCTAAAAGGCCTAATTTAGAAGAAGCCTACAAAGGAAGTGGTATTTATATAGTGAGTTAAGGAATGAAAATTCATGGAGGCTTGTAAGATGATAGAGGGTGAAAAAATATGGGATTATATGTTGAATATGGTTTGTATTCTGTTCAAATGAAAGGAAAAGGTAAAAAAAAGTCTACAAAGAGGTAGAGTCACTATTAGAGTTGAGGGGTTTAAATGAACGATTAAAAGTGAATGATAGGTTAATATGGATCAATAAAAGTGTGTTGTAACAAATATAATTAATCTAAGGTAGCATAATGAGCCCATGAGACCAATATCAAGATTTGGTGTTTTATACATTGAGATGTGAACTTGTGAGAAGCTAGTGAATGAGTGAGTGGAAGGTGATGAGGATAATAAATGGAAATGAGTAGAGAGAGAGATTGATAATTATGAGGGGAATAATAATAGGGAGATAAGGATTTAAATGTGCCTATAAAGAAGATCATTTAAAAAAAAAGGGTGTTATCAAGATTTGTGAGAAGAAATAAGATTATATAATGAATAAGCATCAAGAAGTTGATATTGTAAGTTGAGATAAAGGAATTGGTAAGTTTGAAGGTTTTCCCATGTAAATATGTATATTTTGGTATAATATCAAGGTAAGCTCTTTTTTTGATATTGTATTGAGTTCTTAAAGATTATTGACTTGAGATAGGCAAAGAATGCTATGAGGATTGCATGAGATAACATTGCAAGCTATTGCGGGAGAAAAGTATGGTGCAGGTATGGAATATTGAGTTTAGTATATAAAAATATAAAATTGGTGAAGAGAAGATAAAGCCCCTAATTCTAATGAGAAGGACTTGAATCTAGTCAAGAGAGCTAGATAAGGTAGAGTGAAGTGAGCAATGAATCTTAAGAGACAGTGAGAAAGGAAAGACTCAAAGAGAGATTCAAGGGAGATAAGAAATAAATTATTATAAAAAATACTAGAGGGAGAGAAAATATCCACGAGATATCTAAGAGGCAAGTAGGCAGCTTGCTAAGAGAGTGGTCTAAACAATGCCTATAAAGTGAAGAGAAAGAGAGAAGATGGATGTAGAAAAGTAAGTGAAAGAAATGAGATGAGAGTTGGGGAAGAGTTTGAAGAAGATAAAGATCATGGTGAATCTCATGAAGGATCAAGGAAGCTAAGGGCTTGGCTGTAGTGTGAGGAAGAAGGTGAAGTGGCCATTAGAGCTACTTAGGAGAGAGAAAAGCATAAGATGAGTGCCTTAATAAAAGAGAATAATAAAGACAGTAAAACCCATATAATCATGAGAAATGAAGAGTTTACAAGAGAGAAACATGAAAAAGAAGTAGAGAAAAGAATTCTCATTGAGGATAACAAGGAGAGAAAAGTGATAAGAAAATCACTTAAGAGAGAAGATAAGGAGAAGAGAAGAATGTCTATGAAAGGGGCATTCATGAAGACTATGTGGTCTCTTGTTTTATATTCTAATGTTGTATTTGATTTTGTGTATGTAGGTATAAAATAAAGTTGGATTAAGGATAATCATAAGGCCTTAAGGATTGTGAATAATGGGTCCAACACATCACCCAACATAATGAAAGAAGATGTCAAGGAAAGAGAACAGATTGAAGAAGACAAGATGATGAATAATGAAGCATCTCAACATGCTAAAGAGGATATGAAAGAAGAATTTTATGATGCTCTTACAAGCATTGTAGTATAATTAAAAGAGGAAGCTAACCATAAATACATGAAGGAAAAACATGAAGATATGAGAGATAATATGAGTTTTTAGCAGTCATATATGGTTGTAAATGAGTGCTTGGATTTGATTTTGATTTCAAATGTGAAAATAAAGAAATTAATGTATATACTAAACAAGTAAAAAGTAAGGTATAGTGCTCAAATATAGAAAAAGGGTATGGTTATGTGGTGCCTAACTAGATCAAGATAACAAGTGATGAGATGAAGTATAACCTCAAGAAAAAGGGCATGAAATCTAGTTAAATAGGTGAAAGATAAGATTAAGTAAAGATAAAAGAAGAAAAGGGTAGGTTACCTCAAGTTTACATAACAACTTATCAATCCAATAAGCATGAACAAGATGAAACAAGAAGCAAACTTCAGTCCAAGAGAGTGCAAGGCAGAAAATGGGTCATGAAAAGCAAGGAAAGAGTGCAGAAATATAGTCTTTAAGGTAAATTCAAAGAAAGCATGAAGATAGGAGAAGATTACAAGTCAAAGAAGAAAATTGAAGACACGATGGATGCTAACCAAGACAAAGGGAAGAAGATGCATCTAAGTGAGCAAGATGATAATTGTGAAGAGGTTAAGTGTTCTAAAAATGTGATTTATAGTGTCATTTTTTATGATATATATGAAGTGATTCAAATAGTGAAGATGTTTTATATAGAGACACAATGACATTGTTAGAGAAGATTTTAAAAATTCAAGATGAAGGTTAAGCACCTCATAGAGTGCTTAAAAAACTTGATATGTAGCAAAATTAGGAAATTTATTTGACTCTCATGATTGAAGGAGTCCAAGGACAAGTCAAGTATCAAAATGCCCAAGAAGATAAAGAACAATATGGTCCAAAATTTGATGAAGATTATGGAGAAATAGATTATCTCATGTTGGAGGAGGAATTGAAGGTTATAGATAATATTTTAATTACATTGAAAGGGATTAAATTAGGTGAAGACTAAAAATATAATAACATAAATGAGCTCAAAGAAAAAATAGTTATGGATGAATATAGGGAAGTACAAGTAGTTTTTCAAGCAAAGCCATAAGTAAGTACACTAGTAAGTAAGAAATGGGAGTATGAACAAGTTAAAAAGATAATCTAATCCATGGGTGAAGTTACATTAGAGTTATTAGTTGATTTACATGATGATTATAATAGAATAAGGTGCCAAACAACATTATGACATGCTGAAGATGAATTGATTGAGAGGTTATTCTTGCAAGATGAGCAAGGTTGTGTGAAGAGAGATCAAGAGATGGATAAGTGTAAATAAGAGGCAACAAAAAAGAATATTATTGAGAAAATGATAAATATTGAGATTCCTATACAACCATTATAACTCAAGGATTAAGGAACCAACATTACCAAGGATCAAAAACTACTAAAGAAGTAAGCACTAGGTGAAAACAATAAAGAAGGAAGTCATGTGGTAAGAGCAAGAATGAAGGATAAGAACCATTGGTAAGAAAAAAGGTATGAGGAAGGATAAAATGAGTTGTACAAGGTAGAACGTGTAAATAAAAAATAATTTAAATAGCTGGTACACTTCATAGAGGTAGAGGAAGAGCTGACAAGGAGATTGGACAAGGCAAAGAAGCATAAATATAAGAGTCTAATAATGAGAAATGAAAAATAAAGGAAGAGTAGTAGTAAAGTGAGTATGTAAGATTCCCAAAAAATTAATTGGAAGGAAAGAAATAATATGGCACTCAATTTTCTCTCTCCTGGGGAGAATGATGCAGGAACATCTAGTAAGCAAAACACCATTATGTGTTTTTGAAGTGATATATGAAGTTATGAGTCATAATTGGTCTATTTTTGTTTATAAATGCATGTGTAGGATCCTATAGGGTACATTTGCGTTCATAGAGTCATATCGAGTCATCAAGGGTGTATTTTGTATCTGTTTAGAGTTTTGCCTCCAAAAGTATAAATTTGAAAATTCAAATATTAGAACTAAGATTAGAAGGAACATAATCATGGTAGGAAGTAAATATGTCAGATAAAGTTGGTTCAAGGGGTCCAAGGATATAAGAATTTTTTAAGACATTTTGATGCCTAAAGTCCTTAAGGTGATAAAAATCAAGAATCATGTTAATGAAGGTAACCAACATTCTTACATTGGGTTGACCACCATGTAAGATTCCTATTTTGGTAACCACACAAACCAATGTATAATTTGGATGAGAAGGAAGTTATAATCTAGTTGTAGCATGGGAGAGAGTAGAGAGAGAAAAAATATATTCAATAAGGAGAGAAAACATAGATAGGAAGAATGTAACTCCTCAAAAAGGTTATAGAGTCCATTCATGGAGTGTTGATGTAATAGATGATGATTACAATAAATAAAAAGGTGGTTGTTGTGTTTATTATCCATTAAAAGGTATATTTATTTTACTAGTTCATATGTTTCTTAAAAAAATACCTTAAGGCTATAGAGAGTCTCTATTGTGTGTTGTTATAGGCCTGAGTGCAAGGATACATGTTACGGTCAAGATAAGAGAAGATTATAATGAAGTTGATGAAGTTTTGACAAATAAGGAACGCCATGGAACATTAACCTTGAAAGTATTTGAATCAGGTAAGACTTTAAGGTGATTTAATGGAGTGTCTTATAATAAAATAGGCTTAGAAAAGGGACATCTCTATCGATGTACCCTATTGTAGCTTGTGACAATCAAGTAACTAAATGGTTTGATAGATTAAAATCTGATGAAAAAAGTAGAAATAGAGTATGTTTGTTTTATAATAATATGTGGGTTATTAAATCTCATCATGTTTTTATTCATGGAATTATAAAGTGATAAACCTAATAGAAGGAGGATTTTATTTTTGGAAGTCTGTGTGTGTTTATCATAATTGCCTTACTAAGGAAATAAGTGGTTTAATTCTCTCAAGAATCTTGTATATGTTGAATTGTAATTGGATGTTATCTAAAAGTATATATATGGTATTTAATTCCAAACATCATGTTTAATATCCAATATTAGTTACAATAATCATAAACTCCATTATCATGTGTGTACCTTGTCTTGAGATAGACAATCATGGTGAAAACAAAGGTATAATATCTTTTGTTTCCAATAAATAAGTGTTACTACCTAATGTGGTTTTATTATGGTATTAAAAATTGATACAAAGGTGTGGAAGGTTTAAAAGGGTCTTAAGGAGTATTTAAACTCAAGAAATCTTCAAACCATGTTGACATAATCCTTTATGAAGACACAGTATTATGTATTTTTATTAGTATAATCCATAAGGGGATTATTTAAAGAAAATTATCTATTTAAGAAGGTGTAAAATGTTAAAAAATACCTATGGAAGGTCTTGGTTCATTTTAAAATGACCTAGAACAAAATAAATTGAATTTTGAAGCCTCTCGGCCTACACAGTTAACCACTTAGGGTTTGGAAACTCACAACCCAATAAGTTGAGTTATAACTAATGGAAAATATTGAAACTTTGTAATATTAATTGTTTTCACATGTATAAAATTATTTATTTGGTTTTATTTTGGTACCATATGGTCTAGTATGATTTTGATGACTAGGCTAGCTTGGAGGGTTAAAAGGCCTAATTTAGAAGAAGCCTACAAAGGAAGTTGTATTTAGACAATGAGTTAAGGAATGAAACTTCATGAAGGCCTGTAAGCAGATAGAGGGTACACAAATATTGGATTATATGTTTAATAGGGTTTGTATATTGTTCAAAAAAATGGCAAAGGTGAAAAAAAGGCTACAAGGAAGTAAAGTCACTATTGAAGTTGAGTAGTGTAAATAAAAGATGAAGAGTGCGTGAGAGGTTAAGAGGGATAAAGCCAAGTGTTTTTTAACCAATATAAGTCATCCAAGGTGAAATATTGATTTCATGAGACCAATATCAAAATTTGGTGTTCTATACATTGAGATGTGAACTTGTGAGAGGCTAATGAATGAGTGAGTGGAAGGTGATGAGGAGAATGAATGGAAATGAGTAGAGAGAATGAGTGTGAGACTTATAAGGGGAATAATGACATAGAGATAAGGATTAAAAGGTTCCTATAAATAGGATTATTCAATAAAGAGGGTGTTATCAATATTTTTGAGAAGAAATAAGACTATATAATGAAGAAGCATGAATAAGTTGATCAAGCAAGTTCAAAGCTAGGAATTGGTAAGTTTGAATATTTTTCCATGTGCCTATGCATTAGTTTGGAGGTAAATCAATCATATTATATTTTTTAGGAGTCTTGAATCCAAGGTAAATGTATGATCATGTTTATTTTAGAGTATGATAGAGAATCCATGAGCCCAAAAGAGATTCAAAGTTACTAGTTCATAAGCATAGCAGGCATGCTTCCCAAATTAGTCACCAAAATATTAACAAATTTGACCTCCCACATAAAATTTTCAGCCCTATATCAAAATTATTTGCTTGTCATGCTTGTTAAACTTTTTCATATCCTATCACATGCTTTGATAGTCTTAAAGTGGTCTTTATAAGGTCTTGTTAGCATTGTTTAATGTAATATCTTTGCCAAGCTTTTCAATGCCTTCAAAGTTAGTCTAGTGGATCCTAGGGGTATGTCATGATGTGTCAATATGGTATATGGTTTATCAAGTAAATATTTTCACTTGGTAACTTTGTTTAAATCTTGTTAATTTTATTTACAAAGGTTAAGCTATTTTAGCACCTTTTAAGGTTTTTTGGAGAAACCTAGGTTTTAATTATGGCCAAATTAAGCCTTTTCAAGGTAATATTATTTTATGGAGCATTAAATCCAATGGTTAATAGGTAATTTAGAGTCAAAGGTGGCTTTCCAAATATATATAAGTCATATAACCATGCATTAGTCTTTTAACATGCTTATCATTAACTCTAAAGTCATTTAAGTCACTTTCTAGGCCAAAACTAAGGAGTTGTGTAGACGCTAGTTGTATACATCCTTGTGTATTAACTTGTGTGTCATCATATTTATGTTATTTGTAACAAGTAGTTCCCCATGGATAATTATTTTAAATAATTACATTTTACTTTCCCATTTACCTTTACCACATAGGTTAATTAAATTGAATTTAAATAATAATTAACCCCTATTTACCCATGGTAATTAATTATATTAATTAATATTTACCGCCCTTAACCATAAATCCATAAAAATAAAATAAAAACAATTTACCCAACCCTCCTAACAACCTACCCTTGTTAAAGATCCATGAAAATAACTTAGTGTTATATTCATTAAGATTGGCATGTGGTTCAAACAGCCTTAGCCAACTTTTACCAAATTAGATGGATCGATGTTGACCCTCTATGATAGATGCCAATTGCTTAGGATCAACATCGATCCATAAATATTCAGCAAACTTTGATTGCTCTAGAGAAATGACCGTGAAAGGAAGGAAGCCATTTTGATCATGAAATTCTATCCAAACTAATCTTGAACCCACGTATAGACATTACCAACATCTTGTCACTTTGAAGAACACTTGATTGGTGACATTATCAAGTTATTTTTGAAGGCCATTTACATTGTTTTGGAATCTCTGTATCTACACATTTTAAACCATCCAAGGTTAGTATCTTATCATATTTAATTTTTATTTATCTTCTACAATCTTTGTGTTTTTATTTACATTCAGTTTTGATTGTTTTATCAATTTTCTAGGTCATCATTATAGTCTATTTTATGTTTTATCACATTTACATAGAACCAAAATCAACTCATCTAAATCAATGTAGACCCTATAGAATCTAAGTCGATCTTGAAGGATCATCATCGATCCTTGTCAAATTATAAAATTAGCTTTAAATAGTCTATTTTGCATCTTCAATATCTATTAAATTTGCATTCTAGTTTGATAAAATCTATATCTTTATCTAAATGACCCTACTCATATTAGTACATGATTCTATTAACATCTTTGATCTTCCCATAGTGCCTCAACCACTATTTTCCAATTAGAGTGACATTGCATTTGAGCTAGGACTTTGCATTGTGGATTTTATATGTAATTTTGAATACATTAATGAATAATTGGTTGTAATCCAAGAATTTGTTGATATTACAACTAAATTTTGGGATAATCACTTTGATTATATATATATATATATATATATATATATATATATATATAGATTAACTTATCTTTGGCATTGTCTATTTTCATCCTATCCATATATATCTTTATAATTTCATGTTTATTTATAAAATTGAATGTTGAACATGGGCTGACATCCATCTAAGGAAGTGTATTGCTTCTTGGGACTAGTTTTGTACTAGGTAGCTCACTCATTTTTCTATTAATCCATTTTTTGTTTAATTGTGGTGAATTGTAGGTCATTCCTCCCTAGCCAAAGAGGAGTTCTCATAAAGTTTGATCAATGGTGCACAACCAACCTTCATCACCAGGTAACTCTAAACCCTACATTTACTTTTTTTTAGTAGTTAATTAGATCACATTGAAAAGCATAAAAAATACTAAAACATTCTGGCATGCTCGGTGGGACCCTAGGTCTCATTTTTATTTGTCAAATTCAAAATCATTGAATTTTCTCTCTTTCCCTTTGTTTGTTGTATTCATCCAAAGATAACATTAGGACTACATTTTATATCCTTTTCTTAAAAATTTAAAATAAATTGCATTCATATTTCCTGTTTAAATTCTTTCACATAGAATAATCTAGGTAGAAATCTATCATAGTCATCACTTTATCCACATACAAGCTAAATCATTATCATAATAAATAGATATTAACACTTGACATAAGGAAACCAACACAAATTTCATCACCTCACGACAACATTTCTCTAGCAATCCTACTTGGATTTCACCACCAAGGGGAGGACCAACTTAGTTCTTTGGCTGAGTATAATCTTTGGACCATTGGTATATTTTGGCTAAGCACCCACACTGGCTATGGGATTGTAATGTGAGGGGATCAAGCCCCAAGTATCAAGACACGTACCGATACCAATATATATTTTATTTGAGCACCAAAACAAATACTTGAAACCATCTTTAGATTACCATTTCTTAGGACCTTCGTTATCTTTTCTTTTTCTATATTTTCTTTCACATCTTAAAGTTAAAAGAGATAAAAAAAATTGGGATGACTTTAGTGTGTGTGTCTTTCATCCATCATTAAAATGAGATGATTCAAAAGGAAATTTTTATTTTATTTTTATTTTTATTTTCTATCTCATGGTTTTGACTAGACAACTATCAAAAAAGGAAGTCGAAGAAGGTGTTACATCCTCTCCAATGGAACATACACCTAGTCCTTCCTCTTCCCCTAAGTCATTTTAGAATCCTTTATTTCCATAATATTATCCTTAAGGAGATCCTTCTTTTTCATAAATACTGGACAATAACCCCATTTCTCTTAATTACTATCTTAATAGTTGAGCAATACATATTTCTCATTTCCCCTATACCCAAGGCTCTCCACATATGTATGGAATGCCTTTTGAGGGAAATTAGAGAACTAGAGAATTTACCATGGCCATGGTAACCCTTTCCATTAAATCTCTTCCATCTAGTTCTAATACCCAGGTGATGTAACCTTTAGGAAACCAACCACCTATAGTATCTACTAGTTTTCCAACCCTCGTTACTCTGATTAAAAATACCACTTAGCCTATATCCACTATACCTTCCCAAGCATTAGTGGTGTCAATTCCTACAAGTGTCCCACCCATTAGAATGACTTTAGCATAAACTTAATAGTAAATCCCTCACACATAACAAATCCCTTTAACACAACCTCCCCAATAGTATGTCTCCTCGACTGCCCAGTATGTGGCTTCATCATAACTAGTGATAGCCACTTACTTAAAATCCTTCCCATAGAAAAATATTAAACTACAAGTCCCACAATATATGATAGCATCTCAACCTATTATGTCTACTATATTAGGATACCTTCCCTCACAGCCTATGTCTACCTCATTACCAAGTTATCAACCCCTTCAGCAAGGTGTATTAGAAAGTGTGCCTCAGAGTAATACTCAAACAGACTTTATAAACATCCCAATGAATAATATGGTTAGTTTGGAAGCCTCTACCTCTAGACATAATATGATTCTCACATATGAGAAAATTTTTAATGATCTAATTCATCCCTCTATCCCTATCTGACCATATCCCTCACAATGGGAGCTTTCTAAGTTTACTAAACTCCAAAACAAAGAAGATCCCCAACAACACCTTAGAGCCTTTCAACATGCATGCTATCTTAGAACATTTCCCATATTGTTAGAAAGATCTACATTAGATTTGTACAATTCTATTCCCCAACATTCTCTCTTTTCCTTCAGGCAATTGACCTAAATTTTATTGGAACACTTCTCGATTAATATTGATCTAAAAGTGACTATCACGGATCTTTACGCTATTAGATAGTTTGATGATGAATCCATATTAGAATTTATGGCTCAATGGCATACCTTAATCAACCAAATAACCTTCTCCTTGCCACAAATATTATTTATTGAATTGTTTTCATGTTATTGTGCAAAACATATATCATCAATGTTATAAATTTAAACTTTTAAGACTTTTGATGAAGCCTTTACCATGGCATGTAAGCTTTAACTCCATGGCATTAAAGAGGGAAAAGTTAAGTTATTTCATAAGAACTTCAAATTTGACCCTTCCAAAAGCAATAGAAATAATCTTAAACCAAAAGGGATAGCAAGTGTAGTTACTTTAAAAACTTCTTCACCTTGAGCATCAAACCAATCAGGGTCTTCTACTTCTCAAATGCAGCAACCTAGGGGCCTTACTCATTTCACCCTAAAAAATATACCCCTATAGGAGAGCCTTATAATTTATTATTAGATAAAATCCTACAAGCAAATGTTATTGAACTCCCTTTGATTAGACCAGCCGATGATATGCATCCTAAACCTAATTGGTATAAAGAACATGAGTTTTGTGCTTATCATAGGGTAATAAGACATGACATAGAATTATGCCAATCCTTTAAACAATTGGTACAAAATATCATTGACAAGGGGGACGTATAGTTGGACAATGTAAATTCTCCTCCTAACCAATCTTTATATATTTTCAAATAGCCATTTCCAAACCATCCATCCAAATTAAATGCATTGCAAAACAACCCTAGAGAAACATAAAATTAGGATCCACATATTATTGACACAATCTATGATCAGCTATTGCCTAAAGAATTCCCAAAGAAGATTTTGGTCTTAGATCTCCTTACAAGAGATTCCTTTGATATGAGTCAACCTAAGATCATTAAAACTAGTCCCAAAATCCCCATAGAGCTCCCTGATCTCATTACATGGGATCATTCATGTGAACCATCACCTTCTTGTAATGAATCTCCTAAAGAGGAAAATTAAATTACTCCTTGGGATGTTATAGATAAATATCTTGATACTTCTAGAGTTAGACATTCCACCCCTTTGATCCCTGGAAAGCATATAATGGGATCTTATCCTTTTGCCCAAAACCTTGACCCTTATAAACCATCTTCTACGATAACACCTCCTTACCTCTAAGATACTAAAGGAAATGGAAAAGATCCTATCATCGATAGATGGGATAATTATCTTTGTATTACACCGAAGAAAGTCTTATCTCATCCTCAGGTTAAAGTTAATCTTTTTCAAATGTCAGAAGATAAAAACCTTAATTTGAATACCCCCTCTATTGTTAACACACAAAAGATCAAAGGTCCTATCCATTTTTTACCATCTTCATCATCTATTTTAGGTCCCCATCCATCTTTTGTACCTATCATAGGTGCTTCTACTCAAATTCATGGGAAAATGCAAATTTTTCCTCCTTTATTAGTCACGCATCCATCTCGATATCCACCTTCTTCCATTAAGGGACCATTAAAGAAAACTAAAGGAAAAGAGCTTAAATTTATCCTTTCTATAAAGGCTAAGAGACAAAACCAAATGATTAATACTTTATCAAAAGAGCATGTTATCAAAACCCTTGTAAAACCATAATATGACCCTTTAAAGGGAGCTTATGCTATAATCTTGAAACAATTATTGGATATGTCCCTCATTACATTACCACCTATATGGTTTGTTAACCTTCACCCCCAAAGACCTGCTTGGTATAGAAATCAAGAAATATGTGCATAGCATAAAGTGCCTGGACATGATATAAAAAATTTCAAAGCCCTCAATGTTATGATCCAACAACTAGTTCAATATGATGACCTATTAATTGACGATCTAAATGATCAAACTCCTAAGCAAAAGGTCACTATTTAATCCATTCTACCCACCCATAATCTTGCCAGACTTATAAGTGATAAAGAGTCAATAGCCTCTTCAAATCCACCTTTATTACACATTGATGTCATCCATGTAACCGCCTATTCTCAAAACCAAAATCCTAATAAAGCTAAGGTTTCAATTATAGGAGCCTTTGCACCTAATATGCTTAAAACATCTTAAAAAAATCCTAAAATTTCTCTTACAGGAACTACCCCAGCTGAAGCCAAAGATTTGGTATAAATTTCCATATTAAAACAACTCCACTAAGCACCTATAAAGATGTCATTATATGAGCTTATCAAAAACTCTCGACAACATCGATAGGCAATAATAAAATCTCTCCAAGCTATTGAGGTCTGACCAAATGAACCTCAACCTTTGTTATATTTTATGGGAGCCCTTTAAATGGTCTTGACTCTTAGTTTTAATTATTCTGAGGTTATTCCTTTATCACCTGAAGATCAAGATCCCACCCTTTTCATTATAGTTCAAATAAGTCAAACACAAATTAAAAGAGTTATGATTGATAATGGGGTTAGTATTAATATTATTTCCTCACATGATTTCCAATAATTACAACTACCAGAAACCATTATTTTCCAATCCTCAATTATTCTTTGTGCATTTAATGACATGATAACACCCATGGTAGGAAAAATCATTCTCCTCATTTGTGTAGGTCCTCAAACTGTTCATGAACTCTTTATGTTATTGAATGGATATTTCAATATAACATTTTATTAAGATGTTTATGGATTCATGTGATGCAATGTGTACCCTTCACAATCCATCAATGCTTTAAATATGAGCATGAAGGCTAGGTACACATCATCCCTATTGATCCTCATCCCTTTAAATCATGCAACTTCACCTTTAGGCCAAGAGATGTTATAATAAACTTGCCTAATACAATTCCATCTTCATCTTCTAATCAAACCTCGACTAGCATGACTATCCTTGCTTCAAAATTACACTCTCTAGAGTCTATTGACTCCTTGATATAGTAGATTTTGATGGGGGAATATCAATTATTAAACCTTAACACCTTACCCATTCTTAGAGAATATGGTCATCCTGATAAGCAACCCATGTAATCACCCAACCTAGGTGAGCTCATTCCTTTTAGATTGCCTTTCTTACATATTCACTTAATATATGGTGGGATCAATCAAGCTACCTCAAAACCTAATGATAGTACTTGTGATAAATTATTTACATTCATTTTTCCTTTCTTATTAATCCCTAGTTTGTTTAAACCTACCTTTATCGATGTGCCTAGAAAGGCTTTGGCATGGGTAGATATTAACAAGGTTCTCACGATGTCACATTAAGAGATTTTATAAATCCACATGAAAATCATGTCTTAGGTTCTAAAAAAGATTTTAAATCTACCCCCAAACCTATTCTTCTACTATCTTTGGAAGAATAAGAACCATCTTCCTCATCTGACACCTCTTCTTTGACTAATGATACCGTATCCATCCCTCCTAACTTTTTTTAGTCAATATGATCTTCTTAGAACCTCTCATCTTCTATTGTGATGGTGAAATATGAACCATCCCCTTAGTATATCCTAACTTAATAGGACATGATACACCAACCATCCCTATTTTTTAGTGTCAAGATGATGAGTCAATCTTGACTCATTTAGGTGTTAAAAACTCTTATTTAATTATCTTCCATCCAAAATGTCTAGTTTATTAAATAAATCCACTGATGATATTAATATCAAGTCTTAGGAAACCCCAAGGATTATTAAAATTAGCAAAGCCTTTACCACTTTTTTTATCATATCATAGTAAGGCCTTTACTAAGTCTTATAACAATATGAGTAATATTGACCCCTAAATCATTATCCATAACATCATTACCTTTCTTGATGTTAAGCCAGTGAAGTAAAAACTCCATAAAATACATCCTTACATTACACTCCTAGTAAAAGAGGAACTGTAGTGCCTTTTATCTGTTAACTTTACTCAACCCATTGATTATCCTCAATGGATGTCCAACATCATTTCGATCACTAAGGATACAGGGGGACTTCACATCTATATTGACTTTCATGATTTAAATCTTGCCTATCCAAAAGATGATTTTCCTCTCCCTAACATTGATCAATTAGTGGATTTGACTGTTGGTCATGAAATGTTGTCCCTTATGGATGGTTTTTCTATTTACAACCAAATACTTATTACACTAGAAGATCAATAGAAAACTACATTTATTACTCCTTATGGGACCTTATACTATCATGTTATGCATTTTGGCTTAAAGAATGTAGGAACCACTTATCAATAGGCCATGACTTATATATTTCATGACATAATCCATAAAATTGTCGAATACTATGTATATGATCTCCTTGGGAAGTCAAAGCTCCAAAAAGATCACCTATATGTAATTAAGATTATTTTTTATCATATACTCTAGTATCATGTGCATCTAAATCTAAAAAAGTGTATTTTTGGCATCGTGATGGGTAAACTCCTAGGTTTTATTGTTTCTATTCATGTAATAGAAGTGGATCCCATTAAAATCAAGGTTATTTTAGAGATGCCTCCTATGTCTAACCTTAAGTAGCTTCACAATTTACAAGGCAAGATCTAGTCTATTCATCATTTATTTCCTAGCTCTCCAATCGATGTCAACATTTACACCATTTATTAAATAAGGATAGTCACTTTATATGAGATTCTCATTATCAAGAAGCCTTTAACATGCTCAAGGACTATCTTTTATCACCTCCTATCGTCACTCCACTTAAGGAAGGGTAGCCTTTCTTCCTTTATATCTTGGCTACAAATCATGCTTTAGGTGTTATGCTTGCCCATCAAGATGAGCATCATTAAGAGCAAGATGTTTATTATATAAGTCATACCCTCATAGAATATGAAACACATTATCTGCATACTAAAAAAATATGCCTAGCATTGGTCTTGTAGCTTCTAAGTTTTGTCATTACCTACTTAACCATAAGACATACATAATTACAAGTATTGATCCCCTTAAGTTTATGCACTCTAAGCCTTACCAAAATCATGGATGGCTAGATGGATTATGCTTTAGCTAAGTTTATTCTATAATTTCTCCACCAAAATTTTTTTAAAGGGCATATTATTACTGATCAATTGGATGAAGGACCTCTTAGTGACAATCAACCAATCAACTATGAATTTCCTAATGAATCTATCACATCCACTTCCCAATTAGTCCTAGAATATCAAATAACTTTATTATTTAATGGGTCTAAATGTGAGTTAGGATGTAGCATAGGAACTATATTAATCCCCCCTCAAGGTGTTCCCATGCCTTTGTATTTTAAATTAGACTTTGAATGCACCAATAATATGGTTGAATATGAAGCATTGATTTAGGGCTCTAAACTACCTTTACATTAAGAGTCAGGTCCATTAATATCTATGGTGATTCTTAGCTAATGGTCAATCAAATTATTGGTGTATATCAATGTAATAATTATATCCTTTAGAGATATAAGACCTTAGCTGATAAGCTTTTATTTTCCTTTGAATATTATGCTATCTAAGCTACCCCTAGATCAACTGATAAGTTCATTGATACTATGGCATCTCTTGCTTATTTTATCTCATCTTTGTCTCAGGAGTCCAAGTTATTTGTCCTTATCCATTGAGTAAACCAACCTTCCTGTATAATAATTAATCCTCCATCTATTAATAATATTGAGAAAAACCTAGAGGAGCCATTGTATGCATAAATATTTACTTATTTGTCTATAGGATTATCTCTTCCCCATATATCCAAAGGTGATAGAAGTGTCTTCCAATAGAAATATGCCTGTTATATTATACTAGGGGGTGTTATCTATAAGTATGGATTTGATGGTATTATTCTCCACTGTCTTCAAAAGCATGAAGCTACCCTAGCCAACTAGGAAGTCCATGATGGGTCATGTAGTGGAAATGTTAATGGCCATGTAATCGCTAAGAAGATCTTACATATAGATTACTATTAGCCCACTCTAAATCAATATTGTTGCACATACATTAAAAAATGTATAATATGTCAGCAACATGTAAACTTATCCCATGTCCCTATTAAAGCATTGTAATCAGCAAGGGACTTCTATCCATTCTCTCAGTGGGGGCTTGATCTTATAAGGCAAATCAATCCTAAATATTCCTAGTGTCATGGCTTTATTATCACCACTATATAATACTTCACTATGTGGGTAGAAGTTGTGCCACTTGTCTTAACTAAGGCAAAAAAGATTGTGGAGTTTATCTAACATCACATTATTTGTCATTTTGGAGTTTCATATAAAATTATAATAGATAATAGAAAATCTTTTAAAAATAAAAAAGTCTAGGTGTTATGTGATTCATTTAAAATTAAATTGAGGTTTTCCTCACCCTATTATCCTCAGGCTAATGGTTAAGCAGAAGCATCTAATAAAACTGTGGTCAAAATCCTAACTAAATTTGTTAGTGAAGCTAGCAAGGATTGACATCTTCATATCCCTTTCACCTTATGGGTATATCAAATTAATATTTGAACCCCTATGGGTGCTTCTCCATTTTATTTAGTCTATGGTTCAGAAGCTATACTTCCATTGGAAGTTCAAATCCCTTCCCTTTGCATCTCCCTTAAAGACATTATTTCCAATGAGGATTTCCCTCAAGAGAATTTATCCCAACTCAAACTCTTAGATAAGCATTGTGTAATAGCCATTAACCACCTTTGTATATATAAAAAGTGATTAAAAAAAGCATTTAATCAACATGTAAGAGAGTGTGAGTTTAATATTAGATATCTTGTGCTTAAATAAAATAAAAATGTCACTAATATGTAATGAAGTAAAAGGGGTAAATTTTATCCTAATTGGCTTAGACCATACATCATAACCCATAAATACATATCTGGGGCATATCGTTTGGATTTTTTTATGGTAAACCAGAACAAGAACCTCTTAATGCATTGTATCTACATCCTTACTATATTTAATATATATTTTCTTATCTTGGTTAGCTCATTTTGCATCTTGTCATATTCCCTTATCTCAAAATACCAAATAATGATATGAGAGTTATGTGGTTATCCGATAGTCATTATAACCTCAACCTTAAATATGTATACCCTAGTTCTATACATAACATTCTCTTATGGATAAGTTTCACCTATTATATGAAAAACTCCAAATCATTATTTACCTTATTTCTTAAAAACCATTAATTCCCTAAGATAACACAATCATCTCATTTGATGAATACATGGAAGCCATCCTAAGGTATCTTTTTATGCCATTTTGCATTATCTTCTTTGGGATTCAAAAATCAAGTAAGTAATTTTTGAAAAAAACATCAAAATGGGATAAATAAATAGATTGATCCCTCAAAGGATAGCTATAATTAAATATGTAAAGGCAAAATAACAGACTGATCCCTTGAAAGATAGTTTTGCAAAAACCTTAAAATGTAGACCACTCCCTTGAAGGATGGATACCAAGCTAAAAACTTCCCACATTGATCAGTTTTCAAATTATGCCATTTTAAAGCCCTAAAAAATCAACAAAAGTAATAAAATAAGTTATCAAAATTAATATCCTAAGAAATATTCCCGTATTGATCAACTTTCTAATTGTAGACTTCCTATATTGATCAGTCTACCCAGTGGCATAAAAATGATTCTTGAAAGATAAATCCTAATTTTGAAATATGAGGTGAAAATGACTTATCTCTAAAGAAATCTATTACCCATCCCATCAAAACCATATAATCTTAATAAGTGACCAAGGTCAAAGCTTTGGCTAACCTAGGTAGTGTCATAGTTTATTATCATTTAGCAAAGGATGAATAAGCCAAGCATATGAGAGGTTCTCTTTTAGTTATGGTCCAAGTAAATGTTGAGAAAATCCATAATATGTACTCACTAAAATCCATAAATCCACAACCATTAAAAATGTTAAAATCCATCTATAATCCATAATCATAATCCATTTAGCAAAAATATATCTCATGCTATAACATAATTCATAATCATCATTAAGCATAATCCATAATCATAATCTTTTTATTAAAAAACTTAACTCATGATATAACATCCATAATCCATGACATGTAAAATCCATAATTAATAAACCATAACCATCCACAACATATATAATAACAATAATCAAAATTAAAAACATAACATCTAAAATCTATAATCCATCCATAACCTACATAATAGCAATAATTAAAATTATAAAGCATAACATCTAATCTATAATCCATCCTATCACAAAAATCCATAAAAGCATAATATATCTATAACTATCAATAAATCCATAAGCAAATACACATGATCCATAAGCATAGAATGTTTGTGTGTGTGTGTGTGTGTGTGTGTGTGTGTGTGTGTATCAAAGTCTATACAAATGTCATAATATGAATACAATAGGGCTCTCAACCAATATAGTATGCTCTACTCGGTGAACTTGATCCTGATGAGGTGAATACTATCATCTCCCTTATTATCCCCTCCTCAGCCTACTATACTCCCTAAACTAACTATACCCATAGGAGTCCTATATGATCTACGATGAACAACCATGTATGAAGAAAACATGGCACATCTGGTAACATCTTTTATACTATCCTTTCATAATATGACATCTCCATAAGCAAATCTATGTACTATCAAAGTGGTACTGTATGTGGAGGTGTAGTGCTAGATCTTAAAATGTTGGGAGTGGGTCTCTCAGCTAGGGTAGACTTCATCTACTCAATATCTACCTTATATCCATTGTGATCCTATATAGTATGGTCCCTTTGACCCCTCAAGCTCTCTAGATAACTTTGAAGTGTGGAAATCTATCCTTGTAATGTGATATGGGCTACATGTACCTCCCATAGCTAATCCCTTAGAGTATCCCTCTAATCCATAACTGTAGCTATATATATTAGCTTGTGAGTAGGGGAATCCTATACTGGTGCCTCCTCCATGTGTACATTTGGAGCCTCCTACTCTGGCTCTCCCCTCTCTACATCCTGTACCACCTCCTATGAAGGCCTCACTACTTTATCCTACCTCCTCACTATCTCCTCTATAAACCATGCTACATATCCCTATGTGAACCCCACATCATCTATATCAATAGCTATAGGATCTTCCTATGGTTCGATTAATATCAATGAAGTATCAAGTACTGGTCAGTCTAGCTCTATATCCTCCCACCTATATAAGTACAAGGCTAATGGAATATCCTATATTAGTTTAAACTACTAATAGACCCTGTCAAAATAAAATATCTTGAGGTGATCTGGCCATCATCCATGAACCCATATCTCCTAGGCCACACCACCTATCTCTGCCATTATGCCTAGCAATGTTAGAAAGTCTACATAAGGCCTCCAAATAACATCCTCTATTTGTAACTCACCGAAGACCTATTTATAGTGTACTAGATCATGCATTACTCTATCTATATGTGGTATAATCAGGTCTTCCTTCCATTGAAGGAAGCCTATGTTATACACCATCTCCTTGAAATTGGACCATAGAGTCCCTCTAGGGAAAATCACATAGATGTGCTCATATGCCTAGTAATGTAAAATAAATGTAATATCAAGCCTTGAATGGCATCTAGTATGTTAGATCCATATCTCTCTATATATCTACCTTAGCAATGCAGGTGCCCAAGAAAAAATTGTTCTAAACTCTACCATGTATACTATCACACTTGACAAGCTCCACAGTAATCATCCTCCCCCAAAGTTTGGTAATTAGTAGTAAGTCAGTGTTAGCATCATCATGGTTGGCACTAGTCTCTCAATAAGATCCTAATCATATAATGGTTAAAAGGAGAACCCCCCAGTAAAGAATCTGATATCACATGTATCCTCATTATATAAACATTCCAATATCATTCCTCATCCAACCTCATCCACTATATATACAAGAGCACCTATAATCAGTACTTAAAGAATGTGATGGATGTCCTTTGTAGTAATGGTCATCTCATTAGTTGGAAGCCAACATGTGTTGGTGGTATGATCCTACCACTCCAACAATGTAATCATCTTCTACCCTCAAATTAATGGGTTCTCTTTGACAAAAGGAGAGGTTTGGACAGAAAGATAACTCATTGACTAGTTTGAGACTTGAAAGAGTGTCCTTACAACTTGGGATTATGAGTTTAGGCTTATTGAAGGATTCTTGGAGAGACTTTTGGGGAAGGGGGAGGGAATTTTGATTTTATTTATTCCATTCAACAATCATCTTGTCAACCTTTAATGTGATTTGATACTCGTAGGTAGCTGAGAATGGAGGAGTAGATGAAAGATTTGGGAAGCTTGAGAATCCCCTTGGATTGACTTATAATATTATTTCTCCCTCTTGGTCTTGAGCTTATCCATGAAGAGTCTCTTTCCAACTTGGGAATATCTTTAGTAAAGCCTCAACTATTTCTCATTTCACTTTATCTAGGCATGGTTCATTATTCTTCCTCAATGACTTAAATACTTGCTTCCAACTTGGGAACCTAGAATTAGGAGTTGTTGCCCAAATTTGGCCTACATACAAAAATGTGCCTAACATTTGATGAGAAGTTGAGTAAGGTCCTAATTGAGGAGTGATCCAATGTAAAAATGAGAGTATGGAATTTAATAGGAGATATCATATCATTTTCAACCTTTTGAAACACTTTAAGTAAGCCTAAAGTGTAAATATGATGATCTTAAGGAACCATACCATCATAAAACATCATGCAGGAATGGACGGGTTAGCTCATTTGATCATTTTATAAGTTCACTTAGAAATCCTCTCATAGTCAAAGAATTGCATAGACTTGATTTATTTCATGCCTAGATCATGCTTTGTAAATTTTATGTTTTGATGAGCTTGTTATCTCAAGATATAAACTTCTAAATTTGAACTTGCAGAGTGGGACATTCACACAGATGTCAAGTTTAAGATCTATGAAGTAATTGTTAGAATTCAAATGTATTAGAATGACAAGTGTCCAAATATCTAGATCTAAGTTTAAGATCCAATGGGAAGCAGGCAATCTAATAGTATTAGTGGGTCCTAATATCTAATAGAGCACATTTAATTGTAAAAATAAGATCAATGGTGAGCATTAACTCAAAAGGTTAATGTAAGTGAGAAGATAAAAAATGGCAAGATCTTAGATTTCCTAATAGATATGCAATGGTATGCAAAGACTAACAAGGTCAGTGGATTCAGAAAAATCAAGGGTGAGTGTGTAATTATACATAGAAATCTAACAGTGTGAAATGAGTCAATAAGTCAATGGATTTCAAAGCCTAATGAGAAGCTACCAAGTGTCATGACTATTTTAATTTGAAAAAGATCAATGGTATGTGTTCATTCGTATAGATCAAAATCAATGGTGTGAACAAGGTCAACAAGTCAGATGATCCTGAGGAATAGTGAGAGACTGCCAAGTGTCATGAGTGCATTAAGTTGGTAGGTAAATCAATGGCTCACATACATTCCATATAAAGAAAATTGATGAGAGATATTAAAAGTTGATGGCTAATGGGATTTAATATATAAGTCAAACATATGGTTGATCTCGAATCAGAGTAGGTGTTTCAAAGAGCTATGTCACCATTAGAGTTTATATGAGCATTACTAAACAATGAGATGAAGTCATAAAGTTAGGATGAAGCCACATCACCATTGAAGATCAATATAAAGCTCTGGTTTGAAGTTTTAGAATATACAGGGTCTATTCTCTAGAGTTGTAGTATGGTTTCATGATTGTGTTTGCCATTTATTGAAGAATATCTACGCATATAATGAGTTCTTAGCTTTTATAAATTCTCAAAGGCAAAATAAGTCTTTTTAGACCTAATAAGGATCAAAGACAGGTAGTTAGTTGTTGTAATAAGATCAAGCAATCTATAGGTTTTGATCGATAGTCTTACTATATGAAAACCAATAAAAGAATTGGTTTTCATCTATCATAGACCTATGATCATGTTCTAAAGTAGGGGTAGACTATGTGATTATTATGGATAAGTGTCTCATATTTTGATATGATCACATTTTTGAAAAACAAGTACCTATGGCCACCCAAAGTAGATATGGCACGATTGTGTTAGTTTCAAGATATTAGAAGTTTTTCCTTGTCAGTAGATCAAGTATAAAATGGTATAAAGTCCTAAGAAGACCTAGTGGTTAGATAAGGACAACAAAACATTTAATTATTTTATAGGGATTTTAAAATTTGGTTTCTTCTTGATAAGATCAATACTTAGCATCCTCATATTAATGCTAATCCATCACAATTCCCTCTATCTCCTTCATTTTTTCTATACATGTCCCATCTTCTTCCATATTGTGGCTATCTTTGGAAATTTTTAGAAAATAAATCTCTGATATTTTTAGAGAAATGACTCTTATGCCTTTGGCTTGCTCAAGCTATGATAATATTTGTATTTTAACACCTATTTGATTGAATAAAGACTTAATTCCTTCATTTTTACAAGCTAAATTGAAGTGAGTTCTATGAATTTATGTGTTGTGGTTAAGTGAATGTATGATTTCCTTGCCTCTATCTACATTTCTTCACCTTCATTAAGTGATATTTAGTTCTCATAGGTCATTATAAGTGTAATATATAGTTTGTTGATTAGTTTGGAAGTGGACAACTACCCTCCCATGCTAAGTTGATAGCTAATCAATGCCTTTTTGTGAAATACCTATGTGAGGACTGGTCTTCTTTAGTCTTGAATGTGTCTTATAGCGTGTCTTGTGAAAAGTGTAAGTGTTCAAATTAATAGTGCATCACCTTATTTTACATTATTTCATAGATTGTTGTTAATCTCTCTCCCCTTTTCCAATATAGTGTTAATTTAGGTCTAGTTTAGGTGATAGATCCAGAAGGAAGTCAACCTTCTCTAGAAGTTTGACCCAAGATTAGGTGACCATAGCCTAGGATCATTCCCATGTTGGATTAGATTTGAGTAGAAGGACCTGAATAATCCCCTTATTTAGCTAGTATACAATCAAGGACACCAACAGTTCTAGGATGCCCAGTAGGATAGAGTTTTCCATGGCATAGCTAAAGTTTGGGATTGAGAAGAAATATCTACAGTAGCAAGAGACATTCACCATCATCAAAATCTGAATATTATTCAATTTTTAGAGTACATAACATCATCTAGATAATGTTTTCATGCCAAAGGTTACTACAAGGTCAACAAGTAAAGGTATTCCTTTTGAATTCATTGAGCTTCCTTCTACTTATAAAAAAACAAGATTCAATAGGATAAGTCCTTATCCTCAAAATAAATATTCATCTCTTGGTCATCTTATTATTTTAATCCAAGCTATTATCCCCATTACCTAAATCCCTATTACCCAAATGGTCATCAGGAATCATGTGTTTATTCCATTCAATAGGAATAATCCCCTGAATTTAGCCCAATATGATGATATTCCAATGTCTTCCCTTAATAGTATCCCTTTCTTCTCAAAATAATGTGATAAAACAACTGCTATTGAGCATATCCAAGATGTTGATAACCTTTGTTCAATTCACAATGTTGTCCAAGATAATGTGGCTATCAGATTGTAAGATGTTTCTTTTAAAGGAAAAATAATGCAATGGTATAGAAATCTCCCTTTGACCTCCATTGCTACCTGGGATGAGTTAGGTTTAGCCTTAGTTAGATAATTTGAAGACAAATTTGATCACTTATCCTTAGTTGAACAACTGACTACCATTAAAAGATACCCTATGAGTTCGTGTTTGATTTTAACCTCATATTCCAAAAGATATAGACTAAGATACCTGCATTGATTAGACCATCCCTAGAGTATGCCTTCTTATACTATTTGAAATCCCTTAATTTTGATATTAGTGTGATGATATAGTCCATGGGTGGTAATACCTTTCCAGATACCTATGAGGTTGAAATAAGAGTAGAGAAAAATTTGATATACGCTAGTAAGCTTTCTCCAAGGCCCCTTAATGCCTATATTATGAGAGTTTTAACCTTTCCTACCTCTTCAAGTATCTCAAATCCCATTTATATCCCTTGTTCCATCCCCTAAATCCTAAGTTGTATCTACTTCTAATCGGGTTGATGAGATTGGAGATTTGAAAAGTATGTTAAAATATTTTGGGAATGTAATAGTTTAACTCAAGAGATAGTAGTACCAAAGCAAGCCTTATCAACAATAGAATTAGACCTCTTATTAACCTTTTTGAGATCAAAGGCCTCCTTATCAAGGTTTCAAATAAAATAGACCACATTACCAATCTCAAGGAGCCATAACTCATGCTAAACCATATGTAACCCTTGACCATAATTTACCCTTCAGCTCAAGAGTTATTATTCCCACACCTCCTCAAAACAACTTGATGCAAGATTTAGGTTGGTAGCCTTTTAATCCAAATGATACTCAAAACCAAGCCTTGGTATCATAAGATATTAATATGCCACAAATGACACAAAAAGAGTTTTCTCTTCAAGAGGGTTAGTATCAAGAGTCACATTTGATACCCTAAGGAGAGGATCAATAAGTTCAAGAGCAACCTAATTCCATTAATGTGAATTGGCAAATGGATGATCATGTTGCATCCAATCAAATTGGTGAGGCTAGCAACATAAGTGGTCAAATTGTAAACCTGACTAGAGTTAAAAGAAGAGTCATTAAGGAAGCTCAAGATGTGATAAATGCTTTTATTACTCCTAATATTATTCTCAAGAGTATAAAATATCAACTTGATTCCCCTATAACACAAAAAATTAGAATGCAAAGGTTGAGAAGGTCCCTCAAATACCTCTGATTAGAGAACAACATGTGGTTCACAAGGTGCAGCCAAAGGTTAGTGGAACCTCATTCAACATAATAGATTAGATGAAGAAATCCAATGCTAGTATTATCATGTGGGATTCCCTTTTCATTCTAGGTCAAAAATACATGCTCATCCAAGAGCTTTCAACCCTCAAATTTTCTCAAGAACCATTTGAGAAATAAGGTGTTGTCTTGGCTAATTTAGACTAGCCAACCAAATAACAAGATCATTAGACACATAAAATGGTAAAGGTGGACAAAATTGATGTAAAATCACATAAAACTCCTCTTTTTTACCTATATTTGATAATTGGTGACTATTTAGTTCATTCTTGTATGGTATATAGTGGAGCTAGTAACACTATCATGCCTAAGCAAATTCCAGATAAACTCGATCTTATCTATGAACCAAATACTAAAGGAATATTAAAACTATATGGGTTTCTAATAAATACATTAAGCATCATCAAATATTTAATGTTGATGCTACATGTTTATCTCAATGTTACCATTCAACAAGATGTGGTAGTGGTGGACTTGCCTCCCTATTTTTCCATGTGTCTATCAAGGGACTTTACCTCAAAGATCAGAGGATACTTATCAGATGATTGGACATATTTGATATTCAATACCAGGTATGGTACTAAGGTAACAATACATTCTGAACCCATTGCACATTTCCATTTATAGTCATATATGCCAAGTATGGTGAACACTAATTTTAATATCTCATATAAGGTAATAGAAAATAGTGAAGTGGAAACTGAGTCACCTATAGATCAAGTTCCAAATATATTCCTTGATGAATGGGCCTCTAATTTACATGAACATGATCTTTATAAGTTAATTTAAGAAGAAGGACTTGGTGTTTATTGCATTCATGAAAAAGATACACTAATTCTAGCATTGATGAAGGATGATGAGTCTAGTGATGGCCTGTGGTAACTATACTTTGATGGATCAAGAAGAAAACATGGCATCAAGTCTGGAATGATGTTGATCTCTCTATCCAATCAAAGGTATTTATCTTCTCTCAAGTTTTAGTTTAGTTGTTCAAACAATATTGCTAAATATGAGGCACTAGTTCATGGTTTGTAATGGGAAAGAAAGATGAAGATCAATACCTTACAAGGCTTTGGTGATATTTGTTGTACTCAACACACCCCCAATTTTTTTTCCTAAGTAGGGACCCATTGAAGTTTTAAATTTTTGGTTTTATCTTGGTAAACCTTTTCATTATTAAGTTTCACCTGTGTATCCATCTATATTACAAACTTAAAATTTCTTGTACATAATTGTTTTTTCTCTTATTGGCTGGGTTTTCTTTCTATGATTTATTTGGAATAATCTATTGACAAAATTTTAGGAAGTTTTACAAGATTTGGTCTTCAGGAAAATTGTCCAAGATTTGGTCTTTAGGAAAATTGTCCAAGATTTGGTCTTCGAGAAAATTGTTCAAGATTTGATCTTCGAGAAAATTGTTCAAGATTTGGTATTCAAGAAAATTGTCCAAGATTTGGTCTTCAGGAAAATTATTTGGAAATTTTGTTTATAAGTTTTGCCAAACACTTTATTCGAGTTTAGTTTCTAAAACCACTTTAATTCTTCCTACCATGAAAAGTTCAACCATGCAATAGCAAATTGTGGGTAGGCCGTAGTTTTCTAAGGTTAATTTTGTATGTATTTTGCATGTAAAATTCATGGATGTAACTAAAGTCTATTTTTATGTCATGAATGCATGTTGTAGTTAAATCAAATAATTTTTAAAAGCATGTACACATTGTAATGCATTATAAGAGTGAGTCAAATTTTTAACATGCTTTGATAACCAACTGTGGATGTACATGTAGTTTTTTACATGAAATTATAACTCAATGTATGAATATTTTAAGATGTAATATTGAGTTTTGCATGAAATTAGAAGATGAGGTGGCCCCTTCCCCAAACCTATTTATACATGTAAAAACCGCATTTCAAGGGGTCAAATTTTTTCAATATATAAGAACATTAATTTTTATTGTCAATAAATGTGTTTGTGTATTCTCTATCTAATTTATATATAATTAGGCTTATCTTCTTTTGTTTGTATGATTAAATAATATTAATGTGCAACAGCTATAATGAATTATTTCTTCCCTTGATTTATATGCTAGTTTTATATGTGTAATAGCTATTGAAAGATTAGTAAATTACATTGATTATTGGTGATTAAGTTGATTGATTTATATTCTTAAGTGTGTAAAAGTGCTTTTTTATATATATTTTGTGTGTGTGCAAAAGCTACCTGAGATACCTCATTAGCCTAAGCCATAATCTTCTAATTATGGGTGTGCAGTAGCTGATCTAAAAGGGGCAACCTTTGAGTAAGGATTATGAGTTTCCTATATCAGTATCTCCTTAGACTTCTAAACTATGTTTGATTGTTAGTGCGTAAAAGCTGCTTGCAATAGGCATAGGTTTTAAAAGCACTTGTCCATTTAGAAACTAGCTAGGAAAGTGATTCTTAAGAACCATAGAGTGTCCTTTTCTACCTTACCCTTCCATAATTTTGAGTTTTTTAAAGATCTACCCACTTTAGATTAGTAACTATCCATCCATCCAATTCACATAGAGATTCAATACTTTTCAAGAGACCACACCTCTATCCAAAAATGTTACTAATAACCTACATGGCCTACCAACTATTTCATCAATAGGTTGTTCAGACTGTATACCTACAACTCATGCCCTAGAGTGGAGTTTACCTACATTATGATCCTAAAACATTAGAGGTTACCTTATTGATTATGGTGTGCATAAAAAATATATCAACAATAGTGAAATGGTAGTTTACCAAGTAAGACATCTTAATGTATGCAGGAATGCATTGTTTAGGTTTTATAAGCATAGAGTATGCGACTTACTTTAAGACTTTAAAGCTTTCAATATTTCTACCATATCAAGAAATGAGAATAAACATATAGATAGGTTGGCTGCCATTAGATCACAATTTAGTATCCCAACTGATATAAAGAGTAAAAAGGTCTAGTTACATATTACAGTGGTTATAAGACCTTCTATTCTAGACAATCATGATAATTGGTAGGTGTTTGAAGATGATAATCAGATTGTTAGGTTCTTGTAAGAAAAGGCTGAATTTTCCTCAAGGAACCAAGACAAGTTCTTACAATAGTTTAGTGACCAGATTCTATATCTAAAGCAAAATAAGTTACCCAAAGGGTTGGTCACCCTTGAGAACATATTCAATAGAGATGATGAGTTGAGAAAAGAAAAGTCTTCATTGTCAACAAAGGAGGAACACTATATAAATGTTTAGATTACAACTAGTAAGAACTTAAAGTTAGGCAAGGTTTGCACTCCTTTAGAGAAAGAAAATTTCATTAAGTTATGTTCAAGTTTTATGGATGTATTTTCATGGAAATATAGTGACCTCAAGGGATTTGATCTAAGTCTAGCTCAACACACCATGAGTTAGAAATTAAAACAAAGCCAATAAGACAAAGACAAAGGCCTATCAATCCAAAGCTTAAGCCTTTGATGAGAGCTAAGCTTCATAAGCTCATTGAGTCAATTATTATATTTCCAATCAATTACTTAACTTGGGTGGTAAACCTTATTCTAGTAAAAAAAAATAATGGTGAAAGTAGACTATGTGTTGAATTTCATGACTTGAACAAGGCTTCCCTTAAAGACCACTATCTTTTGCTATCTATGGAAAAAAAATTATAGTTAGTTACAGGTTTAGAAACGTTCTCCTTGTTAGATGTCTATGATGGTTACAATCATATTTTGGTCAAGAAAGAAGACCAATTCAAAAAAACCTTCACCATAAAGTGGGGGATATTCGCATATATAAATATACCCTTTGGTTTATCCAATACTAGAGAAACTTTTCAAAAATCCATGGATATAACATTCCAAGGTATCCTTAACAAGTTTATACTTATTTATTTAGATGACATAAAAATGTTCTCTAAGAATGTAGTTGAGCACATGATTCACCTCAAGTAAGTGTTTGAAAGGTGCAGACAATTTGGAGTGTCTCTTAATCCTATAAAGTGTGTTTTCTCTATTCATGAAGGTAAGCTTCTTAGACATGTGGTTTTAAAACATGGTACAAGTATAGATCCTGATAGGATAGGTTTAATTCTTTCACTTTCCTTACCTAAGCACAAAAATTCTTTGCAAACCTTTTTAGGCAAAATCAATTTTATAAGAAGGTACATTTCATATTTTATCACTTTAGCTAGGCCACTTAAATCCATGTTAAAGAAGTCTTAGAGTTTCAACTGGTCCAAATAAGGAATAAGAAGCTTTGAATAGATCAATAAATCCATAGTCAGTGCTTTTACACTCTTGAACCTTGATTTCAAAAAGGATTTTATCTTGTACACCTATGCTAACATTGATGTTATTTCAGGTAGTCTTATGCAATATAATCATGAAGCCTTATAGTAACCAATAGCCTTATTCAGTCAAGGTTTGTAAGAATATGAAATAAGGTACTATTTTGTTGAAAATCATGTACTTTTAGTTATAAGTTCTCTCAAAAAGTTTAGATACTTGTTGTCTAACAATAAGATACACCTAATGGTTGCACATCCAAGTGTCAAGGATTTTATCTTGAACAAGGATATAAATGATAAGAGATCTTGTTGGATAACCAAAGGTAATGGAATATGATGTGGATATCAAGGTCACAAAGATGATTAGAGGTAAAGGACGTCTTGCACACCTAACCCAAGACTTGCAAGAGGTAAATTAGATGGTTTTGGTGTCAAATGATGAATAAGCTACAACTAATCATACTTCACCTTCTAGCTGGTCCCAAGATTTAATAAGATACCTCCAGGATGATATTTATCCCTCTCACCTAACTCCTTCAAAAATAAGATATTTCATATTGTAATCCATTCCATTTCTTCTTGTTGATGGTGTTTTTTTCAAAAAAGATATCAATGGCATGTTGTTAACATGCATTGAACAACATCAAAAATAAAAGATGATTATAGAGTTAGACATGGTGGAGGGCATTATTTAGTAAGGACCATAACCCACAAGATCATGAGAGGTGGGTATTATTGGCCAAGAATATTTGGTGATTATCATGCATGGGTCAGGAAATGTAGACAATTTGTTATGTTTGTTGGAAAAGTGAAATTTGAAGTCTTACCTCTCCAACCAATTGTAGTGAATTAACCCTTTATCCAATAGGGATTGGAACTTATTGGTCTCATTAACCCCCCTTCAAGCTCATGACATAAATGGATATTGACTGCTATAATTTATTTTAATAGATGGATAGAAGTAGTGGCATTGAAAGAAGCAAATGAGTTTAATATTCTAGATTTATATGAAGGTTTGCTTACTAGATTTGGAGTCCCTTCAACCATTATTTATGACAATGTTATTGAATTTGTGTGGTCTAGAGTCAGCCAGTGGGAAGTTCAAAATAGTATCTTTCTCAACACTTCATTAAATTACTAGCCACAAGGAAATGGACTTGCTGAGTCCACTAATAAGAATATGTTAAAGATCATCATAATGACTATTGAAGAAATTAGAGGTCATGGAATCTCAAGTTAAAGTTGAATATATGGGATGATAGGATCACCTATAAAATATTAGTGGCCAACTCTCCATAAAAGTTGGTATATGATAAAGAAGCAAAAATGCCTATTTCTCTCAAATTCTTTATTTTAGAACTAATGCATCAACTTGAGTTGTTAGAGAATGAGCCAATCAAAATCAAATATGCTAAGCTCATGGAGCTAGAAGAGATAAGACACCAATGTATTTTGGCCATGGAAGTCCATCAAGTATTGGTGAAGAGATCTTTTGACAAAAGAACTTCTTTAAGAAGTTTCAAATAAGGAGATTTGGTCCTCAAGTGGGATGAGGACAGAGCTAAGCTAGGAAGGCACACAAATTTTGACTCTCTTTGGAGTGGTCCATACATAATCTCCAGTTATAAATTCCATAATGCCTTCCAAATTGCAAATATGGATGGTGAGGAGCTTCCTATCAAGTCAATGGGATACATTTGAAACACTTATATTAAGGAAGCTAAGTTACCTATACATAGTTATTTGGTCTTGTTTTCCTCCAAGTGTTATTATGACACATTAGTTTATTTCTATTTTTGTCCTAAATAAGCACTTTGTTTATATACCTATTTTGTTAGGATAGTTTCCCTTTAAAGTTTGTTTCTTTTCCTATTTGGTGGAATTTTTTGTCTTTGCAAGTCAAAAATATTTCTTGCAGTCACAGGATCAGATTCATAATTTTGGTGATTCCAAGAATCATGTAAGTGATCAGATTTATAAAAGCATAGTAGGCATGCTCCCCATATAAGTTACCAAAGATGTTGGCCAAATTTTCCCTACATACCAGAATGTGCCTAGCCTTTGATGAGACACTGAGCAAGGTCTTGATTGAGGAGTGATACAATGTCATAAGGAGCATGTGGAATTCAAGAGGAGATCACATAGAATTTTCAACCTTTTAAAACACTTTAAGCAAGCTTAAAGTGTAAATATGATGATCTTAAATAACTAGACCGTCATCAAACATCATGTAGGAATGGATTGGTTATCTCATTTGATAATTTTATACGTTCACTTAGAAAAACTCTCATAATAAAATAATTGCATAGGCATGATGTATTTCATGCCTAGATTATGCTCTATAAATTTCATGTCTTGATGAGCTTGCTATCTCAAGATATAATATTTTAAAGTTGAATTTGTAGAGTAGGACATTTGTGTGGATGTAAGTTTAAGCTCCATGAAGTAGCCATTAGAATTAAAATGTCACGAGGTTTAACATGAGAGTGACAAGTGTCCAAATATTGAAAGCTAAGGTCAAGATCTAGTAGTAAGCAAGCAATCTGACAGTGTCAATGGGTTCTAAGATCTAATGGAGTGCATTTAATCATATAAAGTAGATCAATAGTGAACATCAAGTTAAAAGGCCAATGTAAGTAAGAAGCTGACAAATGGAAAGATCTCAGGTGTTTTGATAGAGATCCAATGGTGCATGGAAAATAACAAGGTCAGTGCATCTAGATAGATCAATGGTGAGTGAACAATTGTATACATAGATTTAATGGTAAGGAATGAGTCAACAAGTCAATGCATCTCAAAGGATAATGAGAAGTCATCATGTGTCACGACCATGTTAACTAGAAAAGATCAGTGATATGCATTCATTAATACAAATTAAGATCAACGGTGTGAGCAACGTCAACAAATTAAAGAATCTTAAGGAAGAGCAAGAGATTGCCAAGTGTCATGAGCATGTTAATTTTCTAGGTAAATCAATGGCTTACATGTATTCCATGCAAAGAAAATCAACGAGTGAGATTGAAATTTGAAGGCTAAGGGGCTTCAATATAGAGTTCAAACATATGGTCAAGGTTGAACTAGAGTAGGTGTTTTAAAGAGATATGTCACCATTAGAGTTTAGATGAGTACTGTTAATCAATGAGATGTAGTCATACAATCAGGATGAAGCCCCATCACTATTGAAGCTTAATATGAAGCTCTATTTTGAAGTTTTAGAATATAAAAGGTTTATTCTCTAGAGTTGTAATATGATTTTATGATGATGTTCACCATCTATTAAATAAGCTCTATGATTATAATAAGTTCTTGGCTTCTATAAATGCTTAGAGTCTTTCCATATCAAATAGGGATCAAAGATGGGTAACTAGATATTGAAATAAGATCAAGAAGTCTATAGGTTTTCATTGATATTATTGCTATACTAAAACCAATAAATGAATTAGTTTTCATCTATCATAGACCAATGATCATGTTTAAAAGTAGGGAAGAATACATTATTATTATGGATAAGTGTCTCATCTTTTGATATGATCACATTTTTGACAAGCAAGTACATATAGCCACCCAAAGCAGATATGGCATGGTTTTGTCAGTTCCAAGATATGAGAATTTTGTCCTCATTAGAAAATTAGGTAGAAAATGGTATAGAGTCCCAAGGAAACCTAGTAGTTAGATAAGGATAACACAGCATTTAATTCTTTTACATACCTTTTAAAAGTTGGTTCCTTCTTGATAAGATCATGACTCAACATCCTCAGACTAATGATAATCCATCACAAATCCCTCTCTCTACTCCCTTTTATATATATATATATGTCCCATCTTCTTCCACATTGTGGTTCTCTATGGAAATTTTTAGAAAATAAATCTTTGATATTTTTAGAGAAAAGAATCTTATGCCTTTGGCTTGCTCAGGCTATGCCAAGATTTGTACTGTAATACCTATTTGATGTAATAAAGATAGAATTCCTTCATTTTTACAAGATAAATTGAAGTGTATTATATGAATATATGTGTTGTGGTTAAGTGAATATATGATTTCCTTGCCTCTGTCTAAGTCTCCTCACCTTCATGAAGTGCTTTTTAGTTATCACAGGTCATTCTAAGTGCAATATATAGTTTGTTTATTAGTTTACAAGTGGATAATTTCCATCTTATGCTAAGTTGATAGCTAATCAATGCATTTTTATGAAATACTTATGTGAGGACCAGTCTTATTTAGTATTGAATGTGTCTTATAGTGTGTCTTGTGTAAATTGTAAGTATTTAAACAACTATTGCATCACCTCATTTTGCATGCTTTCATAGATTGTTCTCTCTCCCATTTTCTAATAAAATGTTAATTTAGGTCTAGTTTAGGTGATACATCTATAAATAAGCTAGATGTTTCCAAAGGTATGACCCAAGATTAGGTGACCCAAAGCCTAGGGTCATTACCATGTTGGACTAGGTTTGAGTAGGACCTGAATAATCCCCTTATTCAGTTAGGGTGTAATCTAGGACACCAACAAGAGATTCCTCTAGAAGATGCATTGTAACTTGAGGAGTGGATATAAGATTTGATAAGCTTACAAGCTGCCTTGGAGACTAATCAAATTTTTGATTTTGAATGGGCATGAGGGAAGGATCTTAAATAAGGGTAGATTGAGCTTAAGGAAGGATGAGTGAAGCTATCATAAAATTAAGCTTTCTTTGATGGCTTGTTTCAAATTGAATAAAATTAAGAGTACAATAAGATTGATGTGGAGTAAGAGAAGGTAATTGAATTTGATTATAATGTATTTTAAACCTTTCCCATTTTTCTAACCCATTTTCCTTACATTGAATCAAGTCTCTTATGTCAAGCATCTCATTGGTTATGGCATGCTAGTTTTATTTCTCAAAAATTGCCCACTTACTCCTTGAAAATGGTAATGTGTCGCTTAGCTTCTAAATGAGGTGGATAGGGACAAATTGATTAAGCTCCACTTCACTAATAATATCTCTCATGATCATTTCATTCTTTAGCATGGCTAGTTTGAGCTTTAATAATGATAAAGTAACAATGTGAATAAATGAACTAGGGGTAACATAGTTATGACAAGGATGATTAGAGGGATTAAAATGATACTAAGGAGGTTAATAAAAATGTTAGTTATGTGGATAACTATGAGTAGGATAATTTTAGGATGGATATGGCTCATTTGGAGGATAGGAATCAACATTATACTAGTAAGGATCATGAAAAGTCTAGTATGGTTCATTATAGGATTGATAAGGAGGTACAACATGTAAATTATCTTCATACACAGCCATCAAACTTCATCAAGATAGTGAATTGAAAACTCAACTTAATTTGAACCAATGATGGGTTGTTAGAACTAGCTGATTGAGCTTGGAGTTACCATTGATGTTTTGAATACCTCTAAAGCCTGATATGTATAAGGATAACGCCAAAAATACTTCAACCACTTTGAACCTTGGTCCCACTAGGCATGTTAGAAACTATTATCAATTCAAACCTAACCCTTTTGAAGGTTTCTCAATACCTCATAGTTTAGAGTAACATGGAGATAATCCTAGGTTGTGGGTGGCCTAATAGATGGGTTGAATCTTTAGATTATAGGGATAGCTCCCCTTGATGTATCAGTTAGAATCTCTATACTACATTACTATCTTTCAAGGGAAAAGAGAGGAAGATAATATTAAATAATATATACTTAAGGATGTGATACACCAAAATATCTCCTTCACCAATTTAATATGAACTAAGAAGTTGAATTATATATGAACCTAATTGCACTACTCAAATAAGGAGTCTCCAAACATAAATGTTTCACATAAAGGCTATTAGCTTGATGCATGATCTAAAGTAGTTGATCGATAGGTCTCTCAAGGACACTAATGAAGGATTACACTTGACATATGTAAAAGGCTATTCAAATAACACTACGTAACATGTAAAGATGATTATCCACCTACAAATAGGTACATAAGAGAGGACAAATGTAAGGAAGTATTCACTATCCCTGACATTCATCTACAAACCATAAAGAATACATTAATCATAAACATTGAGGATAATACAATTCAATATTATTCAATTCAAATATCCAAGTATAAATCTTTTTATTAATAGGGATTTTCCATAATTCAAGTTAAATATTATTACAAATGTCACAGAGAGAGAGAGAGAGAGAGAGAGAGAGAGAGAGAGAGAGAGAGAGAGAGAGAGAGAGAGAGAGAGAGAGAGAGAGAGAGAGAGAGAGAGAGAGAGAGAGAGAGAGAGAGAGAGAGAGAGAGAGAGAGAGATCCCAAAACTAGGGATGAGTTATTCACCTAGTCCTCTTCCAACTCCTATGTATTACATTATACATTCTCTCTTTATTCTCTCTAAAAATAGCATAGGAGGTAGAGATAAGTTTGTTTGGAGGGCTTGAAGAAGTCATAGGCTTGTTTCTTGGAGTTTGACCCATACATGTGTGTATATTCTTGCTTGTATGCACCTATATATTTGATGAATAATTTTCTTCTTGAAAATAGGCCTAAAAGTCCTAATAAAGTCTTCAACAAAATCATATACTCTTGAATGTTGTTTTTACACCTTGATAAGGTTGTTTGAAGGTTCTTAATGTTCTTTTGACTTTTTTCTTCATGACTTGGCATAGGAGAGGGAGAAGGTCTTGATAGGGAGTTGAGGAATATTTAAACCATTTGAATCCTTATTGAAACTAAATGATGACTTATTATTAATATAAAAGTGTAATTTAACACAATTGGTTACCTTGAAAAATCCTATTAAAGAACTTGTATACATTGATTTGACCAATTGAACTCCTCCTTTTGTAATATGGCGTAGAATGGTGAAAACTTGGTTTTCCTTCAAGAAATAAATTTATCTCCATGTATGGACTATATATATCATATAATACCTAAAAAAAATCATTTTAATCCATCAAACACTCTAAAAGATCTATTTTTACACTCATAGCTAGCATTTATCTCAATTCCTTGTAGCCCTCAAAATAGGTAAACATCCTTGTGAAAAAAATGAATAGAGTATATTTGGAGAATAAATATAGTTATAAGGACAAAATATAAACTTACATATCCATTACAAATTTAATGACCTAAATCTAAGAGGAATTACACTTATCATCCCATTTTCTCTCTTTAATTAGGTCTCCATCAACCTTCTAAGCTTAAAAAATTGTGTTTTTACTCTAGAATTATCCCACACATGTGAAACATTAAAAAATAATATGATTAAATTTTAATACTATGTTACCATGATTCATACCAAATTAAGGCTTCTGAAACCTTGTGTAAGTAGGTAAACCAAGAAATGGCTAAAAAAATAGCCCTTTTTCAAGCCTATTTTAGATTTCCTTGAAAAACTAAACTTGTATGTGTAATTTCAGGCTAGCTTGTATGGATTTTTGGGATTTAACATGTATAATAAATCCTATTAATCTTACCCAATATTTTTCATCTATCCATGATCTTCTATACCCCATTTAGAGTGCAAAACCTTACAAAAGTATAACATTTATTGAATCCATATAGGTGCAGGTACAATAAAATGTTATGGAATAGAGTGATGAATTATTTTAATGTGTTTTAAATTTCATTTAAACTTATTTAAATCAATTTTGAAGCCAATTTATCCAAAATAGTCATTTTTATCCTCTAGGCAGCCAAAAAGACACTTATCATCTTAATGATGATTCATAAAGTATATGATCATAAATTGAGAAATAATGACAAAGTTTTGAGGTCAAATACCTTGATAATTACCCATAAGACATTTTTAAACCATGTATATTTTTATGAGAGATCTAATCAAAATTTTGAGCTTCTCTGGTAGATGAATTTGCATTTTGTGAGGTCTAGAAGAATGCAGGCCTGAAAGTGTTATTTTGGTGTTTTTTATGAGTGTAAAATGACATATTTGGGTCTCTTAAATCCTAATTGACCTCTTAAAATATTAATCTCAATATTAATATTTATCAAACCTTCTACAAGCTCTCTTAGATCATGCATAGGGTTTATAAAACAGTATGCACTCTTGACCCTATAAACCTATGTTTGAGCATTTAATCAATATTAAAGGATTAAAAATATTCATATGATATTTAAAGAGAGTTAATACCACCTTATTATGTCCTTGTTATTAAATAAAACCATTAAAAAACATACTTTATTTCATCTAGGCTTTGAACACACAACTCTTTACCATCCTAAACACATGTCTGTGTGTACATGTTCAAGCTTACGAAGCCTAGATGAATTACTCAAACTTTAAAATTTTCTTTATTGGACCTAAATATAATTTGTAAGTGTAATTATAACATTATAGAGTCATTATAGGTGTCTTTCATTTCTATCCATAGACCTCTTGAGCCTCAAACCAAGTAGACACCTCTCTCTTGAGTAGGTAGGTCTGTGAGTGCTAAAAAAACCTAATATATGTCTGACTATCTCTTAATTGTTGAAGGGAAAAAACCTAATATATTTTTCCCTTGATGTATTCCATCCTATTTATAACCTTTAGGTCTTATTTCACCTTCATAAATCATTATCTATACAATCTAACACATACAATCCTATGTGCTTTGACTGACCGTGTATGTAAGAGTTGAAATGAGTCATATTTAGGAAAAAATATCCTAATTTTATTTAGAGTTTTCATGAACTCAAATTATTATTTCCAATTTTCCATTCATTATCCTAAATTCCCATCTCACTATTGTACATCACTCCTTTTCATAGGTTTGAAAACCACTTTGAGCTCCTATGTAGTTTTGTAGGTAGTGATTAAGTTTCTAGACTACCTCTTGGGTATAAGATCCCTTATACAAGTCACTAAAAAAATGTCATAGTTTTGAGAAATTATCTATCCTCTTTTGAAACACTATGCCTTTTCAATATGCTACATCATCTCTTGAATATATTCTATCTCTCACTTGACATTAACTCTATCATATGCTTGTTAACTCATGTTCTCACACAGGCCTGACTATGTGGTTATGGTTGAGTGACTATAGCCTTAGGATATACTCTATTTAGAACATTTTACAATGTCTTAAATATCTTATTTGGTTTCATGACCTCATAAACTTATTTATCCATCCATAATTCAATTACAAAGCATGACATGCATTTAAACCTCTCTCATACTCTTATATAGGTCTATAGATGTCTTTTGTATACACATAATATTTTCAAACTTTTATTAGCTACTGACACTTTGTATCTTGAAGGAACCTATTGAATATTAATCTATCTAAGTTCATGCCTTAAGGGGTGAATCGGTAAAGGGGTGGGTAGAACATTAGTGCTTCATAGGATTTTTGTCCCTTTTTCCACTTGATATCTACACACTTGTCTCCTAAAACCATTAACCCTAATCTTGTTCTTCCCTATTATACTCATTCCAATAATTTGCTACATTAAATCCCTTTTTTCTTAACCTAAATCCTTTTTTTCATTCAGTTGTGCTAGGTCGAATGGGTCAACCCTATACAATTTTATGATATTTTCAATTAGGACTTAGGTTAGCCTTTGGCTAACCTAGCTCAAGACCTAGTGAATAATTATTCAAAATTATGCTAGGCCAACTGGGTTGACACTTTTAGCCAATATTTTTGGAAGGGTTAAGGATCAAATCCACCTCCAAATAAAATTTCATTTCCATCATTTATTAATAATAAGTGAAATAATAATTAAGAGAAAATGAATGTCTACTTATTGACCATTCTACTTGAGAAGTAAAGCTTAGGGTTCCATACTTTCTTTGGAGATACGTATCTTGTCTTATGGATAAGTCTCTTCAATGCATTGATAGGTTGTGTATCCTAGAGATGATTTATCTTTGTCATCCTTACATACCACAATAACCTCTTACGAATAACCTTGGCCAAGGAAGAGATTGAGTCTTTGTGGGTTTGTCTTCAAAGGTAAGTATTCTTAACTTTATTTCTATTTTGTAAGAGTAGATAAATATGCATTTGTGCTTCTCTGCCATGCATTAGGATTTTGTATAAATTTATGTGAGTATATGTCTTCTATGCATGTTTAGTTTTATTTTTTCTAACTCCCACTTTGTTACACAAGCTTTAGTGATCACTATATTAGATTTACTTTACTTGTTATTAGTTTAAATAAATTTTCAAAACCTAAAATCCCCTTAGGGTTATTTCATGATTATGTTAGACTAGAGGCTTTTGAATCCTCCTTAGCATGGTGTATTATGATAAATGATCCCCTAATTAGGTCAATCAAATTCCCATATTGGTCATGCTCCCACTTAATAAATGTATTCCTAATCGTGTAAGTATGCTCACACTTTAGTCAATATTATGTGCATACACTATCAACTAAATCAAATTTATTTTGAGCTAATTATGTGCATACACTTTTTCATCCTATGTCTATTATGCTAGGTCGACCCAATTAACATTATATAGTTTGCAAGCCTTATTTTCTATGCTAGATCAACCCAGTTGACTCTTTATAGTTTATGTCACTTTATGTTTCCTTGTTTTCTCATCTCTTTTGCCTATTTTAGTCTTTCTCCTTCATCATTAATTTTATATTTGAAGACAACACTGAGTTGAATTCAACAAACATGATGAGTTTTACTAATCCTCATAGGGTTTCCCATTTATAAAGTAGGGATCCTCTCTTGGATGAAAGTAATTTTATATAGCCACTCACACAATGAACTATTAGAACCCTCCACATTCCTCTTTTCAAAATAATCCTCTTTTCTCTCTTGAAGATCAACCCAAAATAGAGTATACCCCTGAAATTCTCTTTTTTATCTTGAATTTCCTCAACATAGAGGAAAAGATCCCTCTACCATTTATCATATCATGATTATTGGTCAAGTTGAAGAGCCTCATTCATCTAATCCCAAATTCTAAAATGGATTTGGAGGTACTAATTTCATTTATTTTTATCCTCTTCACTCAATTATGACCCCTTCTCATACCATGACCTCTTCTTCTTTAACTTCTTATACCTCTATGCCTAGTATATGCACCAACATGGTAGGTTCTACATCTAGTGGGCCTATTATAAGATCCACTATCCTTAATCCTTCTACTAGTGCATCATTTTTTACCCAAGGTAATCATGATTTTAGTGCTTCCTCTTTTTATCCCTACACTAGTCCATATTTTGCTTCAAAAGTAAATTTTGCCACTAGTGTTTCATATTCTCATAGTTCCTCTAAAGATCCTACCAACACCAATGTGGTACCCAAGACACTAATACAAACTCTAATGCTTCAAATAATGATAAAAATGATAATAAAATCCACCAAATCATGTTACAAACACTTATTGAAATGAATACCTTTCAAGCTCATAATACAAATCAAATGATGAGAATGCAAAATCATCTTCTCCATATTCAAAATCATCCTCAACCAATGGCTTGGGGCACACATAATCAAAATGTTCCCCCTCCTCCCCTTTTATATTCTCAAGGAAATCTCATTCCTTAACCTCCTTTAGTCAAAAAAACCATTAAGCATCTTCAAAATGAGCCTCTTACCACTCAAATTGCTAATATCAATATAGGAGGTATCAACCCTACAATTTCTTATAATGGATCAACTGATCTTACCCTTCATCTTAAAACATTTTAAAATATTTATAAAGATTGGGTCAAATTGAACACCTTTGCCACTATCAAGCTCTTAGCCAAAACCATCATTGGTGATGCCTTAGATTGGTACAACCAACTTAAAACTCATTCTATTACTAGTTTTGAAGATTTAGTGAATGCTTTAGTTTAAGAGTTCCAAACTAGTGATCTTCCTGAAAACACTTTGGCCCATTTCATAAATTGTGAATAACTTGAAAATGAAACTACCTAAACTTTTTTTAAAAGGTAGAAAACTTTGTCAAACTAGTATGAACATAACATGGTCAATGATAACCTTTTCCATTTATTTACCAATGTTATTTTTCCCAAGTTACAATATCGGGTCCACTCTCTCTTTCCACATACTTTCAAGGAGGCTATTGACCAATCTAAACATCAAGATTTCCTTATGCATCAGTTCGAGCCACCCTAACCTTCTATAGGTCCTCATCTCTTACTCAAGAACAAAAATCATAATGCTACTAATGATGGTGTTATAGACTCTTATGACACTATTCACACCATTCAAGTTGTTGTTCCTAACCAATCTTCAAAACTAGCTCCCCCTTCTCAACAATATACCAATCCTCATTTATCTTCACCAAATACCATCAACATTCACAAACCCTTATCTTTAGCTTAATTATTTAAACATCTCCCTAGGAATCTACCATGAGATCTTGATCTCACTCATCCTATGAAATCTTGGTATGATCCTAACAAGTTTTTTTGGTTTTATGCTAGTTGGGATCATTCTCATGAGACATGTAGGTAATTTTGTAATTTATCCATGTATTTTCTTTTTGGTCTTAATTTTTATCATGATTATATCATTAAAAATTTTCAACAAGCCTATGACATTACTTTTAAGGCCCATGAAAGAAATACTAAATCTCAAGCCTTGAATTAAGCTAATGCTTAAATGGATATCTATAAAGACCCTCTTCCTAGTCACCAACTCAATCAAGTTAACAAAGACAAGCCTAAAACTTTCAAAAATAATGTAAAAAGTCTTGTTGACCCAAATCCTAAAGAGAATGTGGTTAATATGACTAATATGTAAAAGCTATTGCTTTCATCGATCCTCAACCTATCTACACTCCTCCATTGTCCCAAACATTTCATGTTATCCAAGATTCTTTTTCGACTCACTTAAATGAGTTGGGGTAAGATGAACTTATAACTTTTAATGATCTAATTCCAATTTCTCCCTTGGATAACACTTTCCATTATATTTCTATCCTCCCTTCATCTTCTTTACCTAACACTCATGATAATCAAGCTTCTATCAACACTTCTTCTACCAACTCTCAACCTACACCTAAACCAAATGCTTCACATTATTAACATAATTCATAACCTTGTTCTTAACCTTCTCCTTCTTATCAACAAACATTCTAATGCACTTTAACTCCTTTCGAGGAACTCATTAATAATTATGCACCTATTTCTACCAACCTTCTTATGGGTTATGATGAGTGGGATCCCATTATGAAACTCACTAATCTTTCATCCCAAATTCCATTCCTTGAGTTTATGAGGACATTTCCATGTCATATAAACCATATTATATAACTATTGTTCAAAATGAACATCCCTCTTCCTCCCCTATTAGGACATGAAGTAACCTTATTTGGATTTGAGGATAGCATATTACAACAATGTGAAGATATGTCCATCCATGTTGATAAAACAATAGACACTTCTCTTTCCTTAAAATTTCCTATCACTTCCATAATTCCTAATGAGTTTATGATTCATGTAAATGATCCTCCCTTATTCATTAGCATCTAAATTGGTAATATCCAAGTCAAGTGTGCATTGATTGATGAAGGTTCTAGCACTTGCATTGTCTTTCTCAATTTAATCAAAACTCTTAGATATTGTGAATGCAATCTCAAATCCACACACAACACATGCCAAGGATTCGATTGAAGGAAAATTCTTCCTTTAGGTTGTGTGTGGATTCCCATTACTATCCCACCTATCACCATTTGTGTGAAGGTGATGATATTTAAATTTCCTCTCTCTTATAATATTTTTCTTGGTAGGATGTGAACTCACTGTATGAGAGCTATTGCTTCTTCCACCTGACAATACATTAAATTAACTCATAATGGAACCATTTATAGGATTTAGGGTGATACTAACCCTTGAAATTTTGAACAATTCCAAGACCATGGTGTCTTCATGATTATTACTCTTAAAGATTTGCCCAATTCTCAAAGATTCAACATTCCCATCGATTCCACTCAAGGTTACAATAATCATCCTGAACTCATTGGGAATATTCATCCTAACTTTTTAGATTTTAATGATGATGATCCTGATGAGATCAACCTAAATATTACAAAAAATTGTCTCTCACCTCATCTCATCTCTTAGCTTCCTTCTTCTTTGCAACCTCATTATCATAAACCTCCTTGTGATGATATTCCTATCATTTTGAATAAGACTCAACATTATATTCACCACATTTCATTGGAGTCATCCCTATATACATCATTGATCTTCGTACACCTGAAATGATGATGGTTACACCTTAGATGATCCGTTTCTAGGTGGTCTTATTCAAGCCTATGTTACTAAGATTATCCATTATCATTCTTCTTTACTTTATTATTTTAGTGACTCTTCCCATACACCATCATTTATAGTTCCTAATTTTAGTATTTTTCCTTTTTATCATAGGTTGGAGATGGTACTGACACCAACAATTTTTTAGGAACCTTATAGGAGTATGCTCATAGATCATGTTATGATTGGGCCTTTCCAATTTTATAGGTACCCTAACCCCTATAGTTTATTTATCCTTGAGATGCATGTGACCCTTATTCAGCCTTCTATAGACCCCACCCATCCCTTAGTAGATCATGCATCAGAGCCCATTCTTGATCCTACTTAGTTTATCTTAATTTTTTTCTTGCTATAGTTGAGCCCATTTCTACTCCTACTATCATTGAGCCTTTCCCTACTTTCGATCCCATTGCTCCTTCCATTTATCCTAGTCCCATTCCTTCCCCACCATCACCTTCTCTTGGTGATGGTTTGCTTACTTCACCTCACATGGATCCATTGCCCATCAAATGGGCTGATGAGCCTTCCCAAGATTCTTCCATTCCTATTACACCTCTTCATAGGAGTACTTTTAATAAGCCTACTCACAGGGGTATATATTATTTCCATAAAATGGATAATCATTCGTTCACACATTATTGTAAGTTATAAAAAAATATTGATACTTTATGTCTTTCTTCTCCTTAGTCCTTAAACAAGGCCATACCTCCCCCAAAGGTATTACTTGAATATATGACTCAGTATGGAGAGGTGTATTGTCTTTGACACCAATGTGGTACCCATCACACTAATCATTGCCACATACTTCAACAACACCTTAAGGATCACCTTATAACTCTTATCAAACATTCTACTATTCCTCCCATAGGTCATTCCCATAAAAAGGCCCCCTCTTCTTCTCCTAGGGTTCCATCCCCACCTATGGTGTCTTCATGAACTTATATGCCTCAACCCATGACTCCTTCAAATATGGATCCTTATACACCCATGATTCCTTCACTTTTAGACCTTCCCTCACCCATGGATCCTTCTCAACTTGTGATTCCTTCACCTATCGATCCTTCCCCATTAGTTATTCCTGCATCTCCCATAGATCATGCTTCCATGCATTAATCTAAGAATCCCTTGTTTGATATCCCTCCTCAACATGACCCATAAAAAATTCATACCTTTTATATTGAGGAGATTATATGAGAAGTATTTTCCCAATTTTCATTAAATATAGATGAAACATTACTAATAGTTTGCATCCAGCTTCATAAAGATCTATTTGATGTTCTAAATAATGTGTGTGGGTAAATTTATCAGTATTTATGAGCTCATGCATGGTGATTTTACATATTCATTTGATTTGTACATGTGATCAAATATTATCTTTATCTATCCATTATATCATTTGACATTGTGTCAGATTCCTATTTATCTTACATGGTGACTTTACTTTCGCACTCTATATTCCTTATACTATCATTTATGTTTTCTTATGGATATTTTTCTTTCTCATTGATTTCTATTTATTTCTTTAGTTTCTATATTAAAAATACTCTTTATTGTTTGATGTTTTGTGTCTATTTTTCATGGATAATTGGCATTATGACTTAGCTATACAAACCTGGTTCCATTTAGTCATTCCCTATTACCATGTGATCAGTTAGCAAACAAATAATTTCATTATAATCTCCTTTCACTATTCGAATTTGGATCCTCTTTTTCTCTTTATTCTTTTTTTTTGTAAACTAAGAATATACATGGTTGAGACATGAGATAGCATGTTGTTTTATTGTCAAGCCTAAGTGTCCTAATTAGTGTTGTCTTTGGTTACTTAGTTTCCTTTAGCATAAGCCTATAGCTCATTCATGTTTATCACTCTATCTCTCATGATTGATTATTCCAAGTCCATATGGAGGAGGAATAGAAAAATCCAAAAGATTTAAAATCCAAATCATTTAACAGAAGGAAATGATCCAAAAGGCAAAAAAATTCAAAATTCTTAGAAGTCAAATCACACTAAAAGACATGATTCAAAGCACACCTCATTTTTGTAGTCAAAGCTCAAACTCCATAGTTGGCATTATGGTAGAGTTGAGGTCCATCAGGGTGTTGTACGCCAGTAGATTAGAAAAGGAGAATAAAAAAATCTTTTAGTGCTACCTACTTTCTAATGCCAGTACCTAATCTTCATAGTACACTGATGACTTTGTAATGGGTCATGAGGAATGGGTAACACGTCATGGGAAGGTAGGTCCATTTTAATTTTATTATACCAATATACCTTCATGATTTGATCTTAGCAGCATGCTCATTTACTTACAAAGATTTGTGCTTATATTGAACATGTTTCCTTTGTATATTTATGGTCACTAGTCACTTAGTGCCTTCTCATGTCCTTAGTATGCCTCTTATCTCCTAAGCCTTCTCATAAGATGCCTAAGTTATGTTTTTTACATTCCCTTTTTCACTCCCTACATTCCTCATATTTCTACTTGAGAAATATTGTTTTGTTTACAGATCACTCCCCTTGGGATTCCATTTGTGAGTTGCATTATAAGACTATGAATAAGACCTGGCCATCCTCACAAATTGCCATAATTTCACATTTCTATTACCACCATCCTTTATTTACATATTTTCACATTTATTCCACCTCATGGGTGTTCCCTTTGTGAGTTGTAGTGTAATATCATGGATAGGACCTGACCCTCTTCATAAAAGTTTCCAATAATCCAAGTCCCAATCAAAATTATATGTGTTAAATATGAGATAAGATATGATTGATTATGAAGTTACATGTCATTGACATGCTTCCATTTTTGAATTAGTATGTTTTATGCTTACTTTATTTCTCTTTTGCTTTTATCTTCTACAATGCTCTAGATCTATGGATGGGCCCCATCCTTCCTATCTCATAGGCTCACCATGATTCTCATCGATGCCTTAGTCTGACTCCCACACACAAAATGATATAAAGAGGCTATTCAAGATCTTAATCTTAACACCTTACCTTATAGATGAGCTACATGAGACTACACTTGTGCCAACTAGGCTAAGGTCACTAGATGTGTCACTCTCTCCTGCTCTTTTATGTGTGACATATGGGTTAGGGTTGCTACATGTGTCACCCTCTCTTGGGCATGTGCCTATGTCATCTTTGTTATTATATCTAGATGTACAACTCTCTCCTTAGCCACGGCCTACCATGACCATATATCTCTAGCACCCACCTTTATTGGTGGATTCATCCTCTCTCTATATACTTGTAACTACCTCACAAACTCTCAAACTAGTCTAAACCACCTCACCTGAGCTGAGGCATATGGTACCCTAGGATCCTGTAGTGTGGTAAGGTCATACAACATCAATACCTCATCTAGGACATCATGGAATGATCCCATTACTAAATACCTCAAATTTATCTCCTCATGTTTTTCAACACCTATAAAAAGCAAAACCAAATAGATATTAGATCACTGATATATCTCCAAATCTATCTCTAGTATATATCAAATAGAAACTTAATCAACCATCTTTTTATTACCTGTCTTTATGTCAACCAATATTATCTTACCATCTACACAACCATCGATCGTAGTCTCCCCATTTTCATAACCTCTATGAACCTCCTTTATTAGTTTCCTCCTAAAAATAAATCATGGAAACATCACTCGTACCCATCTCAAGCTACACATGAGTGGTCTCTCTACAGTCCAACTCTACCCTAGCCCACCTACTAATTCATCTAAGATGGTGATAGTCTCTACTATCTCCTACTCTTATTGCCTCCATTGATGCCATGTCATTGGTGATAATTACTCATCTTATTGTAGATCTAGTAGTGGTATTTTTAGTTCTCCTACCTCCACCCCCATCTCCTCTTAATACTTGACCAGTCCATGGTCTCTCATAATGTGGTACGAGCATAAAACTCACCACTAATGGCCCTATTCCTCCTCTCCCCTATGGCTCTCTCACATGATAGGCCCAAAATGTGACAACCACTATCAGTGCAATTAAGTGAGGCAAGCCCATATATCCTATAACTCATGCCACCGAATGTGGCTCTGTCCACTAGGTATAATGTCCTGTCACATCTATCCATGCCAAAGATGGTGTAATTATGTCATAGATAGGGCATATAGTAACAATGTGCCCATATGGATTCCATAATATATCTACTCATCTCAATGTCTATAGTGATGGCACATGAGGCATGACCCACATTATCTGGTCCTATCTCCATATTTGTACCCAAGGTAACATATCATCAATCACATGGGGTAACCCCATTGATTGATACATGGGGAACCTCTCATAGATCCATGTAATTAATAATATGATTAGTCCCATTGACTTCTTCCCTCCGGATAATAATTTATACATGAAATGCATGAGTTATACCTAGATGATAAGACATGGGTCATATAACACCCTCTCTTCTAATGTTGCCTAGCTCAAGGATATCATAAAGAGTGGTACCTTGTCATCTAGCTTGTGGCATAATAATCATGTTGTCACAGGTCCTATCAAAGCTTTCTAAATGTCTAAAATCTATGTCATATACACATCAAACATGCTCACCCTTTGGTCTAAGTATATCCTCTCTAATCCTGTAACCCATAAATCTAAGGCTCTCGTATCCTCATCACTATTAAGTATCCATGTGACCATTGGTATCCCTATTATAAGCAATCTTAGGATGGCATGTACATCCTCTAGGGTGATTTCAACCTTTATAGTACCCCCTTCCAACTCCCATATGAAGGTGTTAGTCAATCATTCCCAACATCCTAGGAATATGACTAATAGATCTAAGCTTAGGGGTATCCTACACATCTCTATTATGCCTCTTAGGCCTACAAATATTAGTCTTGCTTTATCATCTATCAAAAAACACTATAATAGTTATAGGAACCATGATGCATCCACCAGACTCTAGAATCTTGGATGCCCTTATAATCAATAAACAATAAAAGATGTATTAGATCATTCATGTCATGTATAGTCAAAATACATTTTTAATCAAAAGCAAGCCTAAATTTCTTTAATTTAGTCATTTTTAATTTTTCTCCTATTTTTAGCCTACTCAGCCCTTTTAGCCTTCACTCAATCATTATGGGTCCTTCTACCACTCTTTTAAACACTTGTAAGCATTTTTTTACTATTTTGGTCCTTTGGTCAACACTAGTTTGACCAAAAATTTCCTAATTTTAACCTAGGTGGCTTAAAAATCTAAGTCAACCCTCGTATTTTCCTCCCCTTAGTACACTATTTTTATTCTAGACTTTTTTGCTCAGTTGACAAACTGTACTAGGTCAACAATAGACAAAATGTATTGGGTTGGCATATACCTACTGGGTCATTAGTATGGATTTTGTCATTTTTTAGCCTACTGGGTTGATTAGGTTGACCTAGTTATTTTTCCCTATTGACCCCTTACATTTTGTGAAATAAGTACTTTCTAGAAATTATTTCCCCAAACCCTTCAAACCCATTTACCTAATTGGTTTTTGTTGATGACAAAAACTGCGCTTGATCTTAATCAATCAATAATGGGAAGTTTCAAGCTGTGGGACAATGCAGCTTGAAACTACCTCCATATTTTAGAGAAGTTGGTCTCTTCTTTTGTATCTAGTGTTGGGGGAAAAGGGATAGGAAAATAAAAAGAAATGCAAATGCAGGAACTAAAACCTAACTTGGCGATGTGCCTGAGTGTAATCCTAATCCTAACGTGAGCACAGTGAGACTATTATAGGATTCAATTACATTTAAGAGCAGACAAGTGCATGATCAATGTAAAAGGTTGAAATAATAGAAATAGAGGCTCATAATAAGAAATTCTTTTGCTGAGATATAGAGAATGTCAACAAAGGCATAGTGTTCAATCTTCTTAACAGAATCTTCCAATCACATAAGAGGCATAGAAATCACGTACAATTATGTAGAACTTCCTATTCAAGAAAATGAGACAAAAGCAAATGACATTTTTAATCACAACTACAGAAAATATATAGTATAGACTACTTTTGCAAATGACATAGATAACACCAACCAAGGCATGGAGTTCAATCTTCTTAATTCATTCAACCACATAAAAGGCACAGAAACATGCACAGTTATATCAACTTTACAACTCAAGAAAATTGAGACAAGAGCAAATGATATTATTGGTCAAAAACTTTGGCCAGTCTAATACTATGAGAAATCCCCCCTTTTTCTCTTACAATTCTTCCTCTTTTATAGCCTCGGACCTCTCCTTCCATCACTCCCCTTCTCACGTAATTCCACTTCATCCTTTACTCGTAGGGGACAAAATAGATGGCACTTTCAATGCTTTAGATGTATCTTGGTCTTATCAAGAAGGGCCATGCTAGATTGGGATGGCTGTTCTGATCACGTCATGGTGATTCATGTCTAGTACCTCCCTTTATGCTTGAATTTATCATTCCATCACCTACTTAGCCGCTCAACTATCTATTCTGCCTCCACTTACAGGGGACAAATAGATGGCCTTTTAATTCTTGCGAGCCCCAAAATCTACCTAGTGCATTTTTCTATCTACCAAGAATAACTCCTACCAAATTTACCTCCATCTTTGCTTATAATAGATAGACAAACACTAGTAAGGGTTTGATACAAAATTCTACCCAGTTTTTAAGTTCTTCCTCTGTATTTTCTTTGACAAATGTTGCATAACAATAGTTGCCTTTTCTGGCTAACCTTTATAGTCCAAGGCATGATCAAGTTGTCTTTGTCTCGGTAAATCTTGATTTTCTTAAATTTTTGTATTTGAAGGGGATGATGTTGTTCATTTCTTATGACAAACTATCTGAGTAACAGGATCATATCCCAACTTGTATGAATTCTTTCTATGTGCAGTGTGAATGAATTTTACATGAATCACAAAATCTAAATGTTTGGACCAGTTCACTGATTTTTATCTGTTGAAATAGAAGAGGACACTTAGTCAATCTATGAAAATTATCTTTATGGTCTAGAAGGCACTAGAAAAGGACACTTGGTGCCTTCTAATTTTTCTATATTCTGCTCAAGAACGCTCTGCCTTTGACACCTATTGCAATCCACTTCCTCGATACTTTGTATTTTTTAACAAAATAAAACTCACTGTGTTCCTTACCCTAGCAACTTTTAAGAAGGGGATGGATGCACATGGAAGTCTTCACTTATTTCCTTGGTGCTTCCACTTTCCTTTGAAGTAACAGATGGGACCCACCACAATCTTATTTGGCAATGAAACTTGAAGAGGGTCTCTTAGAAGTTGACGCATGGAGACCTCTGCTACTCCTGCGAAGATATGTGGCATCTTTCACTTCTCTTTCTAGGGGTAGGTGGCACCTTTTGCTATTTTCCAGGGTGGAGTAGAAAGGGACTCAGAGAGTGACACTTGGTAGCATCCACTGCTATATGGCACTTAAGCAAAATAAAATGACACCTTTCTGTGTTAAACCAAAGCATAGGACCCAGGTGTTGAACTAAAATCTCTCAAAATTTGACACATGGTGACTTCCACTACTTTATTATAAAGGTAGTTTAGGGCCTTTCATGGCTGCCACCTGGCACTTTCTACTTTTCTGCTACTAGATACATGGCACATTCCGTGGCCTTCCTGAAAGTTACCAAAATGGGCTCAAAGGATGCTAGCTGGCCAGTTCCATGTTTTGGAAAATGACACTTGGTGGTTTCTGCCCGAATTTGATACTTAGGCAAAAATGGACCCACGCTCCTTATACCAAGAACTCAGTTTGCACTCGCTAGCCAAGATGTGTTGTTAATGATGGCTCTCATCTTTGGCATGAAGGATGACATGGCAGTATATGCTAAGCAAATGGCCATCCTTTTCAAGCTGAAGACAGTCGATAAAACACAAGAGCATCAACTTGACTTCTTGAAACACGTCACTTTTTCAATCATGGAGTAGCTGACCCAGTTCAAATCAAAAGGGGTATTTAGGTATTCCTCCTTTTTGTTCCATCCCAAACTACATCAGAACCCTAACCATTTCACCCAATATATGAATCTGAACCTGTATGACCTAGCTTTTGACCCCCAAAGGACCATTCCTGTGCCTACATGGACACATGTTTTATCAAAAACCAGTGACCCATATGATTTTTGGGAACTATTCATTACCCCTATTCTTCATTGCCTTAGCCCTAAGCCTATCATAAACATGTTATTCCCAAGTGTCACGAACCTCCTGGTCAGTTTCCCAATCCTGTGTGACTTTTATTTTGGGTCTCGTCACACGATCATAAGGGTCCATGGATTTTGTGGAGAACTAGTGTTTCTACCTAAGACTTTAACTCTTAGGTTAGCATTCCTAAAAGTCACTAGGTAGGTATCAATAGTTGATAATGAGTATGGCACCGAGAAGAAGAAGATAAAAATGTATAATCTCCTGTGGATGGTAGGCAACGTAAGCCTAGAAGCCAGAGAAGTTGAGACGGTGCTGCTGAGGAATATTGGCTTCCTGGGGTTCCTGTTAGTCGAGGAGAAATGGGTTTATGACCTAGCTATTACATAGCTTCCATGGTAAGGACCAATAGGATTAGGGCCAGGATTGCACATGAAGGCTGCCCTTTTTGGGAGACCAAGAAAAACCCTACAGAAGATGCCCCTGGTCTCTATGTTGAACTGATAGAGTTGCCCCTACCATAAAATAGGCCATGGGAAACCTTCTATGACAAACAGAGGGATTATGATTCCAAAGTCAGGATGACTTCTAGTTTGAGAAGGATGTTGAGGAATAAATGTTGGGATGCGGAGAAGATTGAGGCCTATTGGAAATATAGGTAGGAAATTTCCCAAACCACCCACACTTTTAGAGGCATGGACTCAGATGAAAGATGGGAAGGACTCTGGGATGAGTGGCATCCCTCCCCTACATCTAGCCCAAAAACAAGCCAATTGCTTATACTCGAGATAGAGCAGGAAGCTGGAGCGGGTCCAAGCCAGCAACCACAGACCTCAGAGCAAGCTACAACTATCGTAGAACAACAAAGGAGTGTGGTGTCTTCACCGCCAAAAGCCTCCCCATCATCAGGAGTGATTGAAGTCCCTGGTTTTCCACAAGCACCACTATCAATTACAGAAGTGGAAGGGAAACAAACGTAGATAGAGGCAAAAACACCCAAGAAGAGGAGGGTGCACTTCCATTTGGATTCAGAGGAAGAAGAGCCTTCATAGCACCTAATGCAGAGCACTACAACTTCCCCTTAGGTAAGTATTACTCCCCCTCCTCCCTCTTAGTCTGCCCCTTTCTCTATCGGCGTGGTGCCTCCACCTAGCCAAATGACACCCCCTGCCATTGCTGCCATTCCCATTTCACAATTCACCCCATCATTGGTGTATCAAGCCCTAACATTACCCCATTTCTCCCCCTCTATTCCCAAAAAGATGCCCTTATAACTGACCCCTAGCCAACCAATGGCTATCCAATATGCCCTGCCACAAGGGTATCCTTTCACAGGAGGACATATTGCATCCCCTTCCACCTTCCAAATGTAGGCTGATGCTGCTAGGAAGGCAAGAGAAGCCCAGTTGGAGAAAAAGAGAATTAAAGAGAATAAAGCATCGACTGTCCCACATTTGAGGTCACAATTTGACCCCATCTAATAGCAGATAACGGTGACCCATTTATCACCCAACATTGCCAAGCTGAGCGAGCAAATGCAGCTGGAGGACTATACGATGAAAGCAGTTGCCATTAACATGTCCCTATTCAGGCCCTAGGACAGATTTTAGCTACTGACCTAATCCACTTCTATGGTCACAAAAGATTATTTGAATAAATAAAAAAGACTACAGAAGATGGAGGCCGATTTGACCAAAAAAAAGGTAAACTATAATAATTTGGCTGAAGAGATAAATAAGAGAGATAATGAAATAGATAGTCTACATAAACAGTTGCAAGATATTGTTTCCCTTCAGACTCAATAGGCAGTCTAGGCCCAGAATGATTCATTGAAAGTAGAGCTCACACTTACGAAAGATGCAGCAACAACCCTTAGGTGGGAGAATGTAGCGTTATAGGGAAGAGTCGAAGGACTTCAGCTGCAAGTTACCCAATCACAATAAAGGCTAGTGGAAGAGCGAAACAAGGCTATGGCTATTCAAGCCTAGTTCCAAGCAGAGCAATAGAGGATGGCACAACTGAAAATTGAGTTGGCTAATAGGCCAAGAGATGTCAAAGTAATGCAACTGGTGAAGGAGCTCTATGAGTCAGCGTGGGAGAGAATCTCTTCATAGATTATCCAGCTCAGGCCATTTCTCACCTTCCTACTCAATGCACATCAATTATGTGAGAGGGTGGAAAATTCAATACATAACACTCTGGCCATGGTCTCTAGAAGATTCATGGACTCCCATTCATTACTACAGAAGCTCTATGACATAATAGATGCAACATTGGCAGCCATGGGGATCCTTGATAGAATGGCCACCACAAAATGGGTCAATGAGGTGCTCAGTTGTAATGTCACGGCCAACAATTACAAAGAATGTCTCAAAGTCATGAAAGAAGGCATCGATGAGATGAGACACCATCTTGAAGATCTCATGCAACTAGGCCTTCCTTCCCCATTTTTGGATGTAAAGATGGTGCTGATGGTTGATCAAATTAAACCATTATTGCTGGCCAAATAGAGGGATCAAATAGTTTTCCAGAGCTTGCGAGATGATTCCTCAATCTCAAAAGTAAAAGCTATTCTAGTTCCTGTTTCCCAGCTAGAATTTAAATTGAAAGCTATGGTCCAAATCTTGCATGCCTTTTTGCACAAGGATATCATTAACCTTGATCTGGCTTTCGTTGAATTGTATAATAAGCAAGGGTTATCTGACCATGAGTGGTTCATCTCCCAGACAACACTTTTGAAGCTATAAATTTTTGACAGAGTGAGGGTTGAGTTCTGGGGTTCGCCAGTAACTGTAGAGTATATTTTTACTCTACGTCATATTTAAATTTTTTGGTTGAAGCACTGCAATTTTGGTTCCTGCATACCTTGGTCATAGCGACAGAGTTTTGGAGCAGAGGGTAGGTTCATTTTTGCCTAAGTATCAAATTTGGGTAGAAACCACCAAGTGTCACTTTCTGAAACATGGAACCGGCCAGCTGGCATCCTCCGAGCCCATTTTGGTAACTTTCAGGAAGGATACAAAACATGCCACATATCCAATAGTAAAAAAGTGGAAAGCACCAAGTGGCAGTCACAAAAGGACCTAAACTACCTTTTTAATAAAGCAGTAGAAGTCACCACATGTCAACTTTCAAGAGACTTTGGTTCAATGCTTGGGTCCTATGCTTTGGTTCAACGCAGAAAGGTGTCAATTTCTTTTGCTTAAGTGTCACAAAGCAACGGATGCTACCAAGTGTCACTCTTCGAGTCCCTTTCTACTCCACCCCAAAAAATAGCGAAAGGCACCACCTACCCCTAGAAGGAGAAGCAGAAGATGCCATGTATCTTCCTAGGAGTAGCGGAGGTTGCCATGCGTCAACTTTTGAGAGACCCTCTTCGAGCTTCATTAATGAATAAGATTGTGGTGGGTCCCAACTGTTACTTCAAAGGAAAGTGGAAGCACCAAGGAAACAAGTAAAGACTGCCATGTGCATCCATCCCCTTCTTAAAAGTTGCTAGGGCAAGGAATGTAGTGAGTTTTATTTTGTTAAAAACTACAAAGTATCGAGGAAGTGGATTGTGACAGGTGTCGAAGGCAGAGCGTTCCTGAGCAGAATATAGAAAAAGTGGAAGGTGCCAAGTGTCATTCTCTGGTGCCTTCTAGACCATAAAGAGAATTTTCATGGATTGACTAAGTGTCCTCTTTTGTTTCAATAAAATAGTGTCTGTCTATCTATTACAAGCAAAGATGGAAGGAAATTCAGTGAGAGTTATTCTTGGTAGATAGAATAGTGCATCAAGTAGATTTTGGGGGTCGCAAGCATTAAAGGGGCATCTATTTGTCCCCTATAAGTGGAGGCAAAATAGATAGTTGAGCGGCTAAGCAGGTGATGGAATGAGAAATTCAAGTGTGAAGGGAGGTACTAGACATGAAGTGCTATGCTGTGATCAAAATAGCCATCCCAATCTAGCATGGCCCTTCTTGATAAGACCAAGATACATCCAAAGCATTGAAAGCACCATCTATTTTGTCCCTTGTGAGTAAAGGATGAAGTGGAATTACGCGGGAAGGGGAGTGATGGAAGGAGAGGTCTGAGGCTATAAAAGAGGAAGAATTGTAAGAGAAAAAGGGGGGGATTTCTCATAGTATTAGACTTGCTAAAGTTTTTGACTAGTAATATCATTTGCTCTTGTCTCAATTTTCTTGAGTTGTAAAGCTGATATAATTATGCATGTTTCTATGTGTTTTATGTGGCTGAATGAATTAAGAAGATTGAACTCCATGCCTTGGTTGGTGTTATCTGTGTCATTTGCAAAAGTAGTCTATACTGTAGATTTTTTGTAGTTGTGATTAAGAATGTCATTTTCTTTCGTCTCATTTTCTTGAATCAAAAGTTCTACATAACTATACGTGATTTCTGTGCCTCTTATGTGATTGGAAGATTTTGTTAAGAATATTGAACACTATGCCTTTGTTGACATGCTCTTTATCTCAGCAAAAGAATTCCTTGTTGTGGGCCTCTGTTTCTGTTATTTCAACCTTTTACATTGATCATGCACTTGTTTGCTCTTAAATGTAATTGAATCCTATAATAGTCTCACTGTGCTCAGGTTAGGATTAGGATTACACTAAGGCGCATCACCATAGTTAGGTTTGACTTCCTGCATTTGCATTTTTATTTATTTTCCTATCCCTTTTCCCCCAACACTGGATACAAAAGAAGAGACCAGCTTTTCTAAAAGTTGGAGGTAGTTTCAAGCCGCATTGTCCCACAGCTTGAAACTTCCCATTGTTGATTGATTAAGATCAAGCACAATTTTCATCATCAATAGTTTTACCTACCCTTAACACCTAAATTGGTTTCATTTTGATGTCTTGAAATACTTAAAATTACAAATTTATAAAAATACACTTAAATCACTAGAATATTCAAAAACTAGCTTGAGATTCTCAGTTGCCTACTAGTAGTGCACCCACTGTCACCTCTAGAGGTCCCTCTCACCTAGCCTATCACCTCCTCACCATCCTATCTCATTTGGTCTCTCAAAACTCTTTTTCTCTCCTTCATAAGTCAAACATAACAAATTATTTTCATTTTGCCCTATTTAAAATCACTTTTCAAAAATCTAAATCTTTCAATTATTTTTTGGCAGATTCCTTATTTTGCCTCTATCTTTGTTTTTACTCATCCATTTTTTGAACCATAAAATATTTTGGAGTTGTGATGATGTAGAACATTTTTTGCAACACTATATGCCCATTTTCCAATTTTTTTTCATTTTGGTTATTTTTTACACTAACCTGCACAGGTTCGCTTAATGTTCTTCACATTTAGATGCCTTCACTTCTATTACAGTCTATTTCTTTATCTACAACACTAAGGTAATTAAATATATGTGTTTTTCAATTTTATCCTTTCAATTTATTTATGTATTTCTTACTACATTTTACTTATCATGAACATTATGTGTTATCATGTTTTATTTCTTGAAGCAACATCATGTGTTGCACTCACATGACACGTGATGAGCTTCAAGTGGGGCATATGTATACACATAATGTTTTCAAACTTTTATCACTTACTGACACTTTATATCTTGAAAGAATCTATTTAATCTCAATTTATCTAAGTGCATGACTTAAGGGGTGCATTGAGAAAGGGGTGGGTAGACCATTGATGCTTCGTAGGATTGTTGTTCCTTTTGCCACTTGTTATCTACACACTTATCTCCTAAAACCATTAAACCTAAGCTTGTTCTTCTCTATTGTACCCATTTTAGGCATTTGCTACATTTCATCCTCCTTTTCCTCACTTAAATCTTTTTTTATCAGTTGGTTGTGTTAGGTCGACTAGGTTGACCTCGTGTAGTTTTAGGATATTTTCATTTAGGAATTAGGTATCTTTTGGCCAACCTAGCTTAGGACCTAGTGAATAATTATCCAAAATTATGCTAGTTCAATTGGGTTGACACTATTAGTTAGGATATTTATAAGGTCAAGGGTTAAATCCACCTATAAATATTAGTTCATTTCCATCATTTATTAATAAAAATCAAAATAAGAAGTAAGAGCAAACAAGCATTTGATTATTGACCATTCTAATTGAGAAGTAATGCTTATGGTTCCATAATTTATTTGGAGATATAGATCTTGTCTTATGGAGAAGTCTTTTGGATGCATTGATATATTGTGTAGCATAGAGATGATTTATCTTTATCATCCTTACATACCAAAAAAACTTTTAATGAAGCACCTTGGCCAAGGGAGAGATTAAGGATCAACAAGTTCATCTTCAAACGTAAGTATTCCTAACTTTATTTCTCCTTTGTAAGAGTAGATATATATGTATTTTTATTTTTCTTCAATGAATTAGGATTTTCTATACATTTACATGAGTGTCTATCTTATATGCATGTTTAGTTTTATTATTTCTAACCCCCACTTAGTGCCATAAGCTTTGGTGAACACTGTATTAGATTTACTTGTTATTAGTTTAAGTGAATTATCAAAACCTACGACCCCCTTAGGGTTATTACATGATTATGTTAAACTATAGGCTTTATAACCCTCTTTATCATGGTGTATTATGATAAATTATCCCCTAATTCACTCTAGTAGATCCCCATATTTTTAATTTTCCCACTTAAAAAATGTGTTCCCAATTGGAAGTGTAGGTATGCTTGATCTTCTCTAAGTTAGGATTGATTTATAGACATGATGCATTTCTAATTGCATACATCTTTAAGGTGTCTTGACTAATTTTTTTTGAATTATAACCTCTTCAACAAGGTCTCTAGCACCTTTAAAATAATCTCCAAACCTAAATTAAACTTAGACATACAAACTTCCTTTGAGAATATACATAGTCCTGTGTATGACCCATTTTTAGACTTATTTGATCAAATTAGCATTCTTGTTCTCTATACTTCCACTAGTCACTTATGAGTTATTTGAAATTATAAGAGAGTGTTTTATAGATATATGATTCTTATCTTACTTTTCGTGACTTATATTCAAAACTCTTAGCTTCACTTCTTTCATCATATGGTCATTTACTAACATTTTCCTCAAAACAACCTGATTCTGTGTAGAGTTTTAACTTGAGGTTTGATTAGAGAGTCAAGAGTAAGTTTATAGTGTCATAATTTTCCTCCATTAATTGTACACACTTTCAAAATTCCTAAACTTAGTTTTCACATGTACCAAGTCACTTGAACCTCATCCCCTCAAGCAAGACTCATTGCATTTAATATGAAAATGAGACCTAATAGTCTATAGACCTGGAGGTTTGCATTTTCAATGTATGAGGCCTTCTATGGTGTATACCCTATTCTTTTTGGCCTAAATAATATTTATCTACTATCCTAAAATCTATCTTATGATTTTTTAGCCTTCTAACAATACTTAAAATGTAATGTTTATCGCCTTCTTGATCTATCTTTGTGAAAATAGGCCTATACACACTCCTTAGGTTGAGACCACTTTACATTTCTTGGAGGGGCTAAAATTGAAAAACCAATAATTTTAGAGGGTTCATAATGATATAAATTTTCATTACATTCCATGTAGGATCACTTCACTCTACTAGTTTTGGTATTCATGACCGAGATCTTATTGCTTTCAAACTTACAAACTACACAATCATCTGATATATCATGAGGAAAACCTTCTTGATCATTTATAACACTCTGAAGAGTCTTGATATGAATTTGAAAGGAATTAAACACACTATAACAAAAATATTTCATTAATTTCATGCAACTCAAGACCTTAAACATAATAAAGCTTTGTATGCCTACGATGACTTATGTATTAGTGAGGATATGTAGTCTACCTTCATGTTGGAAGCTTGTGGGTGTGAATGGGTATGTAGAACCATAAATATAAACCTATAATTTCATTGAGGAGAATGTAAATATTGTGGGATACTTCATCTACACCCTTTTACTATTAAAAACCATAAAATAATCTAGAAACCATGGTATCCAACCTACAAACTATGCATAATGGATATTTCTTTTATTTTTAAGGTCACATGTGCTAACTAAATCTTGTAAAATCCTATAAGATTCTTGTAAATACCTTATACATCCCATAAAATTTATCTTATATATCCACCTAATTCAAACTTGCATGAAAATTATACAAAAACAAGCTTGTGGTTTTAGGTGAGGTTTAAGACCACCTACTAGTCTTAATAATTGTTCATAAAGATGAAGGCACCAATCTGAGAAACAATGCCACAAATTTTAAGCCTACTAGGACCACCTCCTCTATAAAAATATCAACCTCCAAATTTATCTCTCCTAGTTATACCATCCATATGAAACTTGCCTTTATGATCATATGAAGAGGGAGATGGATGGAAGAAAGCAAATTATGCATTTTTTGGACTTGTGCAAACTAGCGGAGGGAGAAAATGACATGTGGGAGATGAATAAACTCTATAAAACCATTTTCACCTGAATATGAGCTCAAGAAGTCCATCCAAGTGGCTGAAATCACTTATTTAAAGCTAGAACTAAAGTAACTAACCTATTCTAACATGAAAACTGATACTCTTAATTTTTCTTGACATGTTAGAACTCCTCTTGAAATGTTTGTCCTCTAAAAAGTCTATAAATATCCTTAATTTTGGCCTAGAAAGTGACTTAAATGACTTTAGAGTGCATGATAAGCATGGTGGAAGACTAATGCATGGTTAGATGACTTATAGAGCTTTGGAAAGCCACCTTTGACTTGAAATTACCTATTCACCATTGGATTTAATTATCCATGTAATAATATTACCTTGATAAGGCTTAATTTGGACACAATTAAAACCTAGGTTTCTCCAAAAATCTTATAAAAATGTTAAAATACCTTAACCTTTCCAAACAAGATTAACAATATTTAAACCAAGTGACTAAGTGAAAGGATTTACTTGATAAACCATATACCATCTTGACAAATCATGACATACCCCTAGGATCCACTAGACTAACTTTGAAGGCATCAAAAATCTTGACAAAGATATTACATTAAACAATGCTAACAAGACCTTACAAAGACCACTTGAAGACTATCAAAGCATGTAATGGGCTATGAATAAGTTTAACAAGAATGACAAGCAAAGTTTTTTGCTATAGGGGTGAAAAATTGACTTGGGAGGTAAAATTTATCAACATATATTTATATTAAAATTATTTCCTTTAAATCATCTCTATATACTCCTAAGCCAACTAGTATAAAGTTAAAACCACATAAATAATCAACAATGTTCATGGGTATTGAATTTATATCATTATTAGAACTAACATCATATTAATTATCAACGTCTTTTATAGATATGAATTTTGGATATTCTTAATTGATTAGTAAAGGTAATTACTTTACATCCTCCTCTTGGTTTACCTTTTTAGGTGAAAGTGGTAGATTTTAAACACTCATAGATTATAGCTAAGGACTTTGTCTAGTATATTCACCAACTTCATAAGTATGCATATGTTTTATAGGTATGAATTTTGGTGGTGGCACTATGGTAGAGTGAGGTGTTGTTGTTGGTAATTGAATCTCTATGGTAAATTTTGTAATCTTATAATATATGAATGGTTGATTATCAATAAGGAAAGTATATAAGTATCTATCATGTAATAATTTTACACACTGACGTAAATTATAATGTACATCTTCCATCTCATATATCCATGACCTACTCAATAGTAACTTATAGTGAAAATGATTGGGCATGACTTGAAATTGAGTAGATAGTAATTTAGGCCCCACCTTGATATCTAAAGTGATAAAACCTAAATATTGACAAGGTACATCATTAAAGCCTTTGATATTCATTTACTTGTTTTGAAGTGAATCCATGTTAGTGCCTATTGTCTATAAAATTAAGATTATAGATATTCAACCTTGAACCATTATCAATCAAGACCCTTTTTACTATTGTACTTTTGATTTGAACTTGTATGAACAAAGGAAGATTCTGATTTGTAGTAGATTATGTAAGAAAATCCTCATTTCTAAAATATATAATATTATTGTTATCCTTTAAAGTTCTTACAACATATTCAAAATAAGAAGGTTCTATATCATGAGGCATAGGTGTCTACTTTAATGCTTGAAATAAAATATCCTTGAAAATAATAGCTTTCTAAATTAGTTCTAGCATATAAATCTTAGTTGGTGTATTCCTTAAATTTTCAATAATATCATTCCCTTTAGATTGATTGAGTGGTCCCATTGGATTGGATTGGGGATGGGTAGGGATTGCTTATGTTTACTCCTCTTATCTTTCCAAATTTGGGTACTCAACCTCGTATAGTAACCACAACATGGACCACTAGATCTATTATAAGACTAGAGTGAATATTAGAGGTGAGATATAAGTTCTAGGGGTATGGGAAATAAAAGGAACCATATGAGCCATATAATGTCTAGTATTAATTAGTGGAAATTAAAACCAATCCATATAATAATACACATCATAAATTTGTTCATTATGAAACTCTTGATGGATATATGAAATTATCTTTTCTTTTAAATTATGCATTCGTGGGGTTACATGTTGTAATTTAAATATTTTTTACATGAGAGGTAAACATGTAAATAAAAACCATAAAAAAATGGACCAATAAATAATAAATTGATTAAGTCATTATGATCATGATTAGTAGGAAAATAAGAAAATTTGAAATTTGAAACCCTAATAGAATATGCTATAAATAGGAAAAAATCCTAAGGGAGACTAGGGTTTTGAAATATTTCATCAATAGATGGTTCACCAATATGTTTTACAAAAAAAAAGGATTAAGATAGTTCTAATACTTAAACAAATAACTGAGTAAAACTCAAAATGTGACATATATGTAATAAATGACACAAATTGATTTAGAACTTGTCAAATTAAAAAATTTGCTAAAAAGGGAAAATATGAAAGAAATAAAACTTAGCTAGAAATCAAGTATGTAGGAGTGTAAATATAATTATGAAACTTACTGTGTGATTATATAATGACACTATGAACCAAGAATAGGGATTTTGTTGAATATGGGACAAGGACATTTAAATCAAATTGGGGTAGCCTACACTAGTGTCCTTAGGGTGCACTAGTGTTTGGTAGGGGTTTTTCTGTGTGAAAATTTTGACCTATGTGCCTTTAATTATTGACTTTATGTGTGTGATCATATTTGCATGATTCATTGTGGAATTCATTGTATTCCTTATTATTCACTTGGAACCCTAACTTAATAGGTCATGTGAAAAAAAAAAATGGGAAAAATGGGTTAGTGGTTGAATTTGTGCTTGACCTCAATACTCCCTATGTTGAACATTGCCTATATACCGATACTCCAAAGAGGGATAAAAATCCATATAGTTTTCTCATGTTATGGTGGTATGTGTGAAACATTGGTGTACTACTATAGTGCAATCTTGGTGTGATTAAGTGATTCAATAATGGCTTGTGATCTTGGAGGTGTATTTAGACTTAGCTCAGGGCTACTAGGGTTGTGTGGACTTAAAATTGGGAAGAATATATATGCTTTCTTCTTAATGTGAAGTTAGATAATCTAGTGATTTTATATCATATGATCCTTTAGTAAAAAAATAGTTTGAAAATGTGGCATCATAGTGATTATTTTAGAATTCATTTGGATGGAACCTATGAAATGTTTGGGATGGCCCATTAGGTGAATTTGAATTTGAGTATCTACTCATTATTTGGTAGGAGGACACAACTGATAGAATCAAACCCTACCAATGAGCAAGATTGTCTTGAAAGAGTCACCTTATTTGAGGAGAAAACATAATTAAATTGGAAGTGTGGAATAATCAAAGGGTAAGCTTGAGTTGTTTGGAATGATAAATAGGGAGATTGTTTTCTCATTAGTCAAGAATACATGATCTACATAGAAGTAAAGGAATGGTAGTCAAGGATTATGGAATTATAAATGATCTATATGTGTATAAGGATTGGTCACAAGTGCATTATTTTAGCGATAAATGTTAATTTATGTGACTACAATGACCGTTTAGTTTATGACTATGCCACTTTGCAATTTCAATTTGTAAAATGGAAAAAAAAATATTTGTAAAGTAGGATGGAAATGGAAGTTATTTTTTTACTTTCAAAAAATAAATATATTTACAATTCTTGATAGAATTTTGGTTAATTGGGATTAAAGATAAAAATTATAATATTTTTGAAAGAGTACATTTATTTAAAACCTAAAAACCAATACCACTTCTTAAAGTCTCATAGTAGTTAAATCATTGTTGTCACTTAGATTTACACCCTTTGAGGAGATGCAAATATATCCTCATCCAAGTGGTACAATGGATTCACCTCTAAGCTTGTGGGTTGCCTAAGGAATGAGGTGATTCTCTAGATAGGGCTAGCTCCCTTGATGTACCACTTAGGATTGAAACTACTACTACCTTTGAGGATTGAAACTACTACTACCTTTGGGGGGTGAAAAGGGAGAGAGATAAATGAAATAAAAGTAATCTAAGGGAGGTGATACACCAAATTTATTGATGACATCCAACCATATGCATATTACACTTAAAATCAAAGGAAAACTAAATCTACACTCTCCAATCTATGTATTCTTTTATCAATGTTACATTGTGGGGTTATGGATAAATGTGAAAAGATAGGAGGACTAGATAAGAGGAATTGAGTGGAAATAATTAAGAGACTAACTCACTTCAACTTTGACATTTCTTGAAACACATCATATGCCCTGCAAGAAGAATTTGTAAATAGGTGAGAGAAAGTGACAACATACTAATGAATCCATAGTTTTCACTAATAAGATTCAAAATTTAAGTAAATCATGCTATGAAAAATAATGGAAGATATAAAAATTATTAATTTTAATTATAAAAAGGTATAAAAATTATTAGGGCTTCACCATACTCGGTGGAACATCCATACAATGCCAAAATGGTTAGTTCTTATAGAACTTGTGAGAGAGAGAAGAAGAGAGAAATCCAAGGGTCACAAGGAAAATTTTAAAGATGATAAAAGGAGTTAATTTTGAATTTTTAGAGGGTATGTTATGAACCATGCAAGTTTAGGACCTAAAATTGTCAATCCAAGTCACAAACTTCATGAAAAGTGGAAAAAAACTCCTCAACTGGCTCAAAACAACTACCTTCATGATTAGAGCTATTTAAACATATTATAACTGATTAGGAATAGTAAAAATGATTTTAATTAAGGTTAGGTACATCATACATGCCTCTACATTCATTTTTTTCATTCTTGGTCTTTTGGAATCCCCTGAAAGTGAGCCATCATCATCTGTTGTCCAAAAAACTGCCCTTCTATGCATCTTGCACACTTGGCCTCAAAATTAGAATCATTTATCCATGAAAATACATGGAATGGATTTAATGTAAATTTTAAGGTCCTTAAATGGACCTATAACCATTAGACACATTTTAAAATCATCCTACTTGAAGTTTTCCATCTTATTCACTAGCTTGTCCATTAGGCCAGTTTTGATTGGCTGAGTTGAATCACCTATTGAGACACTTAGGAGTTGTTTAAAGGAATTAAAGTGATATTTTTAGTTATATTAAGTATTAATATTTACATATATATTATTTTAACCTCTTTAAACTTCTTACAACCTGAAAAACACATAAAATAGTGAGAAAAACCCTATTTTTGCCCCCATTTGTACAAGTTCATACAACTCAAAAGTATGTGAAGTATCATAACTGAGTCATATAAAATTTAAAATATATATTATGGTAAAAATGTTCCATTAAAGTTCATATCCAAATCCATCTTTATAAATAGGTCCTTGGTAAGGGTTTTCAAGGGTTTCTAAGCAGTTTAAGCCCTTAAGCTTTGTTCATAAAGTTGGGAAATTGGAACTACAAACAAATCCACAAGTTTGTTTTTCAAGATCCCTCATAATTTTAATAAACTCATTTTTACCCCATGCAAAACATCATGAAATATATAAACTTCCAAAACTTTCCTACCGAGCTCTTTTCCTTGATTCCAGATGCATGAATTTGTCTTTGAAGCTTAGAGTGACTTCTGATGATTTTAAATAGCTCAAAATAGATTTAAAATATATTTAGTCACCCCATAAACATTTTTAAATGTGTTTTAAATCTTAAATTATGCTAAAATGATAATGGACTCTCCATTTGGGCACTAGACCTAGACCTTACCTAGTAAATCTGAGTGCAATTTTAGAGCATTTTAGACTCCCCTATTATATATCATTCATATAAGGTATTTAATATGGTTTTAATTATGTGTTACATATTTTAACATCATTTTAAAATGTTACCTTATCCCCTATATCATTATTTTACCACCCTCTTTCAAAACTATAGGGTTCTTGTATGGGGAAAGTGCCCCCTATCTAAGACAAATCAAGGGAAACTTCCCTTATTTGATCATTAAAAATAGGTATTATATAGGGTTATAAAAGTTACAAGGATCCATTTTTAAAAAAATTATCTCCTAAATAGTTCATATTACCTTCTAACCCTTCCAAATTTCAAATAGACTTCTAGAGAAGCAAGAAAGTGTAGGGTTCCAAGAGTAAACTATGTATGCACTTGAAAGTACCCTCCCCTATGCTTGGTTTGTGTTGGTGAGAGTTTTTTAAGGTTATATTTATCATTATTAATGTGATTAAAATATACATTTATTTTTTTAACCTCTCACACACTCCTCTATATGCTTGAACTCACAAGGCTGTGTCTTACTCTTGACTATGCGTCTTGCTTTTCCCTCTCAAGAATGACCCCTGTGTGTTATGAATTTTTAAATATTTAAACCATAAAAACATGATTATAAATCCTTCATAATATTTATCATGGTGATGTATTAGTTTATTGGGTCCATTCTCTCTAAGTGTGTGTCCCATTCATGCCAAGAATGCCAACTCTATGCTCACTGTCTAAGATAGTCATAACTGACTATGTGAGAGTCCTTTTAGGGTCCTATAGGTTTTTTTTATCATTTTTTGTAGTTAATGTATCTCATAATTATATTCATTAATTTTTTCATGACTTTTATTATCATTTTAACCTCATTCTAACTCTTTATATGCACTCCTAGCTCCAAAACTAAGTCTTTCCCTGTTTTGATTGAGAAATCTTGCCTCTATCCTTGACAATAAGATAATATGCTTATCCTAGAGTTCATGAAGTTTTTCATAGTCATGGAAAATGTTACTAGTTATTTGGTTCATCAAAATACCCTATCCAAGCATCAAAATGTAATTTCAACCACTAGACTGAGTTATCTTCAAAGTGACTAAGCAATCTTGATGTAGACCACTACCTGTAGGTTGATTTGCATCTAATTAATTTGTTTATGGTGTTAAGAGGATAATTTGAAAGACCTTGTGGTAACATAACATATTTTTAATTAAAATAACTTGAGTGTCATGAAATTATGCCTAAACCTCATGTTAACTCCCGGACTAAGACACTTCTTCTTTCAAGACCATGCTTGGATTGAGCTTGTAGGTGATTATGCTTTAAATGAGTTAGTTATGGTATTGGTAGATCTTGTTGAAACTTATTGAGGTCAAAATTATATTGGTCATGTTTTTATTCCACTTAAAAATCTTAAAACAAACACCAAACCCTCATGTCTAGGTCCTTGTCTATTTGCAACTGTAGGTGCATGCTTCATGGTCTCCTGTATGGACTGAGAGGTTTGAATAGGAAGTCAAACACATCTTATCATATCCATAAGTGGATTTAGAATATAATTTATATCTTAAACCCAATCAAACTCATTCAACATGATAACATGGTTAATATTTCCAATTTTAGATCACAAAAGTCTCTTTTTGACTCAGGACTGTAGAGAATACTGTAGGAATTTAGTGTTTTGGGAGGCCACTTTGAGACCTCAAACAACCCTTCTCCCCTGATCATCCACCTCTCCAACTTGGAAAGGGTCTTATATTTGATAAAATATATAATATTTTCCAATTTATATTATTTTATACCCATACCCTCATGTCTTAGGATAATCTTAAAATGTCTCTTGACCTCTATTTCACCATTTCAGGAATGAAGGCTTGAATAATGTCATTACTCCTTGAACATGGTTATCAACTCCATTTGCCAATCTTAGCCATTCAAAGGGTAAGTTATAGTCTATCTTCATGCTTAGGAATTTATTAAGGGTTTTCAAATCATGATTTAATCATCCATATCCCACCCCTGATCCATATAAACACCACCTATAGGTGACCATTTCCTTTACAGGTAGCAAGTGGGAGCAAATTGGTAGAGTGTATGATTTATAAAATACAAATGAGATTTGATATATTCCAATGATTCCAATAATACTTATTTAATTTTAAATACATTTATTATCTCAAAGTTCCTCTTCAACATGATATCCTTCATGAGATATCTGTAGATGAGCTTCAATGGCTGACTGTATGAAGGTTTTCAATATGACTGTCATAGTCCTCTTTCACACTCCTTAGAGGGCTTGATCTATTTTTTATTGATTTTATAAAAATAAAAATTATTTTAGACCTAAAATAAAACTTAATTAACAAACTAAAAAGGGTCTTCACACATGATTCAACATGGATATAATTAAAAAAAATAAAGAAAATGATGTGAGCTTGCCAGATTGTGGGTATGTGTATGTATGACTACAACCATGAAACATTTCTTGGAGAAAGAGGATGAAATGTGGAAAATAATTAAATAAACATGATCTAGAATCAATCTTATCATCTATATTATACGGACTCCTTCAAACCAAGGTAAAACCTGAAGGGTGCACAGATTGATAGGCAGTTTTGGAAGGTCAACTTCAAATAGATGATTCATAAATAATATTTGATCATTACCAAACTTTTTTATTTTAAAATTTAGGAACCTAAGTATAAAATATCCTCCCATAATAATTCTACTTGAAACTCTTTTTAATGGCCATGCAAGGTACAAACCTGCAAGTCACTTTTGTGTGTCTAGAAAGGTGAAAACTAAGCAAAATAGTTTTGAGAATAAAATGAAATATATAGATCAAACCAAATTTGGATATGGGTGTTTAGAATCTTAATATTCACATTTTTATCTTTTCCAAGTGGCACACCTCCCAAGGAGGCCATACAATTACCATTTTTTCCTTTTTTACTAAGAAAATTTTCTTTTATCTGAACAACCTAAATATTTTTAGTAGTGTAAATTATCTAAGACATATAATGACACACGAGGCATGAGATCATGTTTTAACACTTGTAAATTTCCCAAAAAACTTGTACAAAGCATTAAATGTACCCTTTTGACCCTTCAAATGACCCAAAAATGATATGACATAAAAAATAATTGACCAAAGATAATATAACATTATTTGAAATAAATTACCCTATAAAACACCTTATGAAAATATATTATACCCCCTTATAGACCTAAAAATCCAAGTTTTTTCTAGAGGTACCTTAATTTGACTAAAAAGTCAAATTTGGTCAACAATCACCACATGGATTCTAGTAATCAAGTTATAAAAAAAAATTGTCTACATTTATTTTAATAAATTCAATACAAATTTCCTTTTTACAACCAATTTTCATACATGGTGAATGATTCCAAGCATAGAAAATCAAGGCCTATGATTCATTACTGAAACCTAAGGTCATACGCCATGGTCAAGAGTATGATGAGAAAGTACTTTTGATTATGCTTGGTGTTCAAAAACCCCCTTTTATAGCCACACATTTGTCCTTTTTGGCTAATGATATTGAAAATAAAGGATTTTAATAGTGTAGGCAAAGGCACTATAAATAGGACTATATAAGGAAACAATTCCTTCTAGCTCTTGAAACTTCTTATTTTAATGTATATTTGCTTCTAGTGTTATAGTAATTGAAACTAGAAAATAATACTTGCAGTGGTATTGGCATTGGGCTCCTAACAAAAATTATAATAGGGTACCATAGATTTCAATTGGTTGTGTAAGATTTTTTTTTTATAGAAATCAGATTGTGATAAAGATAAAACTATGGTTTTATATATCTTTGGATGGACTTATAAATTGGCCAAGAGGTGAAAAAAATTCTACCAACATTATCTAAAATTTAAGTTATAGTTTGCAGTATAGTCATTTGATATTGGGAATTCTATGGGACTATGCACTCTAGTTTACAATAGATGATTGTGAATTTGTATCCTAATTGAAAGTTATATTTTGGGTCTTTGATTTGGAGTGTCTAGTATGATGGAAGGGAAACTAGACATGAAAAAATAACTTACAACGAGTGGTTTACAATGATTTTACGCCTAAGGTATTTGATATGTAATTTTTAAGTTACATGCTTCAAGCCTTTGATTAGATGTTTTTTTTTTAAATTTTAACTAGCATTAATTTTTTTTACCTTGAGCTGTAATTATCAAGGAGATATAGGATTTCTATTTAATATATACCTATATGTATGTATATGTATATGCATATACATATCTATACATATACACACATATAGATACATTTATACATATACATACATACATACATACATACATACATATATACATAAATATACACATGCACATGCACATGTACATGCACATACACATGAACATATATATACACATACACATACACATACACATACATGTATATATATGTTTTTTATCTACTTTTCTAAACTTTTTATCCAAATTAAAGTGAGATTTAAAGTATTAGTTGTCTATTTTATAAAAAAATGGGATTAAGAGAGTTTTAATCCTAATTAGACAAACTATTAAGTAAAATCAGAATGCAAAATATATGCAATAAATGACATAAACTAATTTGAAACCTGATAAATTTAGAAATATGCTAAAAATAGAAAATACCAAAGAAATACAACTTAGTTAGAAATCAGATGTACATGACTAAAAATGTAACTATGAAACTAATTGTGTGATTGTATGATGATGCTATGAGTTAAGAATAGGGCTTCAATTGAATCTAGGATAAGGACACTAAAATAATATAGGGGAGGCATGAATATGTGTCCTTTGGACACATCAATATGTAGTAGGGTTGGTTACTTTTGTGAAAATTTGTACCTATGCACCATTACCCATTGAATATGTGTGTGAGCTCAGATCTATGTGATTCACTGTGAAAGCTATTATATGCCTTCTTCTTCACTTGGAACCTTAACTCAATAGTCATGTGGAATAAATAATTGAAAGGTAAAAATGGGTAAGTATTTGAAGTTGTGTTTGACCTAAATATGACTTGTGTTGATGGTTACCTACATAATAATACTCCAAAGAGGGATAAAAGTCAATGCAGTTATCCCATGCTACGGTAAAAGACTAGTGTAATGATATATGCTGGTACAATCCTAGTGTGATTATGTACTTCAATAATGAATTTTGACTTTGGAGGTGTATTTAGACTTAGATGAGGGCTATTAGGGCTATGTGGACTTAGAATTAGGAATAATATATGATTTTCTATAAATATATGGTTAAATGTTCTAGTTTTTTTCCATCATATAAACCTTTAGTCAACAAAGGGCTTTAAAATGTGGCTTTATAGTGATCAATTTAGAATTACTTCAAATGGGACTTTTGAAATGTGTGAGATGACATGTTAGGTGAAATTAAGTTTGATCAACTAGTTTTTATCTTATGGAAGGATATGACCATCAAAATTAGACATTATTGGTGAAAAATAATATCCTAAAGGAGAGGCCTTATTTGAGAAGTAAAGACAACTAAGCTATAAGTGTGGAATAGTCACAAGGTAAACTTGAGCTATTTGGAATGAGAAATAAGGACCTTTTATGACCATTAGTTTCTTAGATGAATAAATTATCCACATAGAAGTGAAGGAATGATGGTCAAGGACCATGGAATTATGAATGATCTAGGTGTGGATAAGGAGTGGTCAAAAGTGAATTTTTTTAACAATAAAAATTAATTTATGCATCTATGTTTTCCTCCATTTTATTATAGTAATGAAAAAAAAGGGAAAATTATAGAGTAAAAATAAAAGAATTATACTTGAAATTACGTTTGACTAATAGTCTTGAATGTAGGCCACACATTGAACTGTGCTTCATGCAAACCTATAATGAAACATGTATAAATCAGTCCTTAGGATGAAAAATCTGAAAGTAAAGATAAGAAACTTATAGATAAAATAAAAAGGAATGAATACACCTAATTGGTTACATGAACCATTGTGTTTTCTTGTGCAAAATGGTGATTGTAGAGTGTAGGACCCTTAAAGATTTATTATTCATTTTAGCACTTGGCTTTGACTATGCATGCCCCAATTCTCATTGATATGAAAGTGTGCTTAAGAACTCAAGGTGTGATTTAATCGATCATTGCATACCCAAGGTGGTATGGTAACTTGGAATCCTTGTATGAATTCTAATAGACAATTCTAGTGCAAAAAGGTAAATGAACTATTGTAGATGAAATAAAATTTATTTTTGGTGTAAAAATAGTATGTTATGAGTTTGGTGTGTAAAACATAGAGAAATACCTAAATCTCCATTCCTTTTGTGACATTGGTGAAAAATTGAGCAAGGAGGTGGTCATGTGCTATGCACATGCTCCAAATTTGATATTTGGGTTATATGGATTCTGAAACTTAGTAATATCATGTGATTTTTTGAGCATAATACCTATGTAAAAATTTGAAACACATGTCACACATGATGCCCACAATTTTAGTAAAATATGATACAAATCTAGCTATTCATATGAAATAATTCTATTTACTTATTACAAATTATCTTGTGACTAACTATGATTCTAAGAGATTCAATAAATCACTATTTTTGACTGTTGGGAGAAAACTTGTTATTTTAGACATAGCCCACCTATACCCTTGTTAAAATGGAGCGTTGTTGTCTAAAATGATTTTATATGTTATTTCTAGGTATGCCCTATGATCAACAAAATAAAAACTTTCCTTTTCTTATCTATGTTGTGTACTATTGAATCTTAGACTCTAATACAAGCCACCATGTATGCCCCCTATTTTGAGGTGATTTATGAAGCTTATGCAATAACTTAACTCAAAATATAAATTTATGTGAATGATGTTATATAAAATATTAAAATATGGAGTATTAATGATAACATTGGGGAGATCATGGCATCATCATAGATAAACTGAGTAATGTAGTAACATAATATCCATGTAGACCAAATAGACATTATGTCTTATCTAGATAGATGTCAGCAATGACAAACACACTAAATAATGATCATATATAGAGTATGTGAAATTGAATAGAACAACTCAAGGAGGTTGCATGATATCCATCATGGCATAGAAAATTAGGAAGATGAATGATGTTCATCATAGCATAAAAAATTGAGAAAATTGAGTAATGTCATAGACATGATGTATACACAAAGAACACACAAAAAGAACATAAAACATGCAAGAAGTCAAAGGGGGTATATACAAGGGACATGTTCAAATGTCACTCACATACATAGAATCACACAATAAAGGCTTAGAGCCATAATCAAGGACATGTTCAAATGTCCATAATCCAAAAAAGATGCAAACATGAAAATCATGCATGAATAACTAAATTTGATTGACATTCAAAATTATAACATTAGTATATTTAACAACTCAAGTATATAGTAGTCTATCAATGTGAAATTAGAGCCAATAAATCATGCAATGTAATGTACTAAAGTATGAACAATAAGGATAGTCATAAAATAATAGAACCTATGTAAGAGGATGCCTCCACTGAACTTGTGATGTAGAAAAGTTGTAGAGAGAATACAAATGGTTTTAATATGATAAAGTGGGCTCTGTGTTCACTGGATAAGTCCATTGGAATTAGACAATAGTGCAATGTGTTACTATCTAGGTTAGAGTAGTTTTGTTTATGTAAAGTTTATAAGTCTGAGATAATATCACCACCTATAATTGCATCTAGAAACAACATCTTGTATGTTATGTAAGTCACTTAAGTACAACTATGAAACATATTTGATATAAAACTAGATATAGAGAAATAATGCATATATTGAGCACAAATCAACTAATGTAAATGAGTTAAAATAAGCATAACTAGTCCTAGTTTTTATAAATTTTTGGATTTTTTTCTTTTTTCTGTATTTTTACATAAATGAAATATGATAATCTAAAAATAAGCAACACATCCAAGGGATGTGGATAATCAAACAATGGATCTATTGGAAGATCAACTTCTGAATACTATTTTTTTTCAAATTCCCATATATCATCATCATTGTGATTATCATACCACTCATGTTCTATGAGTGTAGGCTTATCTTTTGCATTATTCTTAATCTTGTGCATGTGTATATCATGTTTCTCTATTGTGTAGGAATATTCATGTGTTTTTTTTGAATAAATCATTTTTAATCTTGTACATCATTTTCTAATCTATGATTGTCATCAATACCATCCTAAAGAATACAAATTGTATATCCTCAAATTTGAATATAAGACAATGTTGTAACTTATCAACTATAACTTCCATTTCCTGCAACCATAGTTGACCCAATGTAGCATTTATATGATTTATTATTTTCATAGCATAAAAAATGTGTCTACAACTTTGGGACCACATGCAACTGGTACTATAATATGTCGTAATGAATTTTTATTATGAAGAAATTGCAACTAGTATTGTAACTCATCAACATCTAAGTACATTATTTTTTAAATTCCCATAGATCATCATACCACTCATTTTCTATGAATGTAGCCTTATCTTTTTCATTATTCTTAATCTTATAATACATATATCATATTTCTCTCTTGTTTAGGAATCCTTGTGTGTGTTTTTTGAATAAATCATTTTTGAACAAGCAATTTTTGTCAACACCATCATGAAGAATACAAATTATACTATCCTCAAATTTGAATGTAAGTCAATGCTGTAACTTATAAATTGTAACTTATATTTTGTGAAACCATTGTTGACCCAATGTAGCATTTATTTGATTTCCTATTTTCATAGCATAGAATAATGTGTCTAAAACTTTTGGACCAAACACAACTGGTACTGTAATATGTCATATTTGGTAGGAGGACATGACTGATAGAATAAAACACTACCAATGAGTGGAATTATCTTAAAAGTGTGACCTTGTTAATGAGAAAATAGAACTAAGCTAGAAGTGTGGAATAGTCAAAGGGTAATCTTGAGTTTTTTGGAATGAGGAATGGGGATATTTTGTGATCATTAATTAGGAATAGATCATCCACATAGAAGTGAAGGAATGGTAGTCAAGGACCATGGAATTAGGAATGATCTAAATGTGTATAAGGAGTGGTCACAAGTGCATTATTTTAATGATAAATGTTAATTTATGTCTACATTGACCTTTTAGTTTATGACTATGCCACTTTGCAATTTCTATTTGTAAAATGAAAAAAAAAAACATTTATAAGGTAAGATGGAAATGGAAGTTGCTTCTTTACTTTCGAAAAATAGATATAGTTGAAATGCATGATAGAATTTGGTTAAATGGGATGAAAGATAAAAATTATAATATTTGAAAGAAAACATTTTTTCATTCATTTAACAACTATAAACCAATACCAATACTTATAGTTCATAGTATTGCAATCACCACATTGATCAAATAGTCAAATTATCAAAATAAATTGTTGTCTAGATTTCTATTAAGGAATTCAATACAACTTTCCTTTTGATGACTAATTTTCATATATATTGAACAATTATAAGCTTTACATAACAAATCAAGGCCTATGATTCATTGGTGAAACCTAAGGTCATAGGCCCTAGTCAAGAGTAGGATCAGAAAGTGATTTTGATTATGCTTGGTGTGGACAAACCCACTTTTATAGCCACATATTTGTCCTCTATGGTTGATACTACTAAAAATAAAGGATTATAATATTGTAGCCAAAGGCACTATAATTAGTACTAGATGGGAAATAGTTGCTTTTAGCTCCTAAAACTTCTTATTTTTATGTATATTTGCCTCTAGTGTTATAGTAATTGAAACTAAAAAATAATCCTAGAGTGGTACCATAAATTATAATTGGGTGCCCAACACAAACTAGTAACATGATACCATGGATTATAGTTATTTATGATAGATTTTTTTATATAAATGAGATTGTGATAAAAATAAAAATATGGTTTATTTATCTTTGGATGGATTTAGCAGTTGGCCTATGGTATAGTAGGTGGTTTATAAAATAGTAGTGAATTAAGTCAAAAGAAAATTTCTACTTGGTAATAAGACATGAAGGAATTATAATGGAATAAAATAATTTTTATTTTTATTTTATTTATAAAATTTTATTTTAGAATTAATTTTATTTCTATAAAAAGTATTGTTTTTTCATTTGACCATGGTAATAATTCTTTGTGTGAATCTTATTACCCGATTTTATGTGTGGTACTTATAAATATTAATACGATTAATGAAAGTTAATTTTCCAAATTCCAGGGTTAGATTCCACATTTTCTGTCAAGGGACTTAACCTTCTATTATTAAATCTTATAATATATTTCATGCATTGCTAAATTTTTATTTTTTATTATAAAATTATTTACTCCTTTGGTTTACAATGATTTTACACCTAGGGTATTTGTTAGGGTAATTTTTTAGTTACATATTTCAAGCCTTTGATGAAACTTTTATTTATTTATTTCAATTCATTTTATTTTGCATGGGAACATGCGAAATAGACTTTATAAATGCCAAAAATTGATTAACTGAGTGGGTGAATGGACACTTTCGTATAAGTAAAAAAATTCTACATTTTTCAATGAAATAATTAAATTTTTAATAACAAAATTCTAGTTTTCTCTATGATGCTCAATGTAATGGCTAGATATGCATCATATTCATATCCTATTTAACTATAATTTATTTTTAAACTATAATTTTTTGAGTGATAACTGTATCTATTTGGGAAAGCAAGGGTAATTGCCATAAGGCCTGCATGCATTTTAAAAACTTGGAAAATTGCTCTAGCTCTATGATTGGTGGAAAAGTGAGAAGTATATACATGGCATATTGGTGTAGGTTAAACACAATATACATTGTAAATACTGTACAACTTCGATCAAGATGATACTTGAATTAATTTTTAACATGGGATATTGGTGTATGTTAGAGGTTAATAAGTAAATCATGGTATAATATTAATGAGGATCTTGTCAAACATTATGTTACCTAGATAATAAAATTGAATTAGGAAACACATTTAGAAATTAAGGTTTTTTATTTTGTGAAAACATATTAAAAGAGATGTTTTATTTGGGTGAGATCCAAGGAGGTAGGGGTATCTCTTTTGCTAAAATAATTTAGGGTTTACACATATCATTCCCCTTTCAACATATTCATAAAATACTAGCAATACTGAACATGCCTATCCATAAGAAAATCAATCATTGGGTTGTACATGTAATGGTCAAGAATACCAATAAGACTGATAACTTAAGGCTCATACATAAAATAATAGTGAAAAGGTAAAACATAACAAACTTTCCAAAAAAACTAGAACTAGAAGTAAGCCCCATTACCACAAATAAAAATGGATAGAAAGAACAATGATCCAAACAAAACCTATTACCAACAACATTCTCTAAAAACTAGATAAAATTAACAAAATCTTGAGGAAATCAATTAGAATTGAATATATATTTTGAAATTAGAAGAGCCTAAAGAGGAGTGGAATAGGATTACAATAGAGAAATGATGGTTTGGTTAGTATTCGAATATTAATGTTATAAAGGGCCTTATAATTTATGTTTTACTAAAGAGACTAGAAAGCATACAAAATGAAAATATAAACATGGATAAGTTTTGAAAATAATTACATATGGTGCACTAAATGTTGATCCTAGATGTAGAATGATGTAGGGGCATATTAGGAATTTTCAAGGTTGGTTTAGGATGTGTATTAGAGTCATGATAGTGAGTGAAATTTGAAATAAAATGCAAAATCAGTTTTCCCACCCAAGGGATTTTTAAAATTTCTAGATGTTTTAGGTGGTCTAGTAAAGTGTCAGTGAGTGGTGATTAAATGTAAATGGGGAATAAGGTTTTAATATACCTTTATGGTATCATTAAATGTCCTTTAATCTGGTTATGAGTACATATGTTAAGAGAGGGTGTGAGGTTGCAGATAGAGTGTCCACCACCCTACGTGGTTCTAGGAATAATTGGAAGTTTCTTGAATGAAGAAATGGTTTTAGATATTATTTTAAGAGTTTAGATTGTATGTATAAATGAGATAGAGTATAATATCCTCTAGATAAATATATTAGAGAGAGAGCATAGTGAATACAAGAAGAGATATATGAAAGGATGTGATAGGTAGAGTCATGGACTGTCATAAATTATGAGTTTTAATCAAAGATAACGAATGACAATGGTGTTTTGGATTGAAAGCATATTCCTTTAATATTTTTGATTCATGTATAGAGACAATATTAACAAATTTGGTGATTTACATGTTTTAGTAGAAAGTGAATGTGAATTTTGTAGGTGTAAGTTACAAGTGTGGACTATATGTTAATGGTATACAAGCAAGACTTCATCTTTATGATTAATAAACTCTTCTTCTCATTTAGTTAAAATACAACATATTGTTTTTATTTCCTTATAATAAATATTTTTTTATGAGCTCAAACAAATTTCATGTGTTTCTTGCATTTTGACTATTTCCTACATTCTGAGTTCTGAACAGGGGAATGTGAATATATATTTGAAATGAGGACCATGTAAAAGAATAGTTGTAACTCTATCCATGTTATAAAGTTTTTATTTCTATTAAATTATTTTTTTATCAGATTTATATGAGTGGTTTCATATTTATTTATGGATAAGATTGAACATAAGCTTGTTGAAGTTTAAAATATTCACACAGTCAGTGTCTAAAGTGGTTTACATGCTATGCATAATTGTTAAGGGGTGATCAAAGAGTTTTAGGTAGATTACTAGGGTTAGTCAGACCCCATAAGTGGATCAAATTCATGATTAATCAATCATGTTTAGTCTAGATCTAATAGAGGTCTCTCAGGTCTATGAATAGGGTTGAAACCCTAGAACAACAACAAAATAGCTTTTCTTTGTATTCCACAAGCTAAAAGTCTTGCATTTGTTAAGGAAGAGAGATTATGAGTTGTTAATTAATGATTGAAAATGGTCATAACCTATGTGGTGGTGTGTAAGAAGAGATGCAATGTTGTATGGATAATGTTCCCATTGAAACCATATCAAAAGAGCTAGGGTGTTATCAAAGTGAAGAAACAGAGTAGGTTGGGGGTTGAATGAGATACTTTATTGATTGAAGGAGTTACATAAGATTATTATAGACATGTCCTAAGTTATAAATGTCTTTTAATTTTTAAGGAGTTAAATTTAGTGAGATATTGAGAGGTCCCATCCATTGACAAACCTACACAGACATGTCCTAGGGTTTTAGTTTCAAATGTGAATATATTGAGATTTGACTAGTCAACTTCCATAAAATTTGGTCATCTATTGGGAATCAATGTGTTTTAAGATATTTTAAAGAATTTATCCTCATATGGTATTTATTTTTTGGTTTACAAATGACTATGTTGTGAGTAGTGGTCATTAGGCCTAATGAAGGCTAATCAAACAAAATAAGTGGAGAGTTAGTGGTGAAAGAGAAGGAGTTTGATACTAAGATTTGGTGAAAATATAATATATGATAAAGGGTATATGAAGCATTAGTTTATTTCCCAATAGGCTTCCATACATTTTTGTACACTAGAGAAATTCAATAAAAAATGGTTACAAGGATTGGTGAAAAGGAAGGCAAAGTTGTATAGAAGTGACTTAATGCATTATAGAACATTGTGAATGAGATGAGAGGTATAAATAGATTATAATAAGCACATATAATGTGCCAAAAACCATTTACCATTATGAGGAACCCTATAACCATTGTTTCATGCTGTTCCAAAGGACTATGGGTGAATGAATGAATCAAGGAAAAGGGTAGAGTGTTAGAAAAGTGAGTTTATCTCTACATCATTTGGTATCAGAGCCATCTAGATGCTCTAGGAATAGTTATATATAGGTTTATTACATTTTTCATAGTGCATGTTACAAGTTGATCAAAAATTTGAAGTTAAGCAAGCAAGGAGGTAGTTTTCAGGGAGTCTTATTGAAAGATAGAGTAAGAAAGGTACGCATTACTTGTGGTTGATTTATTGGTTTGAGTGAATTGATGATGGTATGTGATAGGTGAATAAATAAAATAATACATATTATGGTGTCAATCCCTAAATCAATAGATTTATTAACAAGCTTAAAGGAGATATGCTCATAAATAGAGCTTAGGAAAGATAAGACTGTTCTAGAGTGAAGGACAAGAGGTGGAAAGGGCCTAGTGAGGTTTGAGATAAAGAATGAGAGGGGTTCCAAATTTGAATCAAATAAGAAGATAATGTACCCAAGTGAGGTACTCAAGATGAAAATGAAAGGAGAGGTAGGAAGAAAGGTGAGAGACAGGGTTAAATCTGATTTTTGCAATGAGAGAATGATGGAGATAGTGATAAAAGAAATGAAGGATGCATTGACAAGGATGGAGAGAGAATTAATACAGATGTGGAATGTGTATAGTCTAAAATGTGGAATCAATATTAGAAAAAAAGTTCAATGTTGTTTTAGATAAATAATGAAAGAGAAAGAGAATCAATAAGCAATGGAATGTGTGCAAAACAAATGGAAGGATATGATTAAACAATTGAAGTTGATGGAAAAGAGAGAGGAAATTGGACCTCGAAATTTTTAGTCTAAAATTGATTTGTCATGGTTGAATGTAAGTTAAGAAATGGAAAGCAAAGAGCATGATTGGGATGGATAAATTGATTGGACAATAGTCCATAGGGAAGAAGAAGCTGATGAATGGAAGAGTGAAGTTACAACTAAAGATGAGGTGATTTTCTACCTTGAAGATGGCGAATTATTTGATAAAGTAGAGTGGAGAGATGAGAAGAAAACAACATGTAATGAATAAATTTTTAATTTTTATGAATATTTTTAAGATGAGCATGATATTTTGTATAAAAATAAAATAAGTTTTTTTGAGGAGTTCATTGGATTAGTGAAGAAGCAAGAAGATCATGAAGTGCTTGAGAAAAGTAATGAACAGGTGAAGGAGAAAGTGGCTGATTTGTCAATCCATGAAGTAGAGATGCAAAGTGATGAGTTGATTGATTTAATAGTCAAAGAAGGAGTAGTTGTAATAAATGATAATAGGATAAAGGATTCCACCAAAAAACATATGAGAAAACATGAAACCTTGCAATGGTCACCAAAGAAGGAAAGGAGTATAATATGGGATAGGTATGTTGGTGGAGAGGTAGAAAAAATATTTTTATAGGAATAAATAGATAAAGAATGGTAATTCATCCTACATGCTGTAAAGATTGAATAATGTTATGAAAGAAAATAATGTAAGAAGGATAACTAAAGGTAAAAATAGTAGTATCAGAAGTAGCAAAACAAAGAGCAAAGGATAACATGGATGAAGAAGCAAAGGCATAGGCATAGAAGCAAAGATCATACACATTTGTATGAACATTTGAATGAATAGTAATATAAGTGTCAAGGTCTTTTCTCCCCTTAGGAGTATGATGAAGGGTCATATTATGAATGCTTAAGGTTGGTCTAGGATGTGTCTTAGTGTCATGATAGTGATTGAAATTTTTATTAGAATACAAAATTAGTTTTCCCGCCCAAGGGATTTTCAAATTTTCAAGATGTTTTAGGTGGTCTAGTAAAGTGTGAGTGAGTGGTGATTAAATTTAAATGAGTAATAAAGTTTTAATAGACATTTATGGTTTCATTAAATTTCCTTTAAGTTGGTTATGAATACATATGTTAAGAGAGGGTGTGAGGTGGCAACTAGAGTGTCCACCACCCTATGTGGGTCTAAGAATAGTTAGAAGTTTCTTGAATCAAGAAATGGATTTAGATCTTATTTTAAGAGTTTAGATTATATGTATAAAGGAGATAGAGTGTAATATGCTCTTGAGAAAGATATTAGAGAGATATTATAGTTAACATAAGAAGATATATATGAAAGGATGCGATAGGCAGAGTTATAGACTATCATAAATTGTGTGTTTTGATCAAAGATAATGAATGACAATGGTGTTTTGGATTGAAAGAATGTTTCGTGACTATTGTTTATTCATGTATAGATAAAATATTAGCAAATTTAAATTTATTCATTTAGTGATCTATATCATATTGTTTCATGGATGAAATGATATGTGAATGGTCATTAAGGCTTTAAAGAACAAGAGTCCTGTTGTATAGGGAATAAAACCTGGTGACTATAGTTTTGATAAAAAATTTCTATGTTTGATCATTGTTATTATTTTATAACATGTATAAAGGTGAGTTAAAAATATTAGAATTCACTTTATGGTGTGTTAAATCATATGAACATCTAGGTTACTTTCAATAGTCCAAGATGCAAGAATGTAGATTGTGTGTGTTCTATTTTTAAAATATTATCAAATGTCCATGTATGATCTATATTAAGGGTTCAAGATGGAATTTTTCATATAGTAAATATAAATTAAAATTCATCAAGACATAACTAAAACTTGGAGGAAATTTACATAACTGACAAGTAAGCTAAATACTTTCATAATCGTATTTAGTACATTCATAGATAGTCTGTGTATAGAAATTGGTGAGATTCTATGTTTTGATTGTGATTGAGGGATAGATAAAATAAATTAAGGTTTATAAAGGTTTTATTAATATATAAATACCTTTAAATGTGTTTTTAAATCCCTATGGATATCAAAACCCTTAATAGAATACTTGCAGACCCTGTTCTGGTGCTTGTGTATACATAAATGACAAGGATGTTGTCAAAGTGGTGAGCTAAAGAACAGATGTAGAGTGGTGAAGCTATGAAAATATGAATTGTGTTTTAAGTAAGCTATAAAAACCTTAACAATAAATTTAAACTCTTCACAAATTTTAAAATCTAAATTTTGTCCCTCTTGGGCCCTGTTAGCCCTATACAAACCATGTCTAGGGTTTCAAAACAAGAAATGATATTTCAGAAGATTCCACCATTGAAAATCCCCAAAAATTTGTCATTATATATATTTTATTATAGTGTATGATAATTTAGTAGTTTTTTCATGAATCCATACATTTGCGTACATGTATAGGGTATGTGTGTGCTTACAAGTAAAAAAGACCTATTAGGTTTAATCTGAGGCCTTAAGGATAATAAAAAAAAGTTGTTAAGAGATAGAATTAGGTTCTATAAATTCATGAGAAGTTTTATCTTGATAAAGGGTATTCGTATATATTGTTAGTTTCCCAAAGTGAATAGGTTCAGGCCCATACAAGCCATAAATGCTAGAAAAAAGGCTACAAGGCTTGTCAAGAGAATGATAAGATATTGTCAAGGATAGCATGAAGAGTATTGAGAAATTATATGACTATAAAAAGGAATATCATTAGACTATAATTCATATGTTAAGGATAATTAACACTGGTATAAGCTTGGAGACATTGAGCCTTCCCTTAGGGGCTAATTGGTTTTAGTGAAAGCGTGTATAAGTTTTAGCTATATAAGTAAATGTTACTATGTTGAAGAGTGGGTAATGGTGAGAAAAGATATTTTGTTACTAAGATAGATAGTACACATAGAGACTAAAAGGAGTCTAAAGGTAGAGAGAGATTAAAAGGAGTTGAACAACATACTATGTAAGTTGATAATTAAGAGCTATTTGATAAGGTTAAATGCATATGTTGTCTATTACAGGTGACAAAACTATTAAAGGAGCATAGATAGCATTATATCTCTACATCTTAGAATCTAAATAAAATAAAGACATTATTATGGATGATGAATATTGAAATTGAGCATAGTAACCTAGAAAAATAATCCTCAAGGAAAAAAACATAGTAGTTAGAAATTTAACCTATTTGAAATTAAAAGACAAGGTAAATAGAATGTGCTTCTTGCATTATAATAAAGTCTAAATTATAAAATTGTAGTATGCACAAAATGATTTGATAAATACCTTAAAGGGATTTATAAACATGTTGGCTATAACTCTAGATGATTTCTCATGGATATTTTGTTACCCCTAATTATGTAAGTGGTGTTGGTTTATTTTAATTCAAAACATATCCTATTTGGATGCATTGTGATATTTTTTTAATCATATGACTAATAAAAATACCTTATGAATATTTCAGATGTAATTGAGTTGGGCAAAACTTTTGACCTCCAAGGTTGTTTACCTTTGCACCTCATTTTGCTATCAATTTTTTTTTGAGAAAGTCTTCATAATGTTAGAAAAACTTTGACTTATTATAGGAATAGTTGCTCCCCTGAACTCTCAATGCTATAATATGTGAACTAGGAATTTGACTCAAGAGAGGATGGTTAGTATTGTGTAAGCTCCAAAATGAAAATAAAATGAAATAAACACACTAGCATAACATCTCTAGGCCTAGTTACTAGGGAGAGTTTAGTTAAAAAACAAAATGGAAACACAAATAAAACATGAAATAAACCTTCTTTCATCTTCCTTATATGATCCAAAATGATTGTTATAGTGGCTTGCTTGGCTTTGTGATCATGAAGTCTGCATCAATGGAAGCTTGGCTACCTCTATCTCTCCTTGACACCTTGTATGGATTTGGCTTAGTTTGGCTTGGCTCAATATTTTATAATTATAACAATAATTGGCATGAATCTTTGGAATTAATTCAACATTATAACTTTGGCATATCAGAGCTTAAAATTCATGTGGTAAGGCCTCCTATTTATAGATTTTGGAAAATGGTTAAAATCAACCTGAACCATCCATATCAAGATTGATGTGTAGCTAAGGATTAATCTAATTATGTAATTAAAATCCTTAAATAGGCTCATCAATATTTGGGATACAGGGGCATTTAATAGGCATGGAATGGTTTATGAGGTATGAGAGGCATAAATCTTGATATTTGTGGCACTTATGGCCTAGGGATGTCTCCCAAGAAATGAGGTCACCTGATAATATAGTTAATAGAAATAAATATACAAAATAAATATTCAACAAATCTCATGGAAAATAAACTTAAGAACTTGATTTGGTTTAATTATCCTAAAACATGAATAAGCACTTTGATGCAAAACCTTGGCAATTTATGCACAAACTAATCAAATTGATTAGAATGTCTTATTATTATCCCAAATTTTAAATAGATTGGAATTAGGATGTGATGTCAGATGTGTTAGATCCTTTATCACATTTTAGATGTTTCCAACACCAAATAACAAAGGCACATGTCTTGTGTAAGAGATTTGATAGAAAAGAGTAATCTAGAGTGCCCCAATATAAAATTAGCATTTTGACTAGAAATGATCTGATCAAAGTTAGATGGCCCATAAAATGTTTTTCCCCATTTAGGGATACCTTGGTCAAAATCAACACTTGAATATAATAAGTTCAAATCTTTTAATGCATTTTTAGGCCAAATTGTGCATTTTGGTGGAAATTGGTCAAAAGCTTGATTGATGGTAATTAGTGGCTAGATTTAAGTGTCTACAGTTTGCCCCTATTTGGGAAGTCATTTCAAGATATAGACATAGTAACATCTTCTTAAATAGTGAAAAGGTCATGTATGCCTGAAAATGCAATGATGATGAACTAATTATATGATTCCCCCTCGAGGGAATGGTTGGCACAAGTAGGTTGGCAAATAATCCCTTGAAAGGAATAAAGCAAAGTGAGGGGACCAAAAAAGGAAAATGGTGGGGTGAGAACACAATGATATTGAAAAAGTAGTTAAAATCACTAAGAATGAAAGTGGGATAGTGTACAATGGTTTTCCCAAAGGCAATTATAATCATTTTACCCTGATAGTTTGTACAAAGGTAGTTATAATTAGTATCAATATCAATGATAAGAAAGGAAAAAGAAATGAAGGATACAACTACCAAAACTTATGTCATACTACTCCAAAATACTATCTCTATCTAAAATGCTTGAAACAAATACAAGAATTGATCAAATTCATTAGTGCTAAAAATGTGCACCTAAAGGTGAAACCAAGGTCAAACAGGCTAGGTGAATAGGATTCAAAAGATGCTAGGTCGATAGAACAAAATGGTAAATGGATAAGTAATAGGCTAAGAGGAATGATAAGAATAGATTTTGTATAAAGAATAATAGTGATAAAGTGGCATAACAAAAATGGTCCTTATAGACAATACACCATAGCGCTTAAGCATAGTACCGCTTGAGGTGAATAATATTCATTGGCTTAAGAAGTTCATCTCCATCTAGTGTAGCGAGCCTATATGATTTTGATCCATAATCTACAGTAATGAAAAAAGGCCCTATGCACTTTGGCTTGAATTTACCTTTATTCTTCTTCTCAACCATGGTATTCTTTTGGTTTTATTTAAGAATAAGATCACCAAGTTCAAATATTCTATACTTGACATGTTGATTGTAATGGCCTTTGAGTTGGTTTTGATATGCCTAAAGATTATTGAGTACAGTTGCACATTTTTCATCAAGTAGGTCTAGCTCTTGCAAGTAAGCTACCTAGTGATCATGATCATCTAGGCCATTTTTGAAAGGTATGCATAGTGAAGGTAACTCAACCTCAATGGGAAGGATGGATTTTGTACCATAAAAAAGTGAGTAGGAAGTGGCTCCTGTGGGGGTATGGTGGTTTGTATGGTATGCCCAAAGGGAATGAAATATCTAAAGGTACCAGACATGACTGTCATTGTTGACAATCTTTTTGAGAATGTTAATAATTGTTTTGTTGGATACCTCAGCCTAACCATTACCTTGAGGGTAATATACCATAGAGAAATGTTGTGTGATGATATACTCGACACATAGCTTGTCGACATCCTTGTTCTTGAATGATCCTCCATTATTAGATATAATGTCAGAGGGGATACCATAGCAGTAAATGATATGTTTGAAAATATACTTGGAAATTTGCTTTCCAATCACATGAGTGGTATAACTTCAACCCACTTAGTGAAATATTTGGTGGTGGTAACGATATGTTTATGTCCATCTAAAGATGTAGGATTGATTATCCCAATGAGGTCGAGTCCCCATGTAGTAAATGACTATGGTGTCAACATTGGTTTCAGAGTCTTGGTTAGGGTATGAATCAGATTGTCATGCCATTGACATTTGTCACACTTATTTACATATGTAGCTTCATCTACATACATTATAGGCTAATGATAACTGGTATGCAAAAGATTTTTAGAGAAGACTGCCTAGTTAGAGTGGGTACCACATACTCCATGTACTTCTCATAATGCGAGTGTATATTCTATCGAAGTTAAATAATGAATAAAATTTCCATAAAAACTACAACGGTAGAGGGTTGTTCCAAGTAGAGTATAATGAGTGGAGTGATGGATAAATGCTTTGGTTTGTTTTTGGGATAGATCAGGTGGTATAAATTGGTCATGGAGGTAATTATAAAGGTCTGAATACTAGATATAATGTGGACTAACAATATCACAAATCATTGCAATAACTAAAAGTTCATGAGCTATTGTGGCTAAATTCTTGACAAATAATTGATACTCTCTAGCTTTATCTATTTGTCAAATTAGGGAGCTGATAGTAGCCATGGCATCGACATTTATATTATAGCCCTTAGTATATGCTCAAATTGGATATTTTCAATTTATTATTTAAGAGTGTCAACCATAGCTTTGTAAGGAACTAACTTGTCATCTTTAGTTTGGAAATGGCCAATGACCTGATTGATGATTAACTGAGAATCACCATAAACCTTAAGATGAATTATGTTCCATTTTACATGAATTATGTTCCATTTTACTACCTATTGAAGTCTTACAATAAGTGCTTCATACTTTATCATGTTGTTTGTGCAAGAAAAGTTGATTTTGAAAGACTTAGGAATCAAATCCTCTTGTGGTGTAATAAATAAGAGCCATACCCCCAATCCATGTACAATAAATGATCTATCAAAATATAACTTCCAATTTTTCTCCTCAAGAGGTATGTCAATGATGGTCATGATGGATTCATCATGAAATTGGAATGTGAGTGGATCTATGTCTACAAGGGGTGCTTTAACAAGTTAATTTACAAGGACATCTCCCTTGATTGCCTTTTGATTGAGATACTCTTTGTCAAACTCACTAATAAGCATGATCCACTTAGCCATTGTACCTTGTAAATCTATTTTAGATAGTAGATACTTGAGTGGATCTACTTTTTAAATGACCATGGTCTTATTATTGAACATGTAGTGTCATAATTTTTTAGCTATGAATACCATGGCTAGATAGGCTTTTTAAATAGGTGTATAGTTATGCTCATATGTGACCAATTCATGGCTTAAGTAGTATACTACATGCTATTTTCCATTATCATCATGTTGAGCTAGAAGTGCCCCCAAGGCACTATCTGTAGCTGATAGGTACAACAAAAATGGTTTTCCTGGCATAAGGGGGTAATAACACAAGAAAATTTGCTAGGTAATATTTTAGCTATTGGAAATCTATTTGAAAGTGATAATCTCATTGGAATGTGACTCCCTTATTTAAAATATGTGTAAATGGATGACAATTGTCTGATAACTAAGATACAAAGTGTCAGATTGACTGAATCTTTCCCTACAAACTATAGAGCTGCTTCAAATTGGTTGGTGGTGGCATTTCTATTATAGCGTGTACCTTGGCCAAATTGACTTAAATGCCTTTGTGAGACATGATGAAGACAAGTAATTTTATTGATGTTACACCAAACAAACATTTCTTTTGATTTATTTAGACTTTATACTCTCACAATCTTTCAAATATTTTATGTAGCACTACTAGATGGTCAACCCTGGTTTTTAATTTTCCTAGTATGTCATTCGCGTAGTCTTCAAAAATATCATGCATCATATCATGAAAAATTATGGTCATGGATCTTTCATATGTAGCTCTAGAATTATTAAGACCAAATGACATTACTTGATAATAGAATTTCCCCCATGGAGTGGTGAACGCTATCTTGTGATGATCTTCTAGTGTTATTCTGATTTGGTTATATCTTGAAAATCTATCCATGAGTGAAAGCATCTCATAACTCATAGTGTAGTTAATGATCATGTCAATATTAAGCAATGGAAAGTCATCTTTAGGGAAAACTTTGTTTATGTCTAAAAAATTAGTATAGATTTTGATTCCTTTAGGATTTTTTCTAACATGTACATCATTAGAGATCCATTCTGAGTATTTAATGGATTGAATACATCCATTCAATGATGCATCTTATGTAACTTTTTCTTAACTAGTTTGGGATTAGGATTTACTAAAAGGTGATGTAAAACCAAGGCAGGATCCAAACCTAGTATGTTAAAATAAGCCCATGCAAATATATCTACAAATTATCTCAATAGATATATAAAGACTTGATGTTCCTCCTGAGTGAGGGATGCACCTAATTTTATCAATTTTAGGTCCAAAGGAGTCTTGATGTTTTCTTCTATTATATCTTTCCCTAGAAGGGTTGAACCATCTTTAAGGGATAGTAGGCAAAGACTTGAACTATTGGGCTATACTAGAGTCCTTTGTTAGGACTTGTTATTCAACTTCACCTAGGCATGATGAATCTGAGTCCCCTAATGGGAGATCTGTCCATGTGATAAAAATAGTCAAAAATACTTAAATAATTCGATCAAACACTTGTTGTTACTCAAAACTAAACTCAGATCCATAGGCAAGTTCATTGTTGACTTAAAGAAAAATGAACACCCTCATCTAATGTCACCTGAAATAGGTTTTCACCACTAGACTATCCTTTATCTTTACTTTTTTCCTAGTTAAAAAGTGCCTCAATGAGGTTTTCACTTTGGGACCTCAATGATTTATTTATTTGTTTTGGCTAACGGTGTTCACCCACTCTCAAAAATAGGTTTTAGGATCCAAAGTGATTGAGAATCTTGATTTATGATCTCCCAATAGGATGTTGTCTCTAAGGCCTATAAAATCACAAAATGCCTCATTATTCTGAAACTCATTAATCAGTAAACTAGATTTTTATTAGTCCCAATCTATCAGTTGGGGATAGTATAATGATAATGGGTTATTCTGAATTATTAGGCTAAGGGTACATATGGCATTATTATCAAATAGGTTAATCTCAGCCAAGCCATCTAAGATAAGGCTAAGATAGGACTCTACTTTACTATCAACATCATCATCACTAGCCATCGATGATGGAACTCAAATGAGATATTTGGGGTCACCCCTAGGAAGTTTAAATCTAAGTCCATAAGGTCTTTTGTACTTAGTCATGTAAATTGGCTCAATGCTTCCTTGTTGATTTGGTCTAAGACATCTTCCTTCATAATATTTATTCTCCATGCTCCTATTGGGAATAAGATAATTTTCACTCATATAAAAATCAACTTGGTTTTCATTGTATAACCATGATTCATCTCCCTCGAGAGGGTTTAGTTATAGGCCAGATGCTGGTACAAACATGATAGGTCCTTTATTTTTGCTCTTTTTTGCCAATGCATGTGTGGGGTAACTTTAGGTCTTCCAAAGGTGTTTGGATTCTAAGGTATATTGGAAATATGAAAGGTATAATGGGTCACATATTCCCCTAGGCAATTATCCAACATGGTGAAATGATTGGAAGCTTTAGGAGGTGGCATGTGGGAAAGGGAATCTAGGGTATTAGGATCTATGAAATTATCCTCTAGAGAATCAATAAGTATGGACTTTCCTTTATCCTACTTAAAACTTAGATTCATGTTGTATTAGTAATTTTATCTTTGAAACTTGACCTTAAGATGTTTACAGTGTTCATATGGGTGCAAATCTCCTAAAATATTCACTTCCATCCCTGAGTGGGAGAACTTGATACATTGGTGAAGCATTGATGAGATTGCATGAATCTCATGTAACCAAGGCCTACCTAGAAGCATATTATATGATAACTCAAGATCAAGCACATGACAAAGTATATCACGGGTTAAAGGCCCAATGATAATTGGTAGGCTAATTGTGCCTTGTGATTCTCTCTCATAATTATCATAGGATTTGATTGTTATCATTTCTAGTTGGAGATTTACCATTGTGCACCCAAGAAGCTTGATGAGCTTTAGAGACACTATGTTGAGGCTTGGTCCATTATCTATAAGTACATGTTTCATTTTATTCCAATTTATATAAACTTATATATACAATGGATTATTATGGAGTAGGCCAAGGGAAGACATATCACTTTGGTTGAATGTGACTTGTTGGGTTGGAGCTAGGTGTCCAACCAAAGAATGAATTTATCAAGGGATATGTCACTAGCAATAGTGGATTGGGTTAAGAACTCATTCAAAATGTTCTTGTAGATTGTCGACATTTATAAAAAATCTAAAATAGAGATCTAGGTTGGTGTCTTTTGCAATTATTCCAAAACATCAAAATTCTTTTTTAGGTCAGTGGTAAATAGCTTATTCCAAGGTTGAATAGTTGGTTGGATAATGGGTAAGGTGGAAGATGGTTGTGGGACTAGAATGGTAATCTATGACCTATGATTTGTGATTGCAAAATTGAGTGTGTGTATAGGACCATGATTTATAATAAATGATGGTGATGGTGTGGGACTAGATAAGATAAGTCTTGGTTGTTGGTGCACTTGTATGTGGTCACAAGGGGAATAGTTATCAATATAAGGTCTAAAAGTGGAAATCCTAGTTTGCTAGTTCACATGCATGTAGTGTCAGGTCAAACAAGGATTATCCATGTAATTTGGCTAAGTGGTATTATTTAGCAATGGTCTAAATTGACTCGTGCTTAGTTTAGGATTAATGGTGACGGTGTTAACACTACCCCCTGCAATATGACCTACAACCCTATTGTAGTCATATGGAACTACATGGTAGGTTTGTTGGGTTTTACCATTTTGACCTTGGTTTTGTCCATTATTTTGATTTTGTTGGTTTTACTGGTTCTACTAGTTCTATTGGTTCAGTCTTTGATTTTGATACTATTGATTTTATTGTTGCACTGGTCATGGTTGTTGTTGCTAGTTATGTTATGAAAAAGGGTTTTGATAGATACCAAGATTTTGATTGGAGGTGGAATTACCACCATCCAATGTGATCTCTCTATTCTCTAACATATTTTCAATTAAATGATTGATTTTCACACATATTCATAAATTATGCCCATTGACCTAATGATATTCATAGAATTCATTTTCATGGTACCAATCAGGATAAGGGATGCCTTAAGGATAATGCTTTGGTATAGATAATTAATCAAATTAGCGATGGTATTTTTTCAAAATTCAAACTCTATAGGCTCTCCAAGGTCACTAAAAACATTACGTGTCAGCATAGTTCTCCTTGGAAGAGGGTTTTACAATGGAAAAGGTCATGGTATTTATTGCATGGATCTTGGTTGTTGTGCTTATGGTATCAGTTGAAGAGGTTGTCAGGTATGAGTAAGATGAAAAGGTGGTGAAGATGATGTTTACACAATTTTAACATGATGTGACTTGGTTAGTATCATGTTAGTCCCAAAATGAAAATAAAATGAAAGAAACACACTAACTAGCATAACATCTCTAAGCCTAGACACTAGGGAGAGATAAGTTAACAAACATGAATGAAACATACAACTAAAATGAAAAATAAACTTTCTTTTACCTTCCTTGGATGATCCAAAATGGTTTTTGTAGTGGCTTGCTTGGCTTGTACTCATGCAGTCCTTGGCAATGGAAGCTTGGCTACCTCCATCTCTCCTTGGCACCTTTGGCTTGTGGTTTGGCTTGGATTGGTTTGGCTTGGAATCAATTTTTCATGGTAACACTAATTGAAATGGATTTTGGAATAATTTATGCATTATAACTTTGCATAATCGTTTCTTATAAATGATGTTCATGGCCTCTCTATTTATAGATTTTTGAGAATGTCTAGAATCAACCTGAACCGTCCATCCTGAGATTGAGATGTGTGGTTGAGGATTAATTAAACTTTTGAAATTAAGTTTATAATTATCATAATCATGAAATTTTAATAAGGGAAAATTAAGAGGCATGGGGGCATCATGGAAGGTATTGATGAGGCATGGAGGGCATGAATCTTGATATTTGTGGCATTTATGGCCTAGGGATGTCTTCCCAAGAAATGAGGTCACCTGATGATGAAGATATTTAATATTTATTTCCAAAAAAAATTATTCAATAATTTTTCATGAAATTATTAATTAGGCCTTGATTTTGGTTAATTATCTCTTAAGCATTATTAAGCACTTTGTGCACAAATTACTCAAATTGATCAAAATGCCTTGTTATTGGTCTAAAAAATGATTGGATTGGAATTAGAAGGCAATGCTAGATGCGTTAGATCTGTTATCCCATTTAGGATGTTAAAAAAATAAAATAACAAAGGCACATGTCTTATGTAAGATATTTTTTTTAGGAAAGAGAAATCTAGAGCACCCAAGTGCAAAATTGGCATTTTGACTCGAAATGATCTGATAAAAGTTAGCTGGCCCATAAATTTCATTGCCCCATTTAGCGATACCTTGGCCAAAATCAACACTTGAATATGTCAATTTTATATCATTTAATGCATGTTTTAGTGTTTTTAATCTAAATTGTTCATTTTAAGTGGAAATTGGTCAAAATCCTGATTAGAGGTTATCGGTGGCCAGATTTAGGTGTCTATAATTTGCCCTTATTTGGGAAGGCATTGAAAGATATAAGCATAGTAACGTCTTCTAAAATAATGAGATATGGCCTATATGCCAAAAATAAAATGATGGTTGAAGAATAAAGCTCCAAATGGTTTTGGGAAGTCTATGATGATGCCCCCTCAAGGGAGTGGCCATGACATTTGTTGATGGATGGTCCCTCAAAAAGAAGCAAGAAAAAAGGTGAAATTAACCCATGGTTGAGATTAATCCAAATGAGAAAATTCTTGCATGCATTACTTTAAAAATGATACTAATTTGACCAAAGGCAGTTATAATCAATATTAAAAGTCAAAATAATTATTTTCCCATAGGCAGTTATAATCATTAAGAGTACCTAGATTGGCTAAAGAAGATTGTGCCCTAGTTAGGGATGATTATCAAGCATAACTCAAGGATATAACTTGGAATATAGATTAAATATGAGTAGATGCAAATTTAAGGATAGAGGAATAAGATTGATCATTATAAATGATTTAGTTTTACCTACCAATGAAGAGATGTTCATCCTTATTACTAATGATACAACTAGAATGGCTAGTGGGCTAATTTGATCAATTATGGGATGGAAGGATTTGCCAAGGTGACAAGGAGAAAATTTAATGGATCCATTAATTTTAGACCTTTGTGAAGTTATTTTTTATGTAGCATGTGATGGTAGGCTTTATGATAGAACACCATAAAGACTATCCCAAAATATGCATAAGGACTGAATCCTGATCTAATAAACACTTGAAAATAATGCACCAATGATAAAAACCATGATGAAAATGTTCATGGATGAATATAGATGGACTCAAGAATAATGTGCTCAAGGAATCACCCAATGAATGCATATAGACTGAGTCAAGGCAACAATTTTGAAAGTAAATAGATAGGTAAGTGAATAAACAAACAACCAACCTAAAATAAACAAACAAATAGAAAGCCTAAAAATAAAATCAAAAGAAATCATCCTAACAATGACAATGCCCCAATAAGGTAGATCGAGGATAATTGACTAAGCTTAGACAAGACAAATGTTTTTGGATTTTTTTTAAATGTTATGAATGTTTTTGGAATTTTGAGGTATTTTAACTTGTTAGAGAATGACAAGATACCTGCTCAAAAAATGATGAGAGCATTTGGCTTAGGTTGCTCATATAATGGTGAGAGCATATGGAAATGGGGACTAAGGTGACCTCAACATGAATTGAACATGACCCACATAGTCTTGAAATGACCTCAAGTCATAGTAATTCCATCCACATAAAAGGTAGGGAAAAAGCAACTAGGTCCCTATAAGTTCTCAAATTTGGAAAATAGCTAATCAAATGAAAAAAATGATGGCAAAGTGATGCATCAATGCATGATAAACAAATGTTATCCCTAGTTTTCCCATAGGTGGTTATAGCTAGGATACAATAGCATAAGTCAATGATACTAATTTGGCCATAGGTAGTTATAATTAGTAGCAAGACTGGTGAAACACTGATTTTCCCATAGGTAGTTATAATTAGGCTCACATGAACAAACTTGATACAAGATGGAAAATGAAAGATACCTTGCCAGATCAACTATCACACTACTTTCATAGACTATCATTTAAACATATACTTTATTAATTATTGAAACTTGATTGAAATCCCCTCACAAAAAGTGAAGGAAGAATCAAAGTAACCAAGATCAAAATAGGATTGGGTAGGATGGCTAAAAATAGGCTTTGGTCTAGATAGGAATGGAATGATAAGATGAATAAAATGGTAAGAGGTTTCCCCCAAGTGGTGGGGTGAATGGTTGGAATCTACAATAATGGAAAATAGATATGCAACAATGGAAATGTCAATGTGAAATGATATGGTACATGTTTTTGGCCTAGGTATGGTAAAATGGCATATGATTCTATTTTTATTGTTGATGGGGAGATGCATGTCATAACCAACAAATGATATAAATAGAATACTCGATCATGTTAATTATTATCCCACACCTCATTTGAATATTTGCTCTATCAAGAATGGCCTACAGATTTGGTTGTCAAGAATGCTTGTACTATCTTCATTGGTCTTTGATTCTGATTCCTTCAAATGTCAAGACAAGGTATCTTTGTAGCCTATACAAAGGAAAGTGTAGCCATAGATGGTAAACAAGGATAAAAGTTGGATGATATGTTTGTTCTTGAAATGGAATGGTAGATGATAATGGAATGTGGAATGGTGGGGAAACAAATGAAGATTAACAATTTCAGTCACACGTAATGTTGTTGATGTTGGATTCAACATAACCTTGGTTGTGGTAGGGTTGAAGACTTTTTCTCTCAATAGGACCACTAGATTTTTCTGTTGTTTGATCTTGAGAGTAGCTACCATCTGATTAGGCTATAGATTGGAAGCTATTTTGATTTGATCTTTGATTTTGTCTTTATCAAGTAGTGAATAAATTTTGTGCTTAGTGATTGGTGCCTCAATGAGGTTTTCACCAATAAATTTATCTTGATTTTCCAATAGCACCTTTGAGAAGGTTTCACTAATGAACATTAGCTTTTGACTTTGATTTTCTTCTAGCACTTCTAAAAATGTTTCACTAGATGATGCTAAGTTTTGAATTTGATTATCCCCTAGCACCTCTGAAAAGGTTTCACTAGCAGAGTGTTCTTATGCTATATGAATGTGGTCTTGGCCTCTTTGCTCTTCTTCAACTGCTATGTCACCATGGATGTAGTTCAACAAAGTGTGATTCTATCAATCCCAATCGACACTTGTGGGAGATGGAATGTCAATGATATGGCTATTTTGGTTGATGGTAATGGCCTATGGAATGGTAATGGACTAGGGAGGGGCTGCATAATCCTTGTAGAAGATACTAGGATAACTTATGTTGATGCTAAAGTACTCATCCTCAAAAACTATAGAAAGATCAAAAATGTATTCAAATTAATCTATAAGGCATGCATAACTAATATTGTAATAGCCATGAACATATTCTTCTTTTGAATCTGATTCTAACTCAAGGGACTCTAAATTTTATGTTGAGACTGATGTTGATTCTAATTCTAATGCTAAATATGATGTTAGTTCAAGAATAGAACATGACTCTAATTCTAATTCTTTATCTGATGGGTACTCTATTAAAATGATGTCATTTTGAATGATTAGTATTGGATAAGTAACAACTTATAATGGCATGATGGGCTCCACAAAGACTGATTTATCAAAGTGAGACTCCTCTATGATGGGAAATAGGTCAAGAGACAACTCTTTAGAGACTGACTTTCCAATAGGAGGCTCTTGAAAATAGGCACATGGTTAAGGTAATGATTTGCCCAAAGGTGGTTATAATTATTAAGAAGTGACTCAACAAAGATTGGCTCATCAGTGTGAGAATCCTTGACAACTAATATAAGATCAATAGGAAATTCATCACAAGTTAACTTATCACAAGTGATTGGTTCAACAAAAACATCTTAGATTGGTTGATTGTCTTGGCTTTGGTTTTCAATGAGTTAGAATATACCAGTTTTGAACACATTTTGGTCTTCAAATGATTAGATCGGTTGAGGTTTGGTTGGGATTGGTACTAGATGAGGAATGAATTGTGGTTGGATAATGGTAAGGCCTTTGGGAGCATGATTTCTCACATGAACCAAAGGATAAAGTCTTGAGATGATAAAAATAGGGCATTGTGGGGATTGATTTCCTACACAAGACAAATAACTACATCCTATAATGATGAAGGGGTGTTTTGGAGCTTGATTGATCACACAAGCAAAAGGATGAGGTCTTCATATACAAATGGTTTGGCATTGTGGAACTTTATTGCTCGCACAAACCAAATTATGAGGTCTTTGTATGGCAATGGTGAAATATTGTGGTCTTGGAATATAAATGGTATGATGTTGTGGAGCCTAATTACTCACATAATCCAAATCATCCAAGTATTCCTCATAAACCATATCATCCCAGTCATGAGTTGGCTTATAAGATAGTTCTTAACTATGTTCTATGTACTGATTAATGGAAAGAGGGTATGGATCTATATTCCAAATAACATTATCTCTAGTTGGGTCATTAAAGTCCTCCTCATAAGGCTTTTCATACCAACCAAGGTCCTGAGTTGGATCATAAGTTATTTCATGACTTTGTTGCCATGAATGATTAATATGAGGTAGATAAAAATCTATCTCACAAACCATATTAGCTTCATTGGGGTCTTGATTAAAGCCATAAAAGTCATTTTGTGTGGTCATTCTATCATAATTTGGATTATACATGACTCCTCCCTAAGTGTAGCTATACATATCTATGTAAATGATGAAAGCTTTGAAACAAAAAGGCTTAGAGTTTTACAAACTCTAAAAAACTATGTCCAAAGGACAAATGGTTCAAGCTTAGTCTAACTTGGTCAAAAGGTGGAGTTGTATCTCCAATGTAGTCTGAAAGTGGAGTTGTATCTCCAAAATGATTTGTTTTAAGACTTGGCATAAAATATCCTAACATTAAATGTCTAATGTCAAATTTCGTATTCATAAAGGGTCAAGTGTCTGAACAAAAACTGGTATGTCAAAGGTCTAGGTTAAAGTGTTCCAAACAAGGTCTAAACTAGGAAAGGGAAACATTGAGTTACTAGGTCTTTTGTCCAAATGCAAAGTCAAAAGCTAGGATCAAACAAATAGGCATACGCTAAGACTTTTGGCTAAAAAATGTCAAAATCTAGACTTAAAACAAAGGTATCATGTGATTTAATTTAATCTAACAAATTTGGAAACAGCTTTGACATAAACCTGACACACATAATCAAACATAAACAGGATCAGTTGGAATAAGACATAAGATAAAAATATCTTTGAGAAAGATTGTGTTCTCCTAAGTAAAGTCACAAACAATGATGATGATAGGCTTTAAACAAACAAACCATCAATATTTTTCAAATTTGGGTAATCGATTAACTAAAGTTATGCAACCCAAAAGAGAAAGATCTGTGTATTAGCCCCAAGAATTAAGGCATAAACAAAAATCAATCAATATTTGAATCCAAACTTGAAAAGACAAATTGAAAACTAGGATTTGACCAAATAGGCTAGACAAGATTGGACAACATGACAACATAACACAAATGTCCAAATGGTATACATGACATGGCTTGAAACAAGTGGTTTTTGGTTCAAGATAAACTAGTCTTGAAATAAATTGAGTAGCCTAATGATGTAAGCATGCTCGAATGATGTGATTTATGTTATGTTTCAAGGACTCAAAAGGTAAAATGGTTTGACATGATTTGGTCAGCATAACGCTACCCTCTACAACTCAAATGACACACACACAAAAAAGTTTAGCAAAAATTTCAATTCACAAGTGTGGTGTAAAATGACCAGCATAATGCCTCTTTAGAGAAAAAAGTGACGTATAAATAAATTGATTTGTATATGGTTTATAAACAAATAAACAAGTTATAGTCTTAAAAACACCAAGTAAGATAAATGACCAAAATACACTAAGTATAATCATCCAAATCCTAACAAGGGTATGGCAAAATGGGGTTGACTAAAACTAATTGGTTTTCAATCATTCTAGGGGAATCAATTACATAATGAATTTCACATCAAATGATGTAAACGATAAGCATATAAATTGGGTGACTATGGTATTGGCTAGTTGTAAAAAGGTCTAGTCCTTTTTATAACCACTACATCTTGATTTTCACTCAGTGTAGTGTGATGTCCAAATACAGATACATCCCATGTGCAACTCCAAAGGATTAAGTGAAGTCAATGTCAGGAGATGAAACCCTGGGCTAAAGCTTCCTTAAAGAACTTGTGGGAGGTAATGACGTCCCCCTCACAAGCCAATATGCATAAAAACTAAAGAAAACATTAAATAAAAAGACTTTAGGGTCATTTTTAAGGTCACCGAAACTTTGATGAGTTTTTAGGGAGTTATTTAGATGATATTATTTCTAATCCTTGGACTAGGATTTGTGTAATAGGAATGGTGCTTTTGATTACAAGGGTTCCCTAAAGGGGACAAGTGGAAGAGCATACATGCAACACCCTTCTTTTTTTCAAATAAAATCTAACTTAAAAAAATAAGTAAATAAAAAAATCTTTGAAAAGGTGAGTTCATCTTTTACTCCCAAATGGAAAATGAGGTGGTGTTCATTTAACCCCTTGGTCTTAGTTGCAAACTTTGAAAATATTTACCATAAACATCTAAAATTTATTTTTTTTGTTAAACACCAAAACAAGGTTCCTAATTAATTTATAAGCATACAAAAGGTGATCTAAACTTATTTTTAGCAAATTTAAATCTTGGTCCTACAACACAAACATTAGCATGTCTCTTATCCTTTAAGATATTTTAGGTTTGAAACAATGAACTTTTAAAAAATAGCTCTTGGGTCTATGTTTAAAAAAAAAACACAGTGATCGACGTCGATTATATAACCAATGACAGTTACATTTTCTAACTGATGATGGTTATCTAACCAACATCAGTTATACCAATGTGACCGATGATAGGTATCTAACTAATGCCAATTTTACTAACTGACATTGGTTAAGCTATCTAATCAATATCAGTCTTACTAGCCGATGCCGATTACTGTGTAAACCTGTGGTAAAGAAAAAATGCCAAAATAAAGTTAAAAAATTAAATTTTAAGAGTTTAAATGGTCCAAATAAATATTTTAAAGTTACAAAATGACCTTCATGTTTGAGATGCATCTAGTCCCACTAGGTGTGCCATATGTGATCTAGGAATTTGACTCAAGAGAGGATGGTTAGTATGGGATTAGTTTCAAAATAAAAACAAAATGAAAGAAACACACTAACTAGCATAACATCTCTAGGCCTAGACACTAGGGAGAGCTTAGTTAACAAACATGAATGAAACACACAACTAAAATGCAAAATAAAACCTCTTTTACCTTCCTTGGATGCTCTAAAATGCTTGTTGGAGTGGCTTGCTCAGCTTGTACTCATGAAGTCCTTGGCAATGGAAGCTTGGCTACCTCCATCTCTCCTTGGCACCTTTGGCTTGGCTTGGTTTGGCTTGGAATCAATTTTGCATGGTTACACTAATTTTAATGTCTTTTGGAATCATTTTTTCATTATAACTTTACATAATCATGTCTTAGAAATGATGTTCATGGCCTCTTTATTTATAGATTTTTGAGAATGTCTAGAATCAACTTGAACCATCCATCTTGAGATTGAGATGTGTGGTTGAGGATTAATTCAAGTTTTGGAATTAAGTTTAAAATATCCTCATCATGACATTGGAAGAAGGGGAAATTAAGAGGCATGAAGGGCATCATGGAAGGCATTGATGAGGCATGGAGGGCATGAATCTTGATATTTGTGGCATTTATGGCCTAGGGATGTCTTCTCAAGAAATGAGGTCACCTAATGATGTAGATATTCAATATTAATTTCCAAAACAAATTATTCAACAAGTTTCCATGGAATTCTTAATTAGGCCTTGATTTGGGTTAATTATCTCTTAAGCATGATTAAGCACTTTGTGCACAAATTACTCAAATTGATTAGAATGCCTTGTTATTGGTCTAAAATTTGATTGGATTAGAATTAGAAGGCAATGTCAGATGTGTTGGATCCATTATCCTATTAAGGATGTTACCAAAACCAAATAACGAAGGCATGTGCCTTGTGTTAGATATTTGATAGGAAATATCAATCCAGATTACCTAGGTGTAAAATTGGTATTTTGACTCGAAATGATCTAATCAAAGTTAGCTAGTCCATAAATTGTATTGCCCCATTTAGGGATACCTTGGCCAAAATTGACACTTGAATATGTCATTTTTACATCATTTAATGCATGTTTTAGTGTTTTTTAGGACAAATTGTGCATTTTAAGTGGAAATTAGTGAAAAATCCTAATTGGAGGTTATCAGTGGCTAGATTTAGGTGTCTACATATATCTCTATATGCCACTAGCTGATAGGTGACAAAGAACTTGATTAAATGGGATTTGGGGTCACCTTTCCCCTTGTATTTATCACAATTTGGTGGTTCATATCTTGGAGGAAATGGAATCTATAAGTATTCCATATTGAAAGGATAAGAATGCACATCATCCAATTCAAAAAATTTAATTTATTTCCTCACTTGGATGGAAACAATTTCATCTTTCATCTGTTATAATTCTTGGGATAGGAAATTAGAGGGAACATTGGTTTGAGGGAAAACATTGGCTTGGGTAGATGGTTGGGTGGTCATAAGTGGATTTTTTTGATCTGGGTATGATGGAGGTATTTTTTATACATTGGATTGGTTGGGAAATGAACCAAAAATATGCATACCTAGATTAAGATGTACTTGTTGAAATTGCATATTTGGTTGTGTGATAATTTGGTTTGGGTTGGTGATTAAGGTTTGACTTAGAGGATTATGAGGTTGGGTTAGAGGGATATAACATACTATGTTTGTTGCATTTGATTAATGATATAATGATGACAACTCAAACCTTATTATTGAGTGAGAACTTGTGAACCAAGAACCTACCTCTGAATGAGCAGCACTATTTGAATTAAATGTAGTTGTTGCCTCATAGGTACTTGAGAAATATTAGAACTTCCTTGTTTCACAAATCCATATTGGGAAGTAGATGCTTGTTTGGGATTTGACATTTATCACTATCTAACATGAATATGTTGTTGATTAAACATTAGTTGGTTTTGAATTAGCATGTTGGTATGTGAGGAAGAAGGTATTTTTGCTATTACCTAATGAGGTGGAACATTGGTTACCCCTTGTTGAGGTGGCACTATGTTTGGCCTCTACAACATTGGTATATTTATTTTTGATTGTTATTATGGAATAATACTCATCAACTATTAAGGAGGAATATGATTCATCACATTCTGTTGTCGAGGCATAGCATTGGTTGTTGGTAGACTACCTGATCCTGTTGTTTGTGTGCTTAATAAAGTAGATGGTTGAGGATTGGAGGTAGCTAGTTGAGGTTGGGATACATAAGATATCATTCCTAGGTTGGAATATCCACTTGTGGTATTAACTAAAAGCACATGTTTTGACTTGTTGTTTATGCATTAGTACCACTTTGATTTGGATTGGATGTTGCTTGTGCATTGTCTATTGTATTTTGCTCATTATTATTCATAGAAGTAGAAGACACTTCTTTGATGGTTGGCATATGAAATAAGTTATCTCTTGAGGCATTTTTCACGAATGGGTCTACACCTTGATTTTCTTGATTGATTAACTCTATTAAAACTCCAATTGAAGGAACTAAGTCAATAAGAGGTTTATTTACCATGGTTATCTGACTAAAGTTGTGCACTAGGTTTAAGTAGGTTTGGTATTCCATTTGCATTTGATTGAAGTGATCCTCCATGAGGTCCTTTCCTTTATCAAGCATATAAGAGTACTGATATACCATTGGATCAAAATCCAAAGGGTTACTATAATAAGCCTATTGACTATAAATGATATTGTGTGTGCTTGTTACTAGGCTTGGTAAATTTTAATGGGGAAAGTCTGCTAGAAACTTAACCCCTACTTCTATGGCTCTAACCAAAATATTGTCTTTGTTATCCAAAAAATGTCATTCAAAAAAATAAGGATCATATGTGGAAGGTGCATGAATAGGATAAGGTTGTTGAGGAGAGGGTTCTCCAACAGTGGGTACTGTAGCTAGGTATTGCCTAGTTTGTTCTTGATCCTATTTTGAATATGGTGGTGTGTTTATCAAGTAATGAGCTAATGGGCCTAGGATTTTTGCCCCTATTTGAGTGTTATGAGATGGATATGGATCAATCTCATAAACAACATTATATTCATAAGGGTATTTCACCATCTCTTCTTGTGAAACCACATTACTAACCCCCAAACCATACATGAGTCCACTACGAGTGTAGAAAAACATGTTGGGATCCATAGTAAATTTTTTGCTATAAATGGTCAAAGATTTCTACAAAATATAAAAAGGAAATGTCTAAAAAGGATGTTCAAACTTGGTCTAGATTTGTCAAAATAAATGGATATGTATATCCAAAAAATCTTATGCAAAGATCTATGATAAAATAAGCTAGCATTAAGTATCTAACACCTCATGTTTCACACAAAGATGATCAAGTAAATGAACCAAAAATAAAAATGCCAAACTCAAAGGTCGAAGTGTTTCAAATCAGTCTAATCTAGGAAAACAAAAGTTTCTAGTTCTTTTGGTCAAACGTGGCATCAAAATCTAAGCTCAAAGAAAACATACGCTAGAAATCTTGGCCAAATAATGTCAAAAGATAGACTTTAAAAATAGAGATGAATTTTTAATCTAATGGATTTGAAACACTTATAAAAAAATGAGTAATTTGAATCTAGGATATAAATTTGATCAACTAGGTATGAAATATGAAACAAAAGGCATTTTGAGAAAGTTTATTTTCTTACAAATAATGGCATAACACTAGGCTATTGTGATGAATAGGCTAGACAAAGGTGAACAACATAACCATGCTAGATAAAGATTCTCAAAATGTATACTTGGATTTGGTTTGACAAATGTGAAAAATTTGGACTCTATGCAAAATAAGGTCTATGAAATAATGTTTAAAATTCTTTGGGAAGTGTAACAATGCTAGACTACTCAAAATATGTGACAAAATGTTTGTTTTAAAAACTCTCTAAGGCAAATATGTTTTCTCACAAATTTTGCAACATAACAATACCTTTCTTAACTCAAACGACATACATACGTTCAAAGTTTTGAAAATATCTCTAAGTTAAAAAAGGTATGCATCAAACAAAATCAAGGAAAAATGGGATAAGAAAGGTTCGGTTTATAGACTTAAAGTGAAAGCATTTGTACAAAATGACCTAAGTATACCCAGTGGTGATAACGATTATAAGGCTTAAACAACCTTCAACCCAAATTATAAACTGAACCTAAGTTCCCTCAAGTTTAGTTCAAATGGTGAACCCACTTAACACATCAACCCTATGAACTTACGAAGGTGTAATTTTGAATTTAAGTTATAGATTAAGGACTTAAACAATGTTTGGTAGAAGTATAGACTCAATTGGGCAACATAACTATGCCAAATTAGATGACATGACTCCAAGTTTTGATGAAATTTTAACAAGGCAAATTGATGATTCACATGGGTGGCACAACACCTCTTTGTTCAAAGGAAAATGAGGACTATGTTTTTGGTTTGTATCATTTATTCACACCAAGCTTTGACCCAAAAAAAGAATTAAAACTAAGATAAAACTAACTAATTAATCACTCTAAGTACTAAGAAAGGTTTCTTGGTATTATTGGAATCCATTAATATATGTCATTTAGAAGCTTTTAGTGTTCATCCAAAAAGTAAAATACACATTATATAGTAGTGTTTTTACACCCCCTTCTCTCAAATGATAGTACTGCAACATGGACCTTGAGGTACACATTTCACCAACAACACTTCCATAGCAAGTGGGGATTTGTCTAAGATCTATAAGGTTTTGAACATTTCTAAGGGAATCAATTACAAAATTACTTTTATGTCACAATGAAAAAGAAAAGCACGTAATTATCTATTCACGACACTTGACTTTTTGCAAAAAGGTCTTGCCCTTTACCACTACATCTATCGCTTGCTCAGTGTAGTATGATGTCTAAAGTGCAGATACATCCCATATACAACTCCAACACTAGAAGGTGGTTTAACCACTCAAACCTTTGATCCTAGTGGGAATGGTTGAAGTCAATACTGGGAGATGAAACCCTGGGTCAAAGCTTTCCTATAGAACTTGTAGGAGGTGATGAAGTCCCCCTCGTAAGCCAAGATGTAATGAAATAAAAGACATAAAATAAAGACTTTAGGGTCATTTTCAAGATCACCCAAACTATTGTGAGTATTTAGGGAGAGTTTTAGACAACATTATTTCTATGCCTTAGACTACGCATGCATGAAATAAGGATGATGATTTTGATTCCAAAAGTTCCCTAAAGGAGACAGATGGAAGGGCATACATGCAATGACCTTTTTTTTTGCAAAATCAAATTCTAATTAAACAATTATTGAAAACAAAAATTGACAAGTGTGTTCAATTTTAAGCCCCAAAGAAAAGATTAGGTGGTGTTCTTTTAACCCCTTGGTCTTAAGTTGTAACTTTGAAAGAAAAAATTGTCAAAATATTTACCTAAACATGTAAATTATTTGTTAAGCACCAAAAACAAGGTTGTTAATTCATTTTAAGCTTTCAAAAAGGTCTAAAACACATGTTTTAACAAATTCCAATCTTGATCTTACAATTAAAACATTAGAGTGTCCTTTAGCTTTGAAGCTAATTTGCAAATGAGTGAAACAAATTCTCAAAATGAACTCCTTATTTTTAAATCATAATTACACATTCAATCTCACTATTTCCCTACAAAATCACAATTATAGACAACAAAATCAATGCTATGGGTTAGACCAGATAGAAAACACAATACGGCTTTTTTCCCCACAAAATCATTGCAAGAATGAACAAAATCACTATTCATAATGAAATCATTGGCTAAGTTTTCAATATCACTACACATATTGACAACACCACCATTTGGGGACAAAATAGTTAATTCAAATGAAATCACCACCCAAAATGATGATATCACTACCCATTTTGATGAAATCACTACTCAGTTTGATGAAATCATTGCTCAGTTTCATGAAATCATTGTTGGAGTGCACAAAATAATTGTTTATAAAATAATTATTTCATTTATGCAAAATTTCTACTATGTAATAATGATATCATTCTAGACAACAAAACTGAGGTTCCAAAAAAAACACTTTTAGGAAAATGAAAAATTAAGTTAAAATTTCACTCTTTTGGCCCTTGAACTCCACGATCCTGCATGGAAAGAATTAGTAAGTTGCTTGAGAGAGTTTTGTAACCAAATTTATGGAGTTTCATCCCATTGAGTGTGCCATTATGTGAACTAGAAATTTGACTTGGGAGAGGATGGTTAGTATTGTTTTATTTCCAAAATGAAAACAAAATGAAATAAACACACTAGCATAACATCTCTAGGCCTAGTTACTAGGGAGAGCTTAGTTAATAAAACAAAATGGAAACACAACTAAAACATGAAAGAACCCCTTTTTCAACTCCCTTGGATTCTCCAAAATGCTTTTTATAATCCCTTTCTTGGTTTTATGCTCATGAAGTCTGCATCAATGAAAGCTTGGCTACCTCCATCTCTCTTTGGCACCTTGTTTGGATTTGGCTTGGTTTGGATTGGTTCAATATTTTAGAATTATAACACTAATTTGCATGAGTATTTTAAATCAATTTATAATTATAACTTTGTAATATTATATCTTAAAATTCATGTTGCAAGGCCTCCTATTTATAGATTTTGGAAAATGGCTAAAATCAACCCGAACCATGCATCTCAAGATTGATATGTGTGGCTAAAGATTAATCCAATCATGTAATTAAAATAATTAAATAGGATCATCAATATTTGGGATAGAGGGGCATTTAATAGGCATGAAAGGGCTTTATGAGGCATGGGAGGCATAAATCTTGATATTTGTGGCACTTATGGCCTAGGGATGTCTTTCCAAGAAATGAGGTCACCTAATGATGTAGTTAGTAGAAATAAATTTCTAAAAAGAAATATTCAAAAAATCTAATGGAAAATTAACTTAATAAATTTATTTGGTTTAATTATCCTAAAACATGATTAATCACTTTGATGTAAAACCTTGGCAATTTGTGCACAAACTAATCAAATTGATTAGAATGTCTTGTTATTGGCCCAAAATTTGACTGGATTGAAATTAGGATGCAATGTTAGATGTGTTGGATCCGTTATCCCATTTAGGATGTTTCTAACACCAAATAACAAATTCACATGTCTTATGTAAAATATTTAATAGAAAAGAGTAATCCATAGCACCAAGGTGGAAAATTGGTATTTTAACTCAAAATAATTTGATCAAAGTTAGCTAGCCCATAAAATGCATTGGCCCATTTAGGGATACCTTAGTCAAAATTTGAAACTTAAATATAATAGGTTCAAATATTTTAATGTGTTTTAGTGTTTTTAGGCCAAATTGTGCAATTTGGTAGAAATTGGTCAAAATCCGGATTGATGGTTATTGGTGGCCAGATTTAGGTGTCTACATAATAAAAGTTCATCACACCTGATAGACCAACATGTCAATACTTCAATAGGGTCTAGAATAATTTTATTACTCAACCCTTGTGATAACCATTTAGGTTGTAATTTTTTAAAGATGTTAAGTAAGGGTTCTACCCTATTCTTTCTACTCCAGAACTACACATAATATATTAGACTACAAAAACCCAGAGTTGTAGTGTAGGGCATCAATTGCTAGTAGTGGGTTAGCAATTTGTTGAGTCCAAATATAATTTATATCTATTATATGTGCACTCTAACTAAGCAAAAAGTAGATAAGTTTCCAATTTTGCATACTATTTACCCTTTGTAGTATATTATCAATGGTACCTTGATAAAAAGGTAAGAGTTAATTGTACTTTGCCTAGGATAGGGTATGATTGGGAAAGCCTAGATTGATGGTTGTAACAAAATTGTGTACTCCTAAATATGATTATGGGTACCCTTCACCACAACACTATTGGATAAAAATAAAACACTACCATAGATTTTTATCAAACAAAATAATAATATGATGGGTACTTACCAAAAGGATGAAAGGGTGTTTTGACTACAACACTAACTCTACTGCAACTGAACTAGTATAGGTGTCCATTCAGTGGGTTTCCCCAAGTAGTTGGTCTATCATTTTCACTAAAAATTTAAGCTCTCCATGACTAAAGAAAAGTGGTCCATGGCCTTGGTAGTGGTCTTCTTGGTTGATACAATCACTAGCATAGTGGAACTTTGATCTAGAAGATATTTTTAGATGTTCCCTAGTTTTATTTAAACTTGGTCTTTTGTATATATCTCATCAAGAGCTTCTCAACAACTATTGGAATGCAAAAAATGGATATCATATGCTCTAGTTATCCTTAGTCAAATTTTGGTCAATAGACAATCAAAGATGGTCAAATTGGAAAAATTGATGGTCTTGGGATGTTTCTAAACTAGTTCCATAGTGTAAAACTCATCACAAGATTTTTGACACATTTTGAATGGACCAATTCTGAGTTTATATGCAAAAGTTATGGTCAAACCTAGTAAAAGTGATGACATGGTAACATGGACCAATTAAATATTGGCACGTGGATAAATTAGCATGGGACATGTGAAAAAAATTGTAGGTGACACGTGGAATAAACTAGTCAAAATATGGAAAATTTAAATAAATAAATTATTATTTCCCTCCATCCCACATATGAGACGTATTTAAAGGCTTATATATTGGTGAATCCCATATATATGGGATAAGTGGGGGGGGGGGGGGGGGGGGGATAATGTTAAATATCACAAATATTGTAAAGGGATTAATATCCAAACCTCAAAAATTGGACCCTTCACAAGTATAAAAAGGGGATGTAGGTTCATTTGAGGAAGCATAACTTGATTGGAATTCTAGGAATTCACACTCATGCCACTCAAGCCTAATTCATGCAAATGCATTCAAGCTTAATTTGAATTTGTAAGCCTTAAGCAAGATTGTGAAGGCAATCCAAGTGTATTAAAAGTTATTTAGATTTTCCTTACTATTATTATTTATTTGTAAAGGCTTATAAAGCCTAATTCTAGTGTTTATTACTCAAAGTGCATGAAAAGAGAAGAGGGTTTTTTTTTGGAGCATTGTATAGGACTACACAATCTCTGATTATCTATTATTCGTAGGGTGTTATTAAGCCAAGTAATATAATAATAGTTCTATTCAAGGAGTTATCAATACTTGGAGGTCATAGAGGAGGATAATTTTATGGAGATAATGATTGAAACCTATTTTGAATTAAATATATATAGAGGCTCTTGGAGGCTATGTAATAGAGGAGAAGACAACATAAGGTGTGAAATAGGGAGGCCATGCCAAAACATTGTGCAAGACTTCCAAAACCAGTCTGGGTTTCTATAGGATTGATTGGCACTTGAGTTCATGATGGATCATTATAGTTTTGTAAGTTTTAAATTTGTACTTGCAAATAAAATTTTATAATGAATCATTTCATCATTAAGAGAACTCAGAGATGTATGCATCTGCTGAACTTTGTTATCAACTTATGTGTAGTGTTCATTATTACTTTCATTACATTCTTTTCAATTGATTGAATTTTTGGAGTTTAATTTTGGCATTAAAACTAATCTGCCTATAAGTATCTAATAAGTAAAACTTTTAAAGTAGGAATCTACCTATTTATGGATCATTTTGGTATTAGAGTAGTTTGAATGCAAGATTTGCTTCTATTTATGTAGCCTATTGATATCAATTTCAATTACTTGCAAACATTCTAGACTCATTTAATATTCTAGTGTAGTGTATATTTATTAGAGGTTCAAGTTTTTCATAGGATCAGGAAACCATGGGAAAAGCCTTGAAGCATGAAAGGCTTGAAGATCTTGAATCATTCAATCGACAGATCTAGGATGAGAATACTTTCATGAGATCCAAGTTTCACTCCTTAGAAGAGGAGGTTGAACACTTGAAATTTGATTTGCAAACCAAAGATGAGATCTTAGCACAGTTGCAGAGTCATGAAAAAAAGGAGTTACCTTCCACCATAGATGAAAATACCATGATGGATGATTTCACTATAAGTTCATCATGTATCACTTCCTTCTAGTCAGTTTATGATGTAGTTTTTGGTGATTTTGAGAAATAGAACAAAGGTATTGGCTCAAAACTATTATTTAAAAAGGGTTTTAATGGAAGAGGTCTTGGAAAGAATAGCTAAGGTATTACTAACCCAATATAGGTCTAGGATCATCCTAATTTTTTAGGTTTGGGTTACGCTAATGAGCAAATGGAAATTGGAGAGAACTCCAAATCTATTGAGTGAAGACAAGATTTCAACAATCAAGTGCTTATGTCACTAGTACAATAAAATTCCTCCATACAAAAGAACATGGCATCACAGTAGGCTGATGAAAGGTGTAAATAAATGACTAGAAGAGCTAATGACTTACACCTCCTCATTCTTACACTCAACATATTACTAAATGGAATTGTGTAAATTTTGAAACTTATAATCCTCTCTTTTAGTATAAAAAATATGGCTATGATATAAAAAAAATATGTCATGCTTTTCCTTGCACTTTTTGTGGGGTAACCATTCTATTGCCAATTGTTAGAAGAGAAGGTCATTAATGAAGAAGTTTATGCCTTTCATCAGAAACAAGGTAGGTGTTAAAGACCAATATCATCATTCAGAGGCAAGAAATGGCAAATGTGATTCCTCATCCAAGAATAAGCCCAAGAGGAAATTTTGTGCAGTTGAGCAGTGTTGGATACTTTATCCATATCAAAATAATAAGATGAAAATGGAATATAGACCTATTGTAAAGTTAAATGAAGTTCTTAATCCACAACCAATCAATGAGTCAACCTAGGTATTTATTGAGTAAATAGAAACACCTAAATGAGATAATTTGATAAAATGGGTTGGTAATAAATTCCTTAGTTCTATGTTTGCATAGCTAGAATTATATATTAGTGTGCAAATTTTTCAAAGAATCTTTAGGATTTTTGATGATTGATGAAATAAAAATTAGCCAATGTTTTAGCTTTGAATATTTTTAGAGTAACCAAATTTGGAAAATTATGCGACAAGTTTATCATGATTGGTTTTTTTTAACATTTTAATTAACTCCATTATGAAGTTGAAAATAACATACGCAGTTTGTTTGGGAAATGTTAGTGTACCTACTTGATACTTACAATTGAAGTAGCTATTATTATGAAATTGCATCTAATGATAGAATGTGTAAGATATAGTTTAAGACCCATACATGGATAACATTTTGTCTATAGTTATACTAGGTGATATTTTACAATTACATGCAGTTCACCATTTTGGAAATACAACCACTGACACAGACAAATTATACTATCCCCATGCTATACAGTATATCTTATACACTGGAGGATCACCAAATCAGTCGAGCACTTATCTCTTTGACATTGAGATGTCTTTTTCAAATTGATCATTTTGTGTGATGTTGTTCTTACAGTGAATTGATGATTTTCCATAAAAAAGGAATGGTGTAGAATGTCCATATTAGAATATTAGTTTTAGAGACCACATAGTCCATTGTATAAATCTTGATAAGGCATTACAAAGAACTAAATCTAGTACTGGTAAAATGAATTTTTTAGCATTTGGTAGAATAAAAGCCTTATTAATGGGGAGGCATGATCCATAGGATATTTTTTTATGTTCCCTATTTTTATTTAAACATGTTCCATTATGTAGAGATCATCAAGAGGTTCTTGGCAACTATTAAAATGTAAAAAAAGGACATCATATGCTCTAATTATTATTGGTCAAAGTTTGGTCAATAGATAGTCAAATATGGTCAAACTAAAAAAAATGATGGTCTTGAAAATTTTTTGAACTAGTTCCATGGTGTAGAACTCATCACAAGATTTCTAATGCATTTTGAATAGATCAATTCCGAATTCGTATGCAAAAGTTATGGTCAGTTAAAGTTGTGGTCAAACTTGGTAAAAGTTACGATGTGGCAACATGGACCAATTAAATGCTAGCACATGGACAAATTATCATGGGACATGTTGTCATGTCCCCTTTCTAGTTGACATGTGCAGAGTAGATGATTAGCCTATTATGTGACCCTCGTAGGCTAATGAGATGGATAGAGGGTCTTGATAGAGATGGGTTGGAATTCGTTCGGGCACTTTCGGGCATGAATTAAGGGAGATATTAATATTTGATTGACTTAATCAAATATTAATTATTTGAACTAATTTTAATTAATTATTAATTAATTATTAATTAATTATTAATTAATTATTAATTAATTATTAATTATTAATGATTTGGTCTAATTTGAGGATGCAAATTCTAAATTAAGACTTGGTCTAATTTTAAGACCCTAGTTCTAATTTAAGGAAGTCTAATTTAAGGGAGTCTAATTTTAGCAAGCTCACCTTTGGAGGTGTATAAGAATCTCTCATGAGAGAGAGTTTGTATCCATGCTTATTATTGATATTGATTCTTGTTAAGAAACTCTTCTGTGAAGACTGAGCCAAGGGTTCCAGGATTCCAATTGCAGTGAAGAACGTCAACTCTTCATTGTGTGCGATTCAGAGGTTGTGAAAGATCAGCCGATCTATTGCCGAATTGAGAGATAACTTCACCCAGAAGTTATCATAGTATTACAGGTATTTGAGAGATAACTTCACTCAGAAGCTATCACAAGGGTTTACAGGTATTTTCTTTATTTTGGGTTTTTGATTCAAGAATTATCCAGATATAGATCTTTTGTGTCAGCCCATAATTCTACAGATCAGGATCAGGCATACAGGGTGTGTTATATCAGCGGCCGTACGAATTCCGTACAGCTCCGTGAAAATCTGTACGCATCTACAGGAAGTTCAGGTACCGACATCGGCGAACAGGGACTTACAGAGACCGACATCGGTCGACTCATCACCGACGTCGGCAAAGGGACCACTACAGGTCGACCGATGACGGCAGTATAACCGACGTCGGCGACTGTGTTTTTTTTTACACAGCAGGCCGAGACGTGCCAGATTCAACCCAGTTCGCGGAGTATTCAGGCTATAAGGCCGAGCTTTCGATATTCTTTGTATACCTGACAGAGGGTCTCTAATTGTAAACTTATGAGCAAATAAATAAGAAATTATACTGTGATTTATTCATCTATTTGAAGATATTTTGCAAAAATTCAGATAAGCAATTTGGAGCTTTGTTTTGATGTTCGAAGGGATATTACAGTGGTATCAGAGCTAAATCCTTCCATCCTGAGGGTTTAGAAATTTTATGCAGCCACAAGAGTTGCGACCACACGGGTATTACACACGTAGTAAAGCTTTGCTTGAAGGTACTCAAGTTCTAGAACAACCGCCGGAAGACATGGGTGATGATATTGGCAGGGCCCGTATTCCTCACCATCCGAGAGACCAAGATGATCTAGAGGTTTTACTTACTCTTAGAGAACTACGAGAAGGGCAAAGGCAGAATAACCAGGTATTACAGCAGTTGGCAGCAGCACTGCCAAGATTGGGTTCTCCGAGGAGACATTCCCCACACTGTGAAGATGTCAGGAGTGTTGCAGGATCACAGCGAGGCCATGGGACTATTTCTCGTACAGTGAATAGGCCTACTAGGCCTATCTTTGTGAGACAGGAAGCAGAGGAGGTGATAGCAGGTGAGGAGCATGAGGAGACATTTACGGACACACTTAGGGCAGCGACTGAAGAGTGGGAGTCATTACCACATGTGGTCAGGGAGATGATTACTTTTGAACGATTCCTCACATAAAGGAAAGAACATTACCGAGGTCGATAGAATGGGAGACCAAGACCCCAGAACAATGATCTGAAGCAGGCTACGAGTAGGCTCACACTAGCAACATTTGACGGTAGTGGTAAAGTGACAGCACAGGCTTGGGTTAGTAAGCTGGATACATTTCTCACATTGCGACCAATGGGTGAGGAAGATGCTATCAGATATGCGACACTACATCTTGAGGGAGTAGCTCACGATTGGTGGCACCATGGGATGGTGACACTCCATCATGATCGAATCACTACTTATCAGGAGTTTGTGGACAGGCTGGTGGAGCGTTTTGACAGGAGGGATCCAGAGTCCTATTTCCGAGAGTTGGCACAGTTGCGCCAAAGCGGCAATCTAGAATCATACATTGGTGACTTCCAGAAGTTATCAGTCATGGTTCCTGACATTACAGAGAGGAGACTAGTAGTACTCTTCGTGGAGGGATTGACAGAACCACTGAGAGGTTGGGTCAAAGGCTTTGATCCTCCTTCCTTACAGGAAGCTATGAAGAAGGCACGTAGTATGGAGATGTCAGCTCCATCTAGTAGATCTAACTCCAGAGGTACTTATTCATCCAGGGACAGTAAGGGCTCCAATGGGGATACAGAGAGACCGGATTTTAACATAGATAAATCCGGGGTTAAAAATGATTCAAAGGCTAATCCAGCAGCACCACCTTTGGATCGTGAGGCGCTTAATGATTTACGCAGGAAGAAGCTTTGCTTCTACTGCAAAGGTCCATATGATATCCATCACGATTGTCCTTTGAGGCCTAAGGGCAAAACGAATCGTATAATGTGGGTATATTATGAGGAGTCAGAATCGGAAGATTTCGAACAGCATGATAGTTCTGAGGAGGCAGAGGCTTCAGAGCCTAAGGCAGAGGCAGATTTAGAGCTTCATATACAGGAGGCACGCCTATCCAGCATTCAGTCGGATGAGTCATTTAGACTCTGTGGAGTTTTGGCAGGGCAGAAGGTTACCACCCTTCTTGATACAGGAGCCACACATAATTTCATAGATGCTACATTTTGGAGAAGCGTGGACTCACTACCGAAGATTTTGAGGGAATTAGAGTTAAGGTAGCTGATGGTCACACTCTGAGGTGTGAGCGCATGATTAGAGACCTCCCATTGCGCTTGAACAACTATGAGTTCAAGGCTAATTATTATGTAGTGAACATGGGGGACATAGAATTAGTTTTGGGTATGAAGTGGCTTCATTCATTTGAGGAAGTTACTCTTCATCTCAAAGATATGGAGGTTCATTTTCAGGTTGATGGGAAAACACATATTCTTAAGGCAATACGGGGTAGCAGCTTCAAACATATGTTTTTTCATCGGATGGAGATGCCTGTACAACATGACATGAAAGAGTGCGATGATAAGTGCACATTGGCACCAACACAGGAGAGATATGAGGACGAGCTTTGTCTTGAGGTGAGTTCAGTTCAAGAGTTAGCACATGTGGTAGAGTCTCAACTTTCTTTTACAGGTGGGTCACATGTTGATGACGATATACGTACAGGGGACAGAGGTGATGTGATGCCATTGGATGAGAGTGGTGATGGACAGGGCTCGGAGTTTGTGTTGGTTGACAGCACTGTAGATCGAGACTTCATTTGGGATCCAGGTATTCAGCGATTGCTTGAGGGCAAGCAATTTCAGGAGGGGCGGATTGTCATGTCCCCTTTTTAGTTGACATGTGCAGAGTAGATGATTAGCCTATTATGTGACCCTCGTAGGCTAATGAGATGGATAGAGGGTCTTGATAGAGATGGGTTGGAATTCGTTCGGGCACTTTCGGGCATGAATTAAGGGAGATATTAATATTTGATTGACTTAATCAAATATTAATTATTTGAACTAATTTTAATTAATTATTAATTAATTATTAATTATTAATTAATTATGAATTATTAATGATTTGGTCTAATTTGAGGATGCAAATTCTAAATTAAGACTTGGTCTAATTTTAAGACCCTAGTTCTAATTTAAGGAAGTCTAATTTAAGGGAGTCTAATTTTAGCAAGCTCACCTTTGGAGGTGTATAAGAATCTCTCATGAGAGAGAGTTTGTATCCATGCTTATTATTGATATTGATTCTTGTTAAGAAACTCTTCTGTGAAGACTGAGCCAAGGGTTCCAGGATTCCAATTGCAGTGAAGAACGTCAACTCTTCATTGTGTGCGATTCAGAGGTTGTGAAAGATCAGCTGATCTATTGCCGAATTGAGAGATAACTTCACCCAGAAGTTATCATAGTATTACAGGAATTTGAGAGATAACTTCACTCAGAAGCTATCACAAGGGTTTACAGGTATTTTCTTTATTTTGGGTTTTTGATTCAAGAATTATCCAGATATAGATCTTTTGTGTCAGCCCATAATTCTACAAATCAGGATTAGGCATACAGGGTGTGTTATATCAGCGGCCGTACGAATTCCGTACAGCTCCATGAAAATCTGTACGCATCTACAGGAAGTTCAGGTACCGACATCGGCGAACAGGGACTTACAGAGACCGACATCGATCGACTCATCACCGACGTCGGCAAAGGGACCACTACAGGTCGACCGACGACGGCAGTATAACCGACGTCGGCGATTGTGTTTTTTTTACACAGCAGGCCGAGACGTGCCAGATTCAACCCAGTTTGCGGAATATTCAGGCTATAAGGCCGAACCTTCGATATTCTTTGTATACCTGACAGAGGGTCTCTAATTGTAAGCTTATGAGCAAATAAATAAGAAATTATACTGTGATTTATTCATCTATTTGAAGACATTTTACAGAAATTCAGATAAGCAATTTGGAGCTTTGTTTTGATGTTCGAAGGGATATTACACATGTGGATAAATTTTTAGGTGACACATGGCATAGACTAGTTAAAATGTGGATCATTTAAATAAATAAGTTATTATTTCCTTCCATATCACATATGAGCCTTATTTTAAGGCATAGATAATGGTGAATCCCATATATATGGGATAAGTGGGGGATAATGTTAAATCCCACAAATATTACAAATGGATTACTATCCAAACCTTAAAAAGTGAACCCTCCACAAGTATATAAAGTGGGTGGAGGTTCATTTGAGGAAGCAAAAGTTGATTGGAATTCTAAGAATTCACACTCATGCCACTTAAGCCTAATCAATGCAAAGGTATTCAATCTTAATTCAAATTTTCAATCCTTAAGTGAGATTATGAAGGCATTCCAAGTGTATTTAAATACATTTGAATTTTTTTTACTATTATTATTGCTTTGTAAAGGCTTATAAATCCTAATTCTGGTGTTTATTACTCAAATCTTAGGAATAGAGTAGAGGGTTTTTTTTTAGAGCACTGGAGGAGCATTGTATAGGACTAAGGAAGCTCTAATTCTATATTATTTATAAGGTGTTATTAATCCAAGTATTATAATAATATCTCTATTGGAGGAGTTAGCACTATTTGGAGGCTATGGAGGAGGATCATTTTATGGAGTCAATGATTGATGCCTATTTTGACTTAATTCTATGTAGGCTCTTGGAGGTCGTGTAGTAGAGGAGAAGTCAATAAGAAGGTGTGAAGCAGGGAGGCTATGTTAGAACATTGTGTAAGCCTTCTACGACTAATTTGGGTCTTTACAAGACTAATTGGCACTTGAGTTCATGATGGATTCATTATAGTTTTGTATGTTTTAAATTTGTACTTTCAAATAGATTTTTATAATGAATCAGTTCATTGTTTAGATAACTCAGAGACATAGGAATCTACCAAACTTCATTATCAACTTGTGTGAAGTGTTCATTATTACTTGTATTGCATTCTTTTTAGTTGATTATATTTTTGGATTTGAATTTTGGCATTAAAACTAATCCACCTATAAGGATCTAATAAGTAAAATTTTCATAGTAGTAAATCTACATGTTTACGGATCAAACTTAATATAAGTAATGCATGATGTTAAAACTTGAAAATCTATCCTAATTAATAATTCTTGGATGAACCCTGTATTCCTTAGTGTATTGATTTTTATGGATATTCTTAGTCTGTTACCAAGTGATTAACCACTCTACCTACTTTTCAATTCATATTTTCCATCATATTTATATGTCAAAATAGTGGCTTTGGATCTATTCATAAATTTGACATTATTCTATGGGTAGTGTCAAGAAAATGAATGATGTTCTAATTGTGTAACGATTACTCCACCACCACAAGCAGGTTTATTTTAATCAACTCCCAATGTTTTGATAAAATTGGGTAGGAAACTTATTAGGGATAGGAATTTTGTCCTGAGTAAAATAAAACACTTTTTGTGTGTTCATCATCTAAGATGGGAATCTTTATTGACAAGGGAAGGTATGTAAGAGAGAACAGTTTCCTATGCTTGGTCTTTATTTTCATCCATTTTACTTAGCAATAATTTGAATTTGTCATTAACAACTTGAACTATTTCCTTGGGTTTGAATAATATCTCAACACCTTATAGTTGAAGATGAGGGACTGAGTTGATATTCTAGTAGTTTAAGATGGATATGTAAAATAATTTACTATTGGATTAACCTTCTTGAATCCAAGTGGGTTGGTATTTTTGCCTCTAGTTTACTTCCTCCTTCCTTTGAACATTAAAATATTAGGAATAAATGATTGTTCTTGATGTTCCAATTGTGAGGAAAATATATTATTGTAGGTGGCTCAACTTTTCCATTAAACATTAGAATTTACCTATAAATTTGTGCATTGCTAATCCAATTCTATGAGGACTCTTTTAACATCTTTTGTTGACTTGAGAATGGAATTATGCATGATAGGAGCACATATTTTAATATTCTATGTCAGGTCTAATTTGAGGAGTCACATGTCAAAGATAAAAAATTGTGGTATTAGAAATAGAGGGAGAGTTATTTTGTTTACTATTAAGCTAATTAGGTGAGATTATATAATATTATAGTTTCTTTCTATCTATTACACTAGGTATAATGGCCTTGTACTTAATCAATATAAATGAGTCCATTGGTAATAATAATATTTTTGAGGATATTACTATAGCATAAAAAATTGGTAGCCTCATTTTTATCTTGAGCTATTTTGATCATTTAAATGCCCTGCCTATGATAAGATTGATGTGTTGGATGATTGTAGAAAACTAGACATTTAAAGTAGTAAAATGTTGGCTCCTTTAAATTTCTATTCGATAAAATATAGATGTAAAGCATGGTGAATTCAATATTGAGTTCCAAATATCTCATAAATGCCTCTAAACTACATGTGTGACATAATAAATAGATATCCCCCAAGGTATTTCTTGGTCAACTTTACAAATATATGAATTGCGATCCTAAAGAGTGTTTTTGTACAAATTAATGAAGAATTTTTTGGTGTGATTGATTTGTTTTATACCTAGTAATTATATGTAATTCCTTTTAATTTTTTTAATTTTTGTGTAATTGATGTATTTTATATTTATTAATTGTATGTAATTCCTTTTAAGGTTTTGATACATAGCATTAAAAAGACTTTATCAACTAGGTTGATTAACATAGTTGATATGGTAATATTAGTTTACTTTGCATTGGTATCACATCATATAAATGTTGAAAGTTTCACAATTTGTGCATGGATCCTAAAAATTATAAAACTCAAATAGATTAAAATAATACAAATTTTATGAGATTATAAATAAAATTCTAGCAAAAACATCTGTCTTTTAAACACTACTTCGGTCATCCAATTTTTCACAATGCATACAAATGATAGTGAAGCAATGCAATAGGATCCATTTTTTCATAAGATAGAAACGTGATAACATATGTAAAATAGAAATTTAAAAGAATGCAGCCACTCATTGTTTGACTAAATATGGTTTCTTATTAAATGTGTAATTAAAATATATAAATGTTACCTTAATAACTTTGAAGTTTTTTAGAACATAAACTATTATTTGTACTTTCTTCCTAAATGAAAATTGACCAACAATAAACTAGGAGAAATTAAAATGTATTATAAAATAAAGAAATAAATAAAATTTAATAGAATGGTCAAATAGAATGAGCCCCTTGAGAATTAGTAACTATGTAGGAAAATCACAATTCATTAAGGGTCATGAGTGTAAGGGATAAAAATTACATGGATTGGAGATTGTAATAATCAAAAGAACTATCATGATCCTCAAGGAAATTGACTTTATGAGGAATAACATTTTACAAAAAATAATTTATTATGAGAAAAAATATACTACTATTTATTATTTTCAACTAATGTAAGTAGTAATTGGAAACAAAAATTAAGAAAACAAATAATTGAAATTATATTCTACATGATTTTGGAGAAATTTAAAGTGGCAATTGGGAAAAAACTTAGCCTACCAAAATATATGCATGTGAAAATAATTCTAGTGGTTATATGTAATTATCTAAGCTTTTCAAAATATTTTATGTTTTTGAATTCTAAGCAATACTAAAGAAGTTATGCCCCAATAATGCAACCTACTAGATAATAGTTTGTTTTCAGTTTATACAAACTATATTGATGAACTACCATATTATAGCAGATCCTATTCAAATTCTATTTTTGACTTTTCAATTCTTACTATTAAAATCAATTAAGAACACTAGGATGCATAAATTAGAGTGTTGTAGCTTCACACCTCTTATCAATGTTTGTTAACTTCAATAATAATCTCTCAATTAAAAGAGAGATTTAAATCAAAATAAAATGTTGTTTGTGTTAATTTGGTTCATTTATATTTACTTTAGTTTGTTATTTTCATTACACATTAAGTTAATACAAGTTAATATATTGTCCATGATATTGGAAATCAAATTAGAGTTGTGTTTTGGTTTGTATGTCTCAATATATAAGGTCAAACTATAAAAAGTGTGGTCTTAAGACACATGACCCTTTATGTTACTAAATAAAGTTTAATTAGTGAGACAAATGTAAATATAAAAGAAATGAAGAGAGACATCAAACAACACATATTGAGGGTTTGTATTTTTTGAGTCCAATAAGAATTTTATCAATGTTTTAAGTGGAATTATAATTAAATTTTGTGAAAATTTAAGATATGGAATCCAACATAGAAGAGGTAGAAAAGGAAAGGGGTATGTTGGCCCCAAATACATCTAAATATAGGATCCATGCCAACATAATAGATAATTGGGCATGAGACAATCACTTTTTATGATTGTTGTTTTGTCATCTTGTGGCACCATCTGGGATGAGGCTAACCCACTCCATTTTGACTCAATATTCATTGGGAAGTAGTTCTATAGGTTAATAATATCATGATGGAAGGTGGGTAGTAGCTATGGTAGCATGATTTCATCTAGAACTAGCTTAGCATTTGACTTGTTCCTTTCACCCTAGCATTAAGATATACCTAAATACTATAAAAGTAGAGTTTAGTGTTATAAAAAAGGAGAGAGATTGGAGTAGTGAATCCCTAGTGTATTGGTTCCAAATTCTATTATCACCATTATATCTTATAGTTTAGTTTGGGATGCATTTGATGCTCCCCATTTTAGTGCCCAATCTCATCTGTGAGCCTCTAGGCCTTTATCAGCTTTAAGATGAGCATTTGCTCAATTTTTATTGACATATGTATTATGTATTTAAAATTTGTTTAATGATGAATGGATTTGCATAATGTTTATAATAGGTGTAAGGTTTAACCTTATATTATTAATTCTAAGTTATAGAAATATTTTGAACTAACAAATTTATGGCATTCTTGTATCTCATGATGACATCAACACCCTATATAGGAAATGATCTTAAGTATGGGTAGGAACCTACACCACATAATAATACCTACACCAAAGTAAGATCCTAAGCCTAATTCCATAAACTAAGTACTTCATTAAAGCCTTTGCATGCTTGAATAATTCTAAGACAAAAAACTAAAGGTGTGTGCCCATGAAGCTATAAACCCACATCATATCAACTTGTGCTTGATAGACAGTGAGCGCCCCCAAAAGATGGATTGCACGATGAAATTACCATTGTAATTTCACTAACCAAAGTCCTTGGAAGATAAATTTTCACCATGGAAAATGATCCAAGCAACAATTTAGGTGACAATTCGGGTGACAGTTCCACCCCAATTGATGACAGAACTTCCGGGAGCCATAACTTTTGCACTATAGCTCCAATTGACTCACTGTTTGAACCATTGGAAAGCTAAGAATGAGGAGAAAATATTGAGATGGAATGGAGATCTTATTGATGAATTTTTACCCTTGAAAACCCAATGGAAGTACTCCAAATTTCAATTTTATTAGTGTAGTCTAAAAATAGTAAGTTTTTACAAATAGTAATTCCTCAAATTCTATATTGTTTTAAATCTTGGAAGTCAAACACTTAATATCCCTCAAGATTGGTGACCTTACACATCCTCCCCATGATTTAAAAATGTTTATAAATGAAGAGGTAACTGGAAATGTGAAGATAAACATCTCTTCCCAGAGATAAGCATATATTTGTATTGTGATCTTGAGTAATACTACATCTCTTCTCAGAGAAATCATTGTTACCATGTTATTTATATGTTATTGAAATATTTATCAACCAAAACTTCTAAGTTTTGGATTAGTAAAACTAGTCAAACACAAACCCTAGTCCTTTCTTTGTTATGCTTTAGGTGAGAGCATAAGGCTAACACCTTATGTGAAGTGATGCTACCACAATCGAGTGACAAATGTTGAGCACTAAAATATTAGTCAAGGCTTGTACCATGTTTTAATAAGTCTAGATATGACTTAGATAGCTAGATACATGTTAGACAAGGCTGATGACTTGAGACCCCTACTTTTATACAACATTTTGGTTCCATTACTATGACCCTTGTTGAATTTTGTTGTTGCAATAGTGCACTAGAATGATGCTCCAACTCTCCCTTGAGAAAATCAAGTATTGGCTAGAATAAGTGGAATACAACTTCACGCTGATACATCCAACTTATAGAGGATAGAAACTAAGGAAGTGTGTTTATACCCATTTATATGATGCCTTGTACAATGTATTATTTTACAAACTACTGAAGCAGGTGTATCAATGGTTGGATGCTTATGAGACACATAGAAGTCAAAGCTATGGACAAAACCTTGAGTGGATAAAATATTGCCTATCAAGTCTTGATAACTTAGACACCACTTGGACTAGAGCCAAAGATAAATGGTGGTAAGGGGTGTTGAACAACTAAATGCTTGAATTCATAATATCAACATATTCCTACCATGAATAAGCATAATATTAATTATTATATAAACCCATAAGCACATTCATAAGAGAGTTTGGCACCAAACTTAAGAAGTTTATGGTGGATTAAGTCTTTGAAATCATGAGGATGGAAGGCTAAATTGATATCCTATATGAGAAATTTTGTCACTTGGATTTTCACCCTTTGAGAAGATATCTTATCTTTCCTCATCCAAGTGGCACAATTGAAACACCTCTAGGCTGTGGGTAGACTAAGAATGAGGTGAATCTCTAGATAGGGATAGCTCCTTTAATGTACCCCTTTTAGATAAATACTAAACATATGCTTGTAAGGAAAAGGGAGATAAAAATGAGTGTAAAGTATCCTAAAGGTGGTGATACACCATATTAATTGATAACTACCAACCAACTGCATGTCACACATGAGGCCAAGAGACTAACTAGGCATACACTTCTCTAATCTGAATCTTCTCACATTAGTATTTCATTATGAGATTATGATTAATTTTTAGGCTAGAGGATTAGACAAGACACCTATAATTGAAATATTTAATAGACTAACTCACTCAACCTTTAAACTTTATATAACACTTCACATGCCCTGTAAGAAGAAGCTTTCAAGATGCAAATAGGTGAGAGAATGAGACAATATGCTAAGAAAATAATAGTCATCATTAAGAAAGATCAATAATTCAAGTGAACACACTATTAATATTCATATAATAGGTAAAATTAGTAGTCTTTATTTATCCATGGTATGCAAATGAGTAGGGCTTCATCATACTCAGGTGGAACATCTTTACAATAACTATAATGGCTAGTTCTTATAGAACCTAAGAGAGAGGTGGGAAAATATAAGTACAAAGGTCACTTGAACACTTTTCATGTTGATAGGAAGAGTTAAATATGTATAATAATTAACTAAGAGATAGAACATGCAAGGTCTTCAAGGACAAATGGTTCTCTAAACTATGCAACTCATGAAATGTGGCATAGGAGTTCTCATTCTACACAAGAAAATTGCCTTCATCATTCACCCCTGTTGAAACATCCCAAAACTAGCTAGGGATAGATATCATGATTGGAATAAGAGATATGGGTTTTAGACATGCTCTTTCATGTAGTGTCTTCATTCTTAATCATCTATATCCCTCTAAAAGTGAGCCATCATTGCCTGTAGTCAAATAAACTTCTTTTTCAGTCACCCCTCACACTTGGCCTAAAAATTGGATTCAATTTTATATGTAAATATGTAAAAGGGGGTGAATGAAATGTGTCAATGCCATCCATGTCCTTATAGGTATCAGTCACACCTTAAAATTAACTTACTTGAAGTTTTGACCCTTCTCACTATCATGTTCACTATGTCAATTCTAACTAGCTAAGATGAGATCTCTTATTGAGGCACCTAGGAGTTTTTATAAATAATTAAATTTACATGGGGAGATATACTAGGTCTCAATATTTCCTCCCATATGATTGGCATCTTTAGACTATTCCTAAAACTTGAAAAAACACAAATTATCAAGAAGGCCCTACTTTCTACTCCATCCGTATAATTCCATACAAGCCAAAATGATGGGTAGTATCCTTGAAGAGTCTTATTATAATTTCATCTAATTTCATGGTCATTATAGTATATTTGGATATCTCTCCATCTTCATTTCCTTCATTAGGTCTATAACTAGGGTTTTTGAGGGTTTTAAGTCATTTACACCCTTAAGGATTGTTCATGAAGATTTGATGTTGGCAAGAGAAACTAATGCCACAAAATGTTTGTTCATGGCCTTCTCCAATTCATCATAGATATTTTATTCTCCATGAAAAGTATCAAAGGACATGTGAGCATCCCAAGTTGCTTACTCAAGGCTTTCCTTCTATTTACATAGACCATGATATGTTTCTAAGCCAAAATGTCTCTCCTAATGGTTTTTTATGCATACCATTAGATTATACATGCTTTAAATTACCTCATAAATATGTTCCATCTCCTTAGAGTGTTTATTTGAGTTTGGAAGTGAAGTTGACCTTTGATTTGGCTTTAGGCCTAAACCATGCTTGATAGGCCTGACTGCATTTTTGAGGATTTAGAGTACCTTGTTGAGTTTTATCCTTATGTTCTGTAATTTACATGTTTTTTTGAGTGTGATTCAAATTCCCACACCTCTCTTCTAGGTCTACTCATCCCTTACATTATCCCTTAATTTCCCTTCCTCAAAATTGTAGGGTTTTCACTCAAGGAAGTACCCTCTATTTGAGAAAAAACAAAGGGTAATTACCCTATTCCTTTAGACATATTGATCATTGGAATATATTATCCAAGTAATATATATTCTATTTATAAAAACTTATCCCTTAGTCATATCATTTTACCCCCAAACTCCTCAAAAATCTAGGTCCTAAAAAAATTGATTGTGTATTGCCCTTGAAAACCCCCATCACCTTACTTTCATGTCATAATAATTATAAGATAATCACATCACTTATGTGGAAGTATTATCTATGATTAATACTCATGTTTTCATTACTAAATCAAATTGACTTATGTATACACCTAAAACTAGCTATCGATAACCTTCAACTAGGGTTTTGACCAATTTCTACCAACATGCATAATTTGGCAAAAAAACACTAAAATGCATTAAAAGAGTTTAAATTTTTATATTCAAGTGCTGATTTTTACTAGGGTATCATTAAATGGGACAATGCAATTTATGAATTAGCTAACTTTGATCAGATTGTTTTGAGTCAAAATGACATTTTTGCACCTAGGTACTCTGGATTGCTTTTTTCTATCAAATTTCTTGTATGAGACACATGCCTTTGTTATTTTGCATTGATAACATCCTAAATGGGATAATGGTTCCCATGCATCTAACATCAACTTCCAATTCCAATCTAGTCAAATTTTGATACAATAATACAACATTTTGATCAATTTGATTAATTTGTGCACAAATTGCTAAGGTTTTGCATCAAAGTTGACTAATCATGTTTAAGGCTAATTAAACCAAATCAAGATCTTAAGTTAATTTTACATTGAAATTTTTGAATATTTATTTTTAGAAATTTATGTTGAATATCTGCATCATCAAATTACATCATTTCTTGGAAAAACATCCCTAGGCTATAAATGCATAAAATATCTCATCACACCACCCCATGCCTCATCGATGCTTCCCATGCCTCTTAAATGACCCTTATTCTCAAATATTTATGGGGGATATTTATGAATTTAATTACATAATTTGGATTAATTCATGGCCACACATCTCAATCTTAATATGAATAGCCATGGTTGATCCTAAACCATTTCAAAAATCTATAAATAGGAGGCCTTACCTATTGATTTTTAAGCTATCTTATGCCAAAATTATAATTCCAAAATGAATTAAAAATAATTAAATATTAGTGTTATATTTACCAAATGTTAAGAAAATCAAGCCAAAGCCAAACATGGTGCCAATGAGAGATGGAGGTAGCCACACTTCATTGATGTAGACTTCATGAGCACAAATTGAGCAAGCCACTTTAACAAATTGTTTGGAGCATCCAAGGAAGGTGAAAGAATGTTTATTTTGCATTTTAGTTGCATTTTCCATTCTAGTCTTGTTAACTAAGCTCCCCCATTGAGATAGGCTTAAGTTGTTAGTTGTTAGAGTGTTATTTTTATTTTGATGTCATATACTAACACAAGACTAATCTCCCCTATTGCAATATTATGTTCACAAATGGCACACTCGATGGGACCTAGCCTCATAAATTTGGTTAAACTATACCTAAAAGAAGAATAATAACCATTATCATGCAGGATCTTGGAGTGTGGAGGCAAACAAGATAAAAATTTCAAAAAAAATCCATTTTTTCTAAGCCACAAATTTGTTCTAGGGATTGTCAACCCAACTCGCCTATGCAGCCCAACTCGCCTGTGCAACCCAAATTGAAAATCACCCCAACTAACTTGTCAACACAACTCACCTATCAACCCAGCTCACCTATCAACCCAAATCCCCTTCCACCCCAACTTTCTCATCTAACCCAACTCACATGTCAACCCAACTCGACTGTCAACCCAACTCAACAATTAACCTGAGAGATAAATTCTTAATGTCATTTGCTCAAACTCCTAATTGATTCAAAGAATGTCATTGTAATATATATATATTTTTAGGTTAAAGGGGTATTTTGGAAGTAGATTTAAATTATTTTGACTAACTACACACCTTTCAAATTGGGTTTAAAAAGAACTTGATCAAAAATCATGCACACTTCAAATTTGGCTTAAATGAACATGTCATGTTTCTCACACATTTGAATTGGTGCCTAAAATAAACCTAAGATTTAACTAAGTCTTAGGTAATTTTAATTTAGTTCTTAAAACACATCATAAATCTTGCAACATTTTCAATTTGATGTTTCAATCATGAATCTAAGCTAAGTCTTGAATTTTCAATTTAGGTTTAAAATGAACTTAGGTTTTTATTGCTTCATGTAGTTATTTTGTGTAATATTTTCCATTTTTGTAATAAAGCCAAAGCGATATTAATGAATCTAAATAAATAATTTCAAATTTGGTGTAATAAATCAACATCACTTCAATTGTTTGTAAAACTTACTTATTGATTAATTTAGAAAAAAGAGATGTGCTTATATGCTCTCCCATCCATCCCCTTTAGGGAACTTTTGAGATCACAAGAACCATCTTATTGCAATTTGATCCTAGTCCAAGGCATAGAAATAATGCCATCTAAATCACTCCCCAAAAATTCTCAATAGTTTGGGTGATCTTGAAATGACCCTAAAGTCTTTTTATCAGTCATTTATTTTATTTCATCTTAGCTTGCAAGGGGGACTTCATTACCTCTCACAATTTATATAGGGAATCTTTGACCCAAAGTTTCATCTCTTGACATTGAATTTAACCACTCCCACTAGGATCAGAGATTTGAGTGGTTAAACTACCTTCTAGTGTTGGAGTTACACATAAGACATATCTATACTTTAAGCATTGCACTACACTAAGCAAGTGATGGATGTATTGGTTTCAAAAAGGATAAGACCTTTTTGCAACAAGCCAAGTACTGTAGATACCCAATTAAAGTGCTACTTCTCTTATTTGCCAATGTGAAATTTGGTAGACATGGGATCCATCTAGAAATTATTGAAAACTAATTATTTTTTGTCAACCCCACTTTGCCACACCCTTTATAGGAATTTGGATGATTCACTTATATTTTGTCATTTTCTTACTTGGTATTTTGAGACTGAAACTAATATGTTTGTTTGTAAACCATGTCAAAACCAATATGTTTATATGTCACTCTATTGTCTAAAGAGGTGGTATGCTATCCGTTTTACACCATACTTCTGCATTGAAATTTTTGATAAGCATATTTGTGTGTGTGTTACTTGTTTAAGGGGGGTAGAGTTATGATGCCCAAAACATGTCAAACCATTTTTGCCTTTTAGTCTTTGAAACATAACATTGATCACATTATTCTAGCATGCTTACATCGTTAGGTTGCTCAATTTGTTTCAAAACTTGTTTATCATTACACCAAAAACTATTTGTTTCAAACCATGTCACATCAGCCATTTGAACCTTATTTATGCTCCATAATGTTGTCCAATCTTGTCTAGCTTGTTTGGTCAAATCCTAGTTTTTAATTAACCTTGTGAAATTTTGGATTCAAACATTAATTGATATCTATTTAGGCGTCAATTCATGGGGTTGATACATAGATATTTCTCTTTTGGATTACATAACTTTGGTTAATTGATTACCTAAATTTGAAGACTATTGATTTTTTGTTTGTTCAATGCCTATCCTCATCATTGTTTTTTGCTTTGTTTGGGAGAAAATAGACTTTATCCAAAAGCCTTTTGCCTTATGGCTTATACCAACTGATCATGTTTATGTTTGATTCCATGTGTCGAGTCTATGTCAAAGTTGTTTTCAAACTTGTTATATTAAATTAAATTCACCTCAAGACCAAAGACCTAATGACTCTTTTCCCTTTCCTAATTTAGACCTTGTTTGGAACACTTTGACCTAGACTTAGGCATGCCAATTTTTATTCAGATGCTTGACCTTTTGTGTGTATGACATTTGACATTTGAAATTTTATGTTAGATTGTTTTATGCCAATTATTAGCACAAACCATTTTGGACATATAACTCCATGATCAAATCATTGTTTAGAGATATAGCTCCACTTTTGACCAAGTTAGACCTAGTTTGAACCATTTGTCCTTTGGACATAGTTTTATAGATTTTACAGAACTCTAAACCTTTTTGTTTTAGATATTTCATCATTTATGTGGATATGTCTAGCTACACTTATGGTGGAGTCACATACAATCCAACTTATGATAGGATGGATGCACAAAATCCCACTAAGAACCCATATAGAGAGATTTTTTAAGTTTTATCATTCTCCCTATAATACTCCATATGGGGAACATAGTCAAAATCCACAAAATCCAAATAAAATTACCAATTGGGATGATATGGTTTATGAGGAGGACTTTGAAGACCCAGCTATAGATAATTTTATTTAGGATATAGATCTATGCCCTCTTTATAATAATCAATACATAGAACATATTCAAGAACTAGCTTATGATCTAACTTAATATTGGGATGATATGGTTTATGAGGTGGACTTAGATGATTTGTCTTATGTGAGAAATCAAGCTACATAATTCCCCTTCATCATTCCAAGACCTCGTCCTTTGGCATATGAAAGCAACCAAGTCTACACCACCCTATTGTTACTATTTTAAGACTTCATCCTTTGGCACATGTGAGAAATCATGCTCCCCAATGCCCTACCATTATCCAACCATAGGCCATTCCTCATCTGAAACTAATCCAGTAAAAACCTCAACCCATCCAATCATTCAAATACCAAGCTATGTTCAAAATTGGTATTTTCCAACTCATTGAAAACTAAGGCTAAGAAAACTAACCAATCCGATATACTTTTGTTGAACCAACCACTTGTGATAAGTTGACTAATAATGAATTGCCTATTGATCTTATACTAGTTGTCGAGGAGTCTCACTCTGATGAGCCAATATTTATTAAGTCACTTATTAATGATTATAACTACCTTTGGGAAAATCATTACCTCGATCATATGCCTCTTTTTCAAGAGCGCCCTATTGATAAGTCAGTCTCTGAGGAGTTATCTATTGACCTTTTTCCCATCCTAGAGGAGTCACACTCTGACAAACCAATTTTTATCGATCCCATTATACCATCATAGGCTATTACTTGTCTAATATCAAACATTCAACAAGACCTCATTGTAACAGAGTACCCATTAGATGAAGACTCATATTTAGAGTCAAGTTCTATTTTTGAACTGACGTCAAATTTAACATCAAAATCAGATGTAACATTAATCTCAACATCAGATCTAGAGTCCATTGAGTCAAAATTAGATTAAAAAACAAAATACATTCATGATTTTTATAATATTAGTTGTGTATGCCTCATAGATCAATTTGAATACATTTGTGATCCTTTTTATAGTTTTTAAAGATTAGTACTTAAACTTCGACATGAGTTATCCTAGTATCTTCTATGAGGATTATATAGCCTTTCCCCATTCCATTACCATTCCATAAATCATTGTCATTAACCAAAATAGCCATATTATTGACATTTGATCTCCCATAAGTGTTGATTGGGATCGATATAATCACACTTTGTTGAACTGCATCCATGGTGACATAGCAATTAAAGAAGAGCAAGGAGGACAATACCACATTCATGTAGTAGAATAACACTCTCCTAGTGAAACCTTTTTAGAGGCACTAGGGGACAAACAAACTTGAAACTTAACTTCTTCTAGTGAAATGTTTTTAGAAGCACTAGAAGATAATCAAAGTCAAAATCCAATGTTTATTGGTGACAGTTTCTCAGAGGCACTATAAGACAAACAAGACAACTTCATTGGTGAAAACCTCATCAAGGCACTGATAGCTGAATACGAAAGTTATTCACTACTTAATGAAGACATTATTTAAAATCAAATCAAAATAGATTCCAATCTATAATCTAATCAGATGGTATCTACTCTCAAAATCAAAAAATAGAAAAATTTGGTGATCCCATCGAGAGAATATTCAGAAGCCTTTATCCCCACCACATCTAAAGTTATGTTGAATCTAGAATCAACAACATTACATATGACTAAACATCTTGATATTCATTTTTTTCCCAATAATTACCCATTCCATTATCATTTACCATTCCATTTCAAAATCAAACCTATCATCCATTGTTTGTCCCTATTTCCATCCACATCCACACTTTCCTTTATAGAGGCTACAATGATACCTTGTCTTGATGATTGAAGAAATTAGAATCAATGACCAATGAAGAGCACAAAAAAATTCTTGGTAACTAAATATGTAGCCAATTTTTGATAGAGCAACTATTTAGATGAGGTGTGGGATAACAATTAACATGATTGATTATTCTATTTGTATCATTTGTTGATCAAGATGTGCATCTCCACTTCAGTAGGAATAATAGAATCATATGCCATTTTACCATACCCAGGCCAAACAAAAAAAAAACCAATAATCACCCAAGCCAAAAACATCTACCATACCATTCCATTCCTATTTAGACCAAAGCCTATTTTTAGTCATCCTATCCAATCTTGTTTTGATCTTGGTTACTTTGGTTCTTCTTGCACCTTTTGTGAGGGGATTCCAATCAAGTTTCAATAATCAATCTAATCTATGTTTATAATGACAGTCTATGAAATTAGTGTGACACTTGATCTAGCAAGATATCTTTCATTATCCATCCTATATCAAAGTTGGTTTATGTAAGCCTAATTATAACTGCCTATGGGCAAATTAGTGTTTCACCGGTCTTGCTACTAATTATAACCACCTGTGGGTAAATTAGTATCATTGATATATATCATTATATCATAGTTATAACCACCTATGGGAAAAATAGGGACAATATTTGTTTATCATGTATTATCACATCACATTGACATTATTATTTTCATTTGCCTAGGCATTTGCAAGATATGAGAACTTGTTGGGACCTAGTTGGTTTCTCCCCACCTTTTGTATGGATGGAATTAATTTGACTTAGGGTCATTTAAGGACTATGTGGGCCATGCTCAATTCATGTTAAGGCCACCTCAGTCCCCCTTTTCATACTCTCTCTATTTTATGAGAAACCTAAGCCATGCTCTCACCATTTTGTGAGCAACCTAAGCCAAACACTCTCACCATTTTATGAGTAGGTATCTTTTCATTCTTGATCGAGTTAAGATACCTCAAAATTCCAAAAACATTCAAATATTTAAAAATACAAAAAACATTTGTCCTATTAAGCCTTGTTGGTTATCTTTGGTTTGCCCTACTGGGGCATGATTATTATTAGGATGCTTTTTTTTATTTTGTTTTTAGGATTTTTGTTTGTTTGTTTATTTCATAGTTGTTTGTATATATATGTGCTTTCTATGTGTTTATTTATTTTTTGTTTTATTTTCTATTTATTTTCTTTTAGCACTATTGCCTCAACTCAGTCTATATGTATCCATTTTATGATTCTTTGTGCATATTATTCTTGAGTCCATCAATATTCATATGTTAACATTGTCATCATGGTTTTTATCATTGGGGCATTATTTTATATTAAGTATTGGATTATGGGATTCGTTCCTTATGCATATTTTGGCCAAGTCCTTATGATGTTATACCATGATGCCTATCGACACATGCTAAAACAAACCTCAACTTTTGGAAGTCTATTGAACAATGGTGGCATCAACATCTCTTCATCATTAACATCTTGATTCAATACCAATCATATCTTACATGGAGTAATTAATCAATGAAAGAATTTCAACCTTTGTTTATTTTGGATGAGCATTTCCCCACTAGTAGATTATCCCAATTCATCTTTATCCTCTATATCATATAATCATCATCATCAACCAAGTCAATCATGTTTTCCATCATCGGGCTTTAATGATTATAACCACCTATGGGAAAATCATTGCGCACCATCCCACCTACATTTCTCAATGATTATAACCAATTTTAGGCAAATCATTATTTCTCACCAAATTTCCTTTTTATATGCCCAAATAGGGGCATGTTTTTATATTGTTCGTCTATTCTAACTGGGACATCTGCATCTCCTCAATGATTATAACCACTTTTGGGCAAATAATTATGTTATCATACCACGTTGCCACTATCGGGGTACAATACTTATAATTGCTTTTGGGGAAACCATTGTACACCATCCCACTTGCATTCTCAATGCTTTCAACTACTTTTTCAAACTCATTGTGTTTTCACCCCATCATCTTCCTTTCTTTGGTCCCCTCATTTTGCTTCCTTCTTTTTGAGGGACCATTTACTGACCTACTTGTGCCAACCATTCCCTTGAGGGGACATCATATAGTTAGTTCATCATCATTACAATTATAGGCATACAGGACCTTTTCATTCTTTGAGAAGATGTTACTATGCTTATAGATTACAATGCCTTCCAAAATAGGGGCAAACTATAGACACCTAAAATTGGACATCAATAACCTTCAACCAAGATTTTGACTAATTTCTATCAAAGTGCACAATTTGGATTAAAATTACTAAAATTAATTAAAAGAGTTGTAATTTTTATATTCAAGTACTAATTTTTTCTAGGGTATCATTAAATGGGGCAATGGAATTTATGAAGTAGCTAATTTTGATTAGATCACTTTGAGTCAAAATGATATTTTCATATTTGGGTGCTTTGCATTGCTCTTTTCTATCAAATTTATTGTACGAGACATGTGCCATTGTTATTTTGTATTGAAAACATCCTAAATGGGATAATGGTTCTAACGCATCTAACATCAACTTTCAATTCCAATCCAGTCAAATTTTGAGCCAATAATATGACATTTTGACCAATTTGATTAGTTTGTGCACAAATTGCCAAGGTTTTGCATCAAAGTTGACTAATCATGTTTAAGGCTAATTAAACCAAATCAAGAGATTAAGTTAATTTTCCATGGAACTTTTTGAATATTTATTTTTAGAAATTGATGTTGAATATCTGCATCATCAAATGACATCATTTCTTTGAAAGCCATCCCTAAGCCATAAATGCATAAAATATCTCATCAAGCCACCCCATGCATCATTAAAACCCTCCCACGCCTCATCAATGCCTCCCATGCCTCTTAAATTGATCCGTAAACACTAGTAGGAACTTCACTACTTTTATAAAAATGTCTAAATGGATCTTTTAAATTCTCAATTCCAAAATTTACATTGAATTGGAAGCAGAAATTTCTCAACTTTTAAGATGTTGGAATGATTAAATATAATTAAAATATGATCCAAATCAAGTTTCAAAATTGAAATAAAGGTGAATTGATAGATCACATCAAATATCCATTAAAACCATCAGATTTTTCAAATTCTCAATTTTATCCAATTTCTCGTAAATGATCAATTCATTAAATTTTGCATTCTGATTTAAAATATGAATTTATAATCTAAATAATAACTAAAATTGAAATGCAAAAATGAATCCAAAGATCAAAACATAGAAATTATTTATGGGATTCAAAATTTTCTACATCCCCAGGTTCTTATCGAACCGATCCATTAATATTGTTAAAATTTGCAAGCTAAAATAATACTTACAAACAAAAATATATCATATCTCTCTTCAATAATAGTGATAAGACCTTTGAAATACCTTGGCTGACTCAGCACGTCCTTCACCTTCCTGAATCACACATAGAGGCTTCTCCAAATCAAAATTACCAACTTATATAGCTCAAAATGACATCACCAATTCCCCAAAATGGGAACTAAATATACTACACAAAGTGTATCAGAATTATAAATAACTTTGTAGTTTACTCTGAGCTCTAATTTGGCCTCTAAGGGCTTCAAAATGACCAAATACAACAAACTAGTCTATATTTTCCCATACACAATCGGGTAGAAGCTTCCTTTTAAATACAAGTTCGCTCCTCTTAAGTCACTTACAAGTCTGTAGCATAAGTGGTCAAAGCTTATCACTTTTTCATGGGAGGTTGTCAGTTCAAGTCTTCATCCTTTTATTAGGAGCTTGACTATCCATTTGGGTGGAACGATTCTCCAGGGTTTTAAAAAGGATGTCAACTCCTTTAATACTGCGAATGCCCCCCTTTTTGTGGGATTAAGTGCCAAACTTAGAATAATTTCCAACTTAACATAGGACTTGATAAGATGGAAGATAAGTCATGAGATTTACCGACTCAGACATGGCATGTATTTCGATCTCCAAACTGGGATGTAATCTCGAGCTTGACTCGACTATCTTTAATCTCAGGGCATGTGAAATGACTCGGCCTTCAATCTCGAGCTTTGACTTAGCGTGGCAACTGTGGTTCTCCCATGTGGAATATGGGGCTTTCTTGGTAATATTACCAAGTAATAATTACAATTTTTTTTATTTTTTAAAAACAATTATCCCTTTTTTTTGTGGGATTTCTACGGACTTGTAAATACATTGCAATAATTTCTACAAACTTTGAAATTTCAAATCTATGGACTTGTAAATAAAAATCTATGGACTCCCATTGAATTTCATGTGTCACCCCCTGATTGGTCCACTTGGCGTGTCCACATTGTGCCATGTCATCTTGCGACACCACATTTTTTCCTATCGCATCATAACTTCAACAGACCATATCTTTTACACACGGTGTCCGTTTTGCAAACCGCAAAAAGTGCCAGAAAGATCTTGATGAGGTCTATGCTATGAAAATGATTTCATCATGACTTTGAAACTTTTTCTAAACTAAACTCTGGATCACAGCTCTCTACAAAAGAGGCTTTTGGTCTCCAAAAGTCGACTATCACCTGAAATCTTATAACTGGTCTACTGCATCACATCACACAGAACCCAATCATAGCAAAGAAATATATATTGGAAAAATAAATGATTTACAACTCAATTGAAAATTCCTACACATGGCATGAGTAAAGGAATCTGCAACTACCAATAACTTGATCGCAACATACCAAAACTGTCTGCCCATGTCACATCCTGTAAAGCGATGAACTATCAATAAACTAAAACAATCCCTAATGTAACTGCAAAACATGTTTGTTAATGTCAACAACATACATGAAATGTTGTAGACATGTTGCAATACAATGCCCTGGTATGGGACTTATATGCTAAGCAAATGCAAACAACACAAAGTGTATATTGCCTAACATCCAAACATGCCCATAAGGTCTTAACAATGCATCTATACATCCATGTGCCAAAAATAGATACATTCAAAATAGCAGTCAAATAAGTGTTGTAAGGAATTAACTCAACCTACAACATGTATTCTACTATTATCTTCAACTGATCAAATGAGTTCAAGTCCTCTAGACAACTCACACAGCATAAATTGGAGATTCCAAAACATAGAGTTTTTAAACATGAGGTGAGAATTGAATACTTCGAATGATGAACCTATCTCGAAGTGTTCTTACAAACTTTACTAATGCATCATCAAAGCTTGTTCTTTCCCTTAATAGAATTCTTAACAATTCTTTGAGAAACAAGTGCATTATTAATCCACTTAATCAAAATTTCTGCCTAGTTAACTTGATTTCCTTAGTGGATTCCTTAACATCATTATGGATTGAACTTCATTGACCTTAGCAATAGGTTGATAAATCATCTTAGTTTTACTATGTTTAGAATGAGAAGATGATTGAAGTTTAAAACAATGATCAATCCGATATCCACTCATATGGTAATGAGTTCAAACAACCTTCTTAGGTGAGGTCTACCTTTTACCTCTTCTCGCTTTGCCATGACGAAAATGGTATTGAACACCTACAATTTGCTTAATCATAGCATGCCTCTTCCAAAAAAATATAACACTGTGGTTATGCATCCCATAAAAAGTGCAAGGAAATGATTGCATCATCTTTTGAATATTAAATCCAAATTTCTTGAACATAACAAGTGGATCAAAAGATTTAGTGCTAACTCTAGTGTAGGAATTAGGAGGCAGAATCTCAATACCTCTTCTACCTTCCTTCTTACATCGTACATGCTCTACTAGTGGCCTCAGTCCTTTGCTATTAGAATCTTGTCTTCCTTTAGCCATGGAGGAAGTTTCTCCAATTTCCACATGCTCACTAGTGTAACCCAAACCTGCATGAAGAGATCTATGCTCTACCTGTATTGGGTTAGTAATTCCTTGACCATCTCAACCAAGACCTCTTCCATTAAAGCCCATTTTCATCAACATTTTGGATCCTATACCCTTAGTGTGTTGTTCAAAACTACCAAAAGTATCATTACTTGAATCTGAATCTAAATGGAAAGAAGAAGTAGATGAATTATGTGGTGAATAACTTACAGTACATTTAGTCATAGTCTCTGCATCTGAAGTAGAAGGTATGGCCTTCTTTGGTTCACTACACTACAATTTGATCAAGAGCTCATCCTTAGATTCAAGCTCTGATTTCAAACTTGCAATCTCCTTATCTAAGGAGTACAATCAAGCTCTTAGAAAAGCATTCTCATCCTGAATCTGAGTGTTGATGGCTTCAATCTCTTCCATATTGGCTTTATGTGACAATTTGCCCATGTTTTCCTGTAGACACATTGATTCCACAACTACACACTGCAATCTAATCAAGTGATATGGATAACCAGTAAATTGAAAGAAATTGTCAAAACTCAATCAGAAGCTAACCCAGCTTTCTAACTACTCTGATACCAAAATTTGATCCGTAAACACTAGTAGGAACTTCACTACGTTTATAAAAATGTTTAAATGGATCTTTTAAATTCTCAATTCCAAAATTTACACTAAATTGGAACCAGAAATTTCTCAACTTTTAAGATGTTGGAATGATTAAATATGATTAAAATATGATCCAAATCAAGTTTCAAAATTGAAATAAAGGTGAATTGATAGATCACATCAAATATCCATTGAAACCATCAGATTTTTCAAATTCTCAATTTTATCCAATTTTTCATAAATGATCAATTCATTAAATTTTGCATTCTGATTAAAAATCTGAATTTATAATCTGAATAATAATGGAAATTGAAATGCAAAAATGAATCCAAAGATCAAAACATAGAAATTGTTTACAGGGTTCAGAATTTCCTACGTCCCTGAGTTCTTATCAAACCAATCCATTAATGTTGCTAAAATTTACAAGATAAAATAATTCTTATAAACAACAAAAGATCATATCTCTTTTCAATATTAGTGATTAGACCTTTGAAAGACCTTGGCTGACTCAGCACGTCCTTCACCTTCCTGAATCACATGCAGAGGTTTCTCCAAATCAAAATTGGCAACTTCTATATCTCAAAATGGCATTATTAATTCTCAAAAATGGGCAACTGAATATGCTACACAAAGCATATTGGAATTCTAAACAACTTTTTAGTTTATTTTGAGCTCTAATTCAGCCTCTAAGGGATTTAAAATGACCAGATACAACAAATTGGTCTATATTTTCCCATACACAGTCGGCCAGAAGCTTCCCTTTAAATACAAGTTCTCTCCTCTTAAGTCACTTAGAATTTCATAGAATAAGCGGTCAAAGCTTATCACTTTTTCATGGGAGGTCGACGGTTCAAGTCTTTAGCGTTCTATTTAGGCGCTTGACTATCCATTTGTCCCACATGTGTGGGTGGAATGATTCTCTAGGCTTTTAAAAAGGGTGTCGGCTCCTTTAATACTAATAACGCCCCCATTTTGTGGGTTTAAGCACCAAAATTAGCATAATTTCCAATTTAACATAAGACTTGGTAAGATGGAAGATAATTCACGAGCTATACGGACTCAGATGTGGCATGTATTTTGATCCCCAAATTGGGATGTAATCTCGAGCTTGACTCGGTTATCTTTAATCTCGGGGCATGTGAAATGACTCAGCTTTCAATCTCGAGCTTCGACTCGGTGTGGCAACTATGGTTCTCCCATGTGGCATATGAGGATGTCTTGGTAATATTACTAAGTAATAATTACAATTTTTTTTATTTTTGACAAACAATTATCCCTTTTTTTTGTGGGATTTCTACGGACTTGCAAATACAAATCTACGGACTTGTAAATACATTGCAATATTTTCTACAGACTTTGAAATTTCAAATCTACAGACTTGTAAATACAAATCTATGGAATCCCATTGACTTCCATGTGTCACCCCCTGATTGGTCCACTTGGTGTGTCCACATTGTGCCATGTCATCTTGCGATACCACATTTTCCCCTGTCGCATCATAACTTCAACAGACCATATCTTTTGCATATGGTGTCCATTTTGCAAATAGTGAAAAGCACCAAAAATCTCTTAATGAGATCTATGCTATGAAATTGATTTCATCATGACTTGGAAACTTTTTTTGAATTGAACTCTGGATCACACCTCCCTACAAAAGAGTCTTTTAGTCTCCAAAAGTTGACTATCCCCTGAAATCTTATAATTGGTCTACTGCATCACATCACATAGAACATAATCATAGCAAAGAAATAAATATTGGAAAAATAAATGATTCACAACTCAACTAAAAATGCCTACACATGGCATGAGTAAAGGAATCTGCAACTACCAATAACTTGATCACAACAAATCAAAACTATCTACCCATGTCACATCCTATAAAGCATTGATCTGTCAATAAACTGAAACAATCCCTAATGTAATTGCAAAACAAGTTTGTTAATGTTAACAACATACATGAAATGTTGTAGACATGTTGCAATACAATGTCCTAGTATGGGACTTATATTCTAAGCAAATGCAAATAACACAAAGTGTATATTGCCTAACATCCAAACATGCCCATAGGGTCTTAACAATGCATCTATACATCCATGTGCCAAAAATAGATACATTCAAAATAGCAGTCAAATAAGTGTTGTAAGGAATTAACTCAACCTACAACATGCATTTTGCTATTATCTCAAACTGATCAAATGAGTTCAAGTCCTCTAGACAACTCACACAGCATAAATAGGAGATTCTAAAACATAGAGCTTTTAAACATGAGGTGAGAATTGAAATACTTCGAATGATGAACCTATCTCAAAGTGTTCTCACAAACTCTACTAATCATCATCAAATCTTATTCTTTCCTTTAATAAAATTCTTAACAATGCTTTGACAAACAAGTGCATTATTAATCCACTTAATCAAAAAATTTGCCTAGTTAACTTGATTTCCTTAGTGGATTCCTTAACATCATTATGGATTGATTTAACTTCATTGACCTTAGTAATAGGTTGATAAATCATCTTAGTTTTACCATGTTTAGAATGAGAAGATGATTGAAGTTTAAAACAATGATCAATCCAATGTCCACTCATATGGCAATGAGTGCAAACAACCTTCTTAGGTGAGGTCTCCCTTTTACCTCTTCTCAGTTTGCCATGATGAGAATGGTTTTGAACACCTGCAATCTGCTTAATCATAGCATGACTCTTCTAATAAAATGCAACATTGTGGTTATGCATCCCACAAAAAGTGCAAGGAAATGATTGCATCATCTTCTGAATGTTAAATCCAAATTTCTTAAACATAACAAGTGGATCAGAAGATTTAGTGCTAACTCTAGTGTAGGAACTGGGAGGTAGAATCTCAATACCTCTTCTACCTTCCTTCTTACACCGTACATGCTCTACTAGTGGCCTCAGTCCTTTGTTATTAGAAGCTTGTCTTCCTTTAGCCATAGAGGAAGTTTCTCCAATTTCTACCTGCTCACTATTGTAACCCAAACCTACATGAAGAGATCTATGCTCTCCCTGTATTGGGTTAGTAATTCCTTGGCCATCTTGACCAAGACCTCTTCCATTAAAGACCATTTTCATCAATAATTTGGATCTTATACCCTTAGTGTGTTGTTCAAAACTACCAAAAGCATCGTTACTTGAATCTGAATCTAAATGGAAAGAAGAAGTAGATGAATTACGTGGTGAATAACTTATAGTGCACTTAGTCATAGTCTCTACATCTGAAGTAGAAGGTATGGCCTTATTTGGTTCACCATACTATAATTTGATCAAGAGCTCATCCTTAGATTCAAACTCTGATTTCAAACTTGCAATCTCCTCATCCAAGGAGTATAATCGAGCTCTTAGAAAAGCATTATCATCCTGACTCTGAGTGTTGATGGCTGAAAGCTCTTCCATCTTGGCTTTGTGTGACAATTTGCCCATGTTTTCCTGTAGACACACTGATTCCATAACTACACACTACAATCTAATCAAGTGATATGGATAACCAATAAACTGAAAGCAACTGTCAAAACTTAATCAAAAGTTAACCCAACTTTTTAACTACTCAGATACCAAAATTTGATCCGTAAACACTAGTAGGAACTTCACTACTTTTATAAAAATGTTTAAATAGATCTTTTAAATTATCAATTCCAAAATTTACACTGAATTAGAAGTAGAAATTTCTCAAATTTGAAGATGTTGGAATGATTAAATTTGATTAAAATCTCATCCAAATCAAGTTTTGAAATTGAAATAAAGGTGAATTGATAGATCACATCAAATATCCATTGAAACCATCAGATTTTTCAAATTCTTGATTTTACCCAATTTCTCGTAAATGATCAATTCATTAAATTTTTCATTCTGATTAAAAACCTAAATTTATAACTGAATAATAACTGAAACTGAAATGCAAAAATGAATCCAAGGATCAAAACACAAAAATTATTTACAGGGTTCAGAATTTCTTACGTCCCTGAGTTCTTATCGAATTAATCCATTAATGTTGCTAAAATTTACAAGATAAAATAATTATTATAAGCAACAAAAGATCATATCTCTTTTCAATATTAGTGATCAGACCTTTGAAAGACCTTGGCTGACTCATCACATCCTTCACCTTCATGAATCACACGCAGAGGCTTCTCCAAATCAAAATTGGAAAATTCTATAGCTCAAAATGGCATCACAAATTCTCCAAAATGGGAAATTGAATATACTACACAAATCATATCATAATTATAAACAACATTGTAGTTTACTTCAAGCTCTGATTTAGCCTTTAAGGGCTTCAAAATAACCAAATACAACAAACTAGTCTATCTTTCCCATACACAGTCGGCCAGAAGATTCCCTTTAAATACAAGTTCGCTCCTCTTAAGTCACTTAGAATTCCATATTATAAGTGGTCAAAGCTTATCAATTTTTCATGGGAGGTCGGTAGTTCAAGTATTTAGCCTTCTATTTAGGCACTTGACTATCCATTTGTCCCACATGTGTGGGTGGAATGATTCTCTAGGCTTTTAAACAGGATGTCGGCTCCTTTAATACTACCAACTTCCCCCTTTTTGTGGGATTAAGCACCAAAATTAGCATAATTTACAACTTAACATAGGACTTGGTAAAATGGAAGATAAGTCACGAGCTGTACGAACTCAGACATGGCATGTATTTCGATCTCCAAACTGGGATGTAATCTCAAGCTTGACTCGGCTATCTTTAATCTCAGGGCATGTGAAATGACTCGGCCTTCAATCTCGAGCTTTGATTCAGCGTGGAAACTTTGGTTCTCCCATGTGGAATATGGGGCTTGCTTGGTAATATTACCAAGTAATAGTTACAATTTTTTTTATTTTTTAAAAACAATTATCCCTTTTTTTTGTGGGATTTCTATGGACTTGCAAATACAAATCTACGGACTTGTAAATACATTGCAATATTTTCTATGAACTTTGCAATTTCAAATATACAGACTTGTAAATACAAATCTATAGACTCCCATTGACTTCCATGTGTCACCCCCTGATTAGTCCACTTGGCGTGTCCACATTGCACCATGTCATCTTGCAACACCACATTTTTCTCTGTCGCATCATAACTTCAACAAACCATATCTTTTGCATATAGTGTCCATTTTTCAAACCATGAAAAGCACCAGAAAGCTCTCAATGAGATCTATGCTGTGAGATTGATTTCATTATGACTTGGAAACTTTTTCTAAACTGAAATCTGGATCATAAATGCCCCTTCTTCCCTAATATTTATGGGGGATATTTATGAATTTAATTACATAATTTGGATTATAATAACCACACATCTCAATCTTGAGATGGATTGTCATGGTTAATCATAAAATATTTTAAAAATATATAAATATGAGGCTTTTCCTATTGAATTTTAAGCTCTTTTATGCCAAACTTATAATGCCCAAATGCATTCAAAATCATTGCATCTTGTGTTATAACTCCCAAATGTTGAGCCAAGCCAATCCAAGTAAAAGATAAACATGGTGCCAATAAGAGATGAAGGTATCCACACTTCATTGATGTAGACTCATGAGCACAAATTGAGAAAGCTACTTCAAAAACCTATTTGGACCATTCAAGGAAGGTGAAAGAAGGTTTTTTTTGCATTTTAGTTGTGTTTTCCATTCTAGTCTTGTTAACTAAGCTCCCTCATTGAGATAAGATTAAGGTGTTAGATATTATTATGTTATTTGGATTTTTATTTCATATAATAACACAATACTAATCTCCCCCTATTATAATCCTATGTTCATAACTTGATCATTTCTTGATTAGGTAGACTGAGTATGCAGGGTTCTCTCATGTGGACTGTACATACTTAAAACCCATCATATGCTCTATGGGTTATCTTGGACATCTCATGAGGGTCCCATACTCATATTAAGTAAATTCATAACTTCTCCAAACTCTCAACCACTTATGAGGGCTTCTTTAATGCATACCTTACTCAATTCAATTTGGACTATGTTTCTTATCTTAGAGGGGCACTTGGAGGTGGAACTATATGGATTAGACTTGGGAAACATTAAATCATCCCTTTTGAGACATTAAAAGATCATTTATAAATTATTTTGACCTATTAATTCCATACTTGGGCTATATCCACCTCAAAAAACCCAATCCCTTTGCTTTTTTCCCTCACAGTCAGCTACAATTGACTATGTGGGGTATTAAAGGTGGATTTCAACCTTGAAACTTGTATCATGTAATCCATAGGAACCATATGAGGTCTTAGGAAGTAATGTTGGATAAAAAGTGTCTTTATGTTCATAGGTTTCCATATCCAAGATCATAATATGCATCTGCAAGAATTCACAGTCCACTATATATCAACATTTCTAGGTGTTTATGAGATTCAAAATATAATATTCTAACCTCTTTAAATGATCCTTAGATAATAAATGCTCTTTTATATACATTTTCACCTAATAAACTCATTCATACATGAATATATCTTCCACTTTCAACCTTGGGTACTAGTCACCTTGGAGTTTCAAATATTGTAGATGGCATTGTCAAAATTTAGTACATAAAAGTACAACTTTGGGCTTATCTAGCAAGAAAACCATTTGACCAAATCACTTAATTATTTTTGAAAGTTTTAATCTTATGTGGAGGTTTCAAGGTATGTTTATTAATATACCCCAAATCTCTTACTAACCTTGTTATATGACTTGGACAAAATGGCTCAGACCTTTATTTTCACCTTTTAGGGAAAATGTCCTTGCACTCAGTCATCATCCAAAGATACAACTTGATAGGATTGTTTTCTACTCTATCACCTTAAAAATGTCTACCACGAAATTTTATTCACACTTAGGACTTAAAAAATATTCAATCCTTTACAATTTCCTCCATCAAGCATTCTTAGTTCTTTGTTAACACCACTTGTAGGTGGATATTGTCTTGTGTAGAAGCAATGGGTAGAATTAGAGAAATGTGCATAGTGAATAGTCTCATGAATAGAATTAAAATAATTACCAATTAATCAAATGTATTTTTTTTAGTATGATCATCTTGAAACAAGTTTAAAAACCTCTGCTCCAATATGACATCCTTCTATAGATGTTTACATAGTCACATACCAAGTAATTTATATGGTGCATAAACTTGTAGCCAATTTTGCATCTTCTTCAAACATTAAAATGGACTCTCTTTAGATCTTGATGACTTTAAAAAGTTGACATACCTTCATTATAACTTCATGAACATGCTAGACAAGCTTCCTACACATGATTACAATTGAAAGTGGGTAAAGAGTTGATTGTGAGTATGATAAAACTAAACGTATGATCAAAACATGATGTTATGAGACCAAACATGAAAGGAGGGTGATAATTATGGAATTAAGACATTTTAAACATCATGTAACAATAACATGAGACCCTTGTAGAGAGCCAATCATTCTATAGACAAGGAAACTTAATTGAGACCTCACATGGTGGTACCTTCTTACAACATGAGATGATTTACTTATCAAAACATCTTAAAACATGAAACCAAGAATGGAAAACATTATAGTAGGGATCAAAAATCCTATGTAATCAATTTGAGAAATTGGATTGTATGTAAATATCCATACAAGACCAAAACCTATAGGGTATGGGAAATAGTGAGTAGACAAACATAGTCAACCTGTTAGAGATGATTAACAAAGCATAGTTTAGAAATATTTGATAAATTGTTATGGAAATTGAGGTCATTAAGTTTAATTTCACCTCCCAAAGGTTTTTACTGGAAAATTATCCAACTAGTTGTATCATGCATGAATTTGTTCATTGGTTCTATGTGTCTATAAGGATGGAGTAGAATGGTTTTGGACATTTTATAACACTTAAAAGTCATTACAAGAACTTATATGAGTATGAGGAAGATGAATATACATTACATGACCTTCTCCCATGTGTCATATTCATTTATGGGTTGTATAAGTGCCAAACTCTTTTTTAGTTGGTTTCTTGATTTTCAGTTAGATAACCTATAAGTTTTAGATGGGACTAAAATTATTGATAGATAATCTGACATCTTGGACATTTGAAGCAAAATTAAGATACTTGAACACTTTGAAAACTATGCCACTTGCATTTATGACCCCTAAATGGCTCATAGGTGACTCAAAATGATATATAGACTAATTAGACCATGATCAAGGCTAAAATGACATTAAATGACATAAAAAAACTTATAATACACACTATTACATAATAATAGACCCCTAAAACACCTAAAGATCATGTTTTTACCTATAGGGGTCATAATTATACCTACAAGGTCAATTTTGGTAAATAAGCAACACAATGGGGAAGAAGGGGGTGTGTAGGCGAAGTGTAATGGAAGAGGATGAGAATTTTGACACTCAAGAGATAAGGAGATAGGCTTATAGCAAGAAGAGGTACATTTTGATGGAAGATCTAGAACCTAAAAGTGTCGAGAGGATTCTTAGTGAGAAGGAAGGGCATGGGGAAGGATCTATTGAATGGCATAAGCACCTAAAAGAGGGAAACCTTAAAGCTATGGAACAAAGTCCATAGTTGATAGGTGGATGCTTGGGGTCCTTATAGAGTTTGACCATTGGAGATGATGTACTTACCCCCTTTGGACCTATGACACAAGTTCATGTACTAGATCCCCTATAAGAAGATAAAATATTGATAATTGGTCACGTTGTCAGCTTAAACTTTGACCATTTTGTAGATTTAGACCATAATTTTGTAATAGAATAAGTTATTCCTTGAAAGGAGATAAGTGAGGATACCTTTAGACCTTGAGGCACTAACTTGACTAGATAGAATATAAGCATAAGCATTCTAATCTATCCAATGTCAGTTGTGTAACATGAGCAATAGCCTAGAGGAAGTGGCCCCATGCCACTAGTCAGTAGCATAGTGCCATCATCTTCTATGGCACCATCGATATGATAGGACCAACACCTAGACCAATGGTTAAAAGTGGTGAAGGACCATTTCCAAGACAAATATAAGGGAAATAATCACCTTAGATATTAGTTACTCCCCCACCATAGATTTATTACAAGATGGCCACACATCTGTCCAAGTATCAAGGTATAGATAATGTCGTAGAGCATGTGCTCAAGTATGAACTATAGTGGTGCACTTAGGGAATAACCCAGTCTAAGTGTAAGTCAACCCAGTTCATGATAACCTTTATTGATCACACCCATACTTGGAATAGGAAGTTTGATCCTAACTAGGCTAAGGTTGATTACAACACCCTGAAGGAAGCCTTTTTGAAAGACTTTGATATACACAAGTTTGAGCAACAAAGCATCCCCATGCTCAAGGAGGTTAACTAAGGATTATAAAATAGAATGAACTTATATGATGTTTTCTTTAAGAATCTTCTTTCTAATCTCCCTTATGATATTCACCCCTCTTAGCATGTGTAATGGTTCATTGGAAGATTGCTAGTACCATTTAGGAGGAAGCTATCCATGAAAACATTCACAGACCCTTGAGAAGCACTTGAATCCATGCTCAAAGCTGAGGTGGTTAGGAACGATAATAGAAGAATTAGCCCTTTCATGTAGGCATAAATTATGTCTATGACCTCCCAACTTTAAAATTTGAATTCTAGTTCATCACAAGATGCTCAAAGCAGGTTGTGGTGCATTGATTGTGAGATAGAAGGCCATAATAGAAACAACTACCCTCGAAGGAATGTGCATACATTATTTCTTATCTATGAAGTTTGTCATGAAGAATATTATGTTTTCAACTAAATTTTATTACAATGCACCAGTTAGGTTACCATAACCACCTATTAATGATTATGTAATGCCTATACTCATACCACAACTAATTTACATGTAATTAATGAGATACATAAGAACATGGGGAGAGGTACACAACAAGAAATGGTAGTATCAAGAGAGTAGGGAGCCCAAGTAAATTATGACTATGGCCATCAAAATGTAGGATATAAGATGTAATGAGGTACTTGAGGGTGAGATGGTGGATGTGGTGGAGGAAAGTTACCACCATGATCATTTTACAAATGTGGCTCGATTGAGCTCTATTAGTGTGATTACTCTATGCATTCAACATGTGGGTATTATCGAGGAACACACAAGGTCAAGGAATTCCCCAAATTGTACAAAAAATTAACCCAAGATGATAAAGGCACAGGGATGATCAGGTATGAGTCTAAAGAGGCAAAATAGACTCTAAAGGTGCAACTAGTCTATAGAGAGCTAATCAAAATATAGGCAACTACTCAAAGTAGACTCACCACTCAACCAATAGTTATGATAATACAAAAGTTTTACATAGAATATGGGGAGTTGAACCACACTAAGCATATTATACAACATAAACCCAAAGTTAAGCCTTATTCATAACTTGCACACTAAAAGGATGTGTATTATAGTAGGCTATGAACATCATCTAGAACTTGCAAGGATATCTCCAACTGGTGTGAGATCTAGAGGCACATGTTATTGCCTCTCACCAAAATCAAGATGGTCATGAGGCTGAAGTACAAAAACTAATAAATATATTTCACCTCTTACAAATAGAAGGGATGTTTCCTATATTAAAGAATTTGATTTTAGAACATGTAGGATAGTAGTTTGTTGAATTTTCCATTCCATGCATGGAAAGGGTGTGAGAGATTAGGTATACCCAAAATGTGGAGTATGACCAAGAACTCTTGGTGAATACCACCATTGATGGATGGTCTATTAGTAACATCCTTATCAACATAGGCACCTAGGTCAATATCCTAACTAAGAATGCATAGGATAAAATGGGTAGTCCAACCTTAAGGCCTTCTCCGCATGTACTCTTCATGGCCAACAAGACCCAAGTGCAATTGATCAAAATTATGAAATGTGTCATTATAGATATTATGGGTGTTGAATTACATACTAACTTTGAGGTAATCAAATTAGATAAAAAAGATAACTATCCAACACTTATAAGAAGGCCATGTTGCTACATAAATAATGCTAATATGCACTTCAAAAAGTGATATATTATCTTTGAAAATTTCAAGGAAAGCATAGTGATTCCCCTCTCAAGTGACCAAGGACCCCCCTATATGGAGATAATTGATCTTGAGGATGAGATCAACCATATATATAACATCATGGCATAAATCATCGAGAATATCAACCCCATTAATCAAGGATTACAATCTTGGGAAGATGGGAAATCAGCTTGGACACCACCAATGTTGCTTATGAATTATGGGTCGAAGAGGATTATGAGGCCATTGGTCATAGATACTTCTTGGTGTGCACAAAAGAACTAAAGTCAATGAGTATTGGTTGGGTCTAGATTGATCACACTTTGAAATAATAGGTCCCTTGCAATGGGAAGAAAGGAAAGAAGATACTCCACCTTAACAAAGGTAAGCTTATAGTGCTCTCAAAATTTGAAAGAAATAACCCAATGGAAAAATATTTCCATGATCTCAAATAATGCATCCCTACAGAAATAGATAGAATGGGTGCACTAGTGTTTACCTTGAGGAACATTGCCATGCATTAGTGGGTAGTGCAAAAGTCTAACTTGCCAACCTGTCAAGAGGTAAAAGTAGTCATTTTTAGTAGATTTAAGAGGAGTAACAAGGAATCGGATATATCAACATACTCTGGTGAATTTGATCCCATAGAACATGTGTGTCTATGTGAAGAGACATGGATTGATTGTGGCATGATTGACCCAAAAAACTTGTGGGTACACACCTTTTATATAACTCTAAATACATGGGCATGATCATGGTATATGGCCAATGAGATAGATCAAGAAATAATGAATTGGGATGCCCTTAAGGAGAATTTTGTGCACACCTTATCCCTTTCATCAAAACATTTGGGGTTGATCAAGCCACTTTAAGTAGTTTAAAGGGTAGTATTTGAGGACACCATAATCCTTGAGGAACACTTAAAAGACATGTTTGAGGAGAAGAGGTTGGCACTCCTAACCTTATTTAAGTAAAAATGCTGAATAGTGACTCAAGTGAAGAAGATAATGAAACTTATAAAGAATGCTACTGAAAAACTCTAATAGGAAAATAAAATCTCATATTCCTAATAGACGAGAGCACTCTCGATGAAGAGGACCCAACTCATCTTTGCATTGAGACAATTGATGGAACTTGGCAAGTCAAGGACTACACCAAAATAAAAAAGAATCCTACTGCACACCAATAAAGACAATCAAAGTAGACATCAATGTAGAAGGAGAACCAAAGATGGCTACTCTAGGATCTTATTGGTCTAACATAGAATTGGCATGCATCATAGACCTCCTAAAGGAATTCCAACATTTGTTCCCCTAGAATTATCAATATATGAAGGGCACCCATGTATCCCTTAGGAAAATGAGAATAAAACTAATTAATGATGCAAGACTAGTGAAGAAGCACCCCTATAAGATGAATTATAACCTCTGTACTAAGGTTAAGACCAATATCAATGCAATGCTAGCTACACGGGTCATTTAGCCTATGAATGAGTCCAAGTAGGTAAGCCTGATGGTGATAAGCATCAAGAAGGATGAGCACATTTTCATTTACATTGATTATAAGATGTTGAATGACTCCTACATCATTGATCCCTTCTTGAATTCATTACCTGAAAAATTCTTAGATGGTATCATAGGCTATGAGATCTACACCTTCACTGATGGATTCTTTGGATACCACCAAGTCCAAATTGAGGAGGACAAACCCAAAACCAAATTTTCAGCTAAATGAGGCTGATTTTCTTATAATATGATACCCTTTGGACTCACGAATGTGCTAGCTATGTTCTCTAGGGTGGTTATCATCATATTTAAATACTTCATCCATAAGTTCCTCTAGGTTTACTTAGATGACTAGATGGTGTATGGCCTCATGAGGGACCATTATGATAATCTATTCCTAATGTTTGAGAGGTGCATGTAGATTCATATATCCTTGAACCTAAAGAAGTGAATCTTTATAACACCCTTTTAGAACCCTGCTTAGGCACATCATCTATAAATAAGGTCTATTCATCGATCCTATAAATATTGTAATAATCAATCAGCTCCAAACTCCTTCCATATAGAAAGACATTCATACCTTTCTTGGCCATTATGGATACTAGAGAAAGTTCATAAGGAGTTAAGTGAAGATTGCAACACTGCTATATGATATCTTATGCAAGGATGGCAAATTATATTGAGGCAAAGCATAAGAGGATTCATTTGAAACCTTGAAGATCAATTTGGCTACACCTATTTTATAATTTCTCAACTAGATGATCCCATTTCATATCCATGTCGATACATTTGGATCTGATATTGGTGAAATATTGGTGTAGCCTAAAAAAGGAAAAATGGATCACCCCATATACTTTCATAGTATAAAATTGATGAAGGCATAACATAACTATATGATAATCAAGCATGAGGTGCTCACCATGGTTTATTCCCTACAAAAATATAGACAATATTTGTTGAAAATGACATTCATATTCTTCACAGACCATGAGGTGCTTAAGTACTTCATGAATAAGCATGTTCTCTATGGGAACATTTGTAAATGGATCATTATGTTCCATGAATTCCATTTCTCATTTGTTTCAAGTCTAGAAAATAGAACTTGGGCCTAGACTATTTGTCTCATATAGACTTCAATGATGCAGTAACACCTATTAAGGATGATATGTAAGATGCACAACTTTATAGAATCTAGCATGACCTTGAGGACTTGGTGGAGATAGCCACTTTTGTTACATATTTATCTATTCCCCAAAGAATGACCACCAAAGAAAAGAAACATCTCACAGTTCATATTGCCCCTTTTTAGCTCATTAGTGAGGAACTATACAAACTTAGCCAAGACAAATTCCTGCACTGATGTGTCTTGGAACATGAAAGGGGCTCTATTTTACATAAAGCACATGAAGTTTTATCAAGAGGCCATTACATAGGAGATGCAATGGCATGTAAGGTGTTATAATTAGGCTTGTGGTGGCCAAGTCTATTTTAGGATGTTGAAGATTACACTAATGAATGTAACATATGCTAGTGCATAGGGAAGCCCAACCATCTAGATGAGATGCCTCTCATTCCCATTATTTATTAGGAACCATTTGAGAAATGGGACATTGAATTTATTGGACCAATTACTACCATAACAACACAAAGGCAAAAGATACATTATAGCATCTAATGACTATTTCACCAAGTGGGTTGAGGCTACATCAACCAAAAATTACACAACTGGCATAGCTACAAAGTTTATTTGGGAAACATCATAAGCCACTATGGGTTCCCACTTAGCTTGACTAGAGATAAGGGAACACACTTTATTAATGAAAATATGTATATCCTACTAATAATATATTTGGTCACACACCATAAGATAATACCCTACTATCCCCATGACAATGACATAGTTGAGGCATTTAACAATATCCTAGGTATGTGCCTCATAAAGAGATATAATGTTGGTCACAAAGATTGGGATGATCGAGTGCTGATAGTGATATGGGAATATCACATAACCTATAATCACTTAAACAAGGCTACACCATTTCAGCTAGTGTTTAGCATTAAAGTGATTATATTGATGAAGTTTTTTGTGCCATCATTATGTATCACATGAATTGAGCGATTAGATGACCAAGAATCATTGAATGTAAGACTAGAGGACTTAGAGCACTTAGATGAGGTATGTGCCCAAGCCAGGTGGAGCTAGAAAATATAAAAGGCACACCAGAATCTCTAACATGATAAGAATATAAAGCACAAGGTGTTTATAGAAGGGGCATTAGTTTTGATCTATGACTCCAAGTATATCAATCACCTAGGCAAGTTATAGATAAGGTGAATGGGTTTATATGTAATATAAAATATATTAGAGTCTAGTACATGAAAGTTGTGTATGTTGTCAGTTGAGATGCTCAAGACATTTCATCGACAATATATTAAAGCCTTATAGGTAGTAGGATGACACTTGTGACATCAAACACTAGCTCCCTGATCATGAACTGATGATATTGTGTGACTAGAATAAATTTTGGTATAATCCAAACAAGCTCTTTATATTTGAGTTGTTTTGTATTTTTGATGTGGAAAGTGAATAAGTAGTGCATTGAGGACATGAGTAAAAAATTTCTAGTGTTATCACAGATAATTCTCACCAGGTGAGTTAAACATAGATCCTTTCTAAGCACTCAAGGCTAGACATCTAAATTATGGGCATGTGAAGTTTACAATATTTAGACATAAGGTGTACTAGATATTTGTTTACAATATTTAGGAAGCGAGGAAATATTAGGCCCACAAAATGACTATTTTGGTGCTTCAAAGCTCAAGTAAGTCAAGTGAGGTGGATTTTTAAGCACCTACGACTAGACACTGAAGTTTTTGGGTGTATGAAACTCACCAAACTTAGAGCATATGTAAACTAATAAAGTCACACAAGATACAAGTGCACAAAAGATAGAGTGTAGATGCATAATATGATCATGTGCAAGACATCAGATGAAAGTGTTATATTAGAGGGCCAATGCAAGGGCTTTGTATGGGGTAAGATAGGCCAAGGCAAGAAGCAAAAGGTGCAATGAAATTGACCAAGATAGACAAGTGCACTTGAAATATAAGTGTAGTAGGAAGAATAAATAGGACCAAGGAGGCTAAATCATGTGCATGTGAGACAATGCACCTAGATTGCTATATTAGATGTGAAGTTCATGCCAAGTGAAAAAAACATAGGAAACGATCATCAAGCCAAACTGACATCCACCTAAAGTGAGGCAAGAAATGACCATTTGAACTACACATCACTTCATTGAAAAGCCATCAGAAGAATTTAATGAGGTGATGGTAGATGCACAAAGATCTAAATGAATGCACAAAAGATAACACATTTTCATGTATTTCATGGGTCATAGAGAATCTTAAGAAATATAGGCACAATCACACCATTAATCAACCAAAATTAAGGTGGTAGATGAGATTAGAGGTATAAAACAATGAAAATCAAATCATTTATAGTTACAAACCTTGTGATAATTTGAACTTAGAATAAAAAACTAGAGTGAAATTAGCAAACTAGAGAACCAAAGCAAGGAAACTCTACTATAATGAGACTTTGAGCATTGTTAGATACCAAAAGTGAATGGTTAAATAGATAATCAAATTACCTTCTCTATAAGATTGGAGTAGAGAAGCAAGGGGCATGAATTATGCATTAACTAGGAAATAGAAAAGATAGAGTGATTCTAAGGCCACCATTTATGGCACATGAAGCTCGAGAGCTGAGGAAACAGTCGTAGACCTTAAGAATGTGGAAAGTGCCAACAAAAATTAAAGGATTTAATAAGATAAATAGATCACATTTCAACACCTATAGTTTTAAGATGGGGAAAAATTGGATGAGTTTGGGTCCACAATAGGCATAAAAAGAAGCTAAGAAAGCATGAGTAGTAGCATAAGTTACCACCACAAAAACAACAACACTACTAGTAAAGTGAGTAAGTGTCTCTGAAGTTGATTTAGAGTCACTTGAGAAGATGTCATACGAAGACATACAATTTCTTGAAGAGGTCTTGAGGGAATAAAATTGGGTATATTTCATGCACAATTACCACCTTAAAGAGTATATCCATTACACTTCAAGCAATGCACAATAACTAGCACAAGATTAGTTGATGGACATAGGGGAAAAGATTAGAGAAGGTGCAACACTATTCAATGTCTTAATCTTGGGTAAATTGATGATCATCAATGTGACTCAACTATATGAGTTATCAGGTATTGAGAAGCCAAATGAACTCATGCAGTTCCTCCTCTTGCACATCTATAGGGACTAGTTCTACTTCATGGGGAAGTAAATGAGGTTGTTGACAAGTATTATCAGTTGAATCACTAGATTATTAGACTCTAACATAAACATCTTTTAGATGATGATAGATGATGCAAAGGTTTAAAGGGTTGTGAAACTCCTTGCATATTACAAGGGAGGTTTTGCATTCCTAATCAAGGACATTCAGGACCTAAGAATGAGGGTAGATTTGTGCCTCATAAGTTCAAAACTCTACCCCAATGGTTAGTGGTTAGATATTACAAAGGCCTACCTATGCATCACTTACCACATGACATAAGGGGTCAAATTTAACATCACCAAGTTCATAGGAGAGGAGATAATAAAGAATGCACTTGAATGCCATATGGTGTGAGAGACCTTATAGTGGGGATCCATGTTTATAATAATTATGATGGATGAGATTGGTGTGTCTAGTGTTGATGAAGATAAATTGTGGGTCTTCTTAGGGTATAATGACTCATTGATGCTAAAATACTAAAATTATAATTTCTCCCATTCCTTCACCTAGAGTACAAAGCCCAATTCATAGGATGGTGTGTGTAGTATATCAAAGCATTTATATAAGAATGACACATTCCTAAGAATCTCCCCTAGAGCCTATTTAGAATAGTGACTTTTGTTGTTATAAAACACTTGTATGTAGTATAATTTGTGCTCAATGATAGTAATCAATCTGGATGGCTAAAACTTCATTATGCATTTTCATCTAAGTACTTCAAAAATTCACTGAGAATAAACCCTAATGTTTAGTAGGTGGTAATCTTGGTGAAGGACATGGATGAAAAAATATGTAGGTTGAGGTGCCAATACATGTGCCCAAGAGTCAAAGCAACCTAAGATGAAGAGGATTACTTAGATGGAATTGACACCTAGCCCTTCGAAAGAGAAGTTATCCTTGGGCACATCTACAGGATCTTCTATGAGATGAAGCCAAATAATAAGGGTGTGCCCGTGGATAAAGCTAATGACCTCCCCATTTGAGTCAATGAAGAAGGAGAGTTAGTACTAGTGGCACTAATAAAATGCCCTCAAAAGAATTAGGGAGAAACCCTAGAGTAAATACAAGAATGTCTTCAATTGAAGATCACCTTAGATGATGAAACTAACCCCTTTATGATAAATAAGAAGCACATGGTCATCACATTGGGGATTTCATCACCCAAGCCAAAGGAGAAGAAAAACAGTAAGTTTAAGGGGCCAATAGCAATTCCTATAATAACCTTGGTAGAGACGAAGACATAAGAGCCACGAGAGGAAGTAGAGGTAAAGAAGGTGTGTGAAGAGGAAGAAGATGGAAGGATGAGAGTATATATCACCCAAGAAGAATAAGTAGAAGAGGATCCCAGTGCCATTGTAGTCTAGGGGGCTCTTGAAGGTGGTACTATTACCACACTTAGAGAAGCAAGGAATCCCATGTCCACATCACCCAATAAACTAGTTGTGTAGACTCCTCAGACTTAGGAGGAAAATAAAAGCATGTGGAGGAAGATGGGCCACAGTGAAATAGAGGTATAAATGGCACTAGCACTGGAAAAGAGAAGAGAGGACATGAAGGGGAAGGACATGACCTAGGCAAAAATTGATAAGGCTGAGGCCAAGGAGATCAAGGCTGAGAAGGAAAGGATAGATGTAATAATGAAGAAAGGGAAAGGAGATAAAGAAGGCCAAAAGGGAAAGGACTAAGAGAGAGATGGAAGAAAAGGGGGTTGTCACAAGCATAAAACCCAAGAAGGAAAAATTAGTAGAGGCACCTATAACCCCCACTAACACATTAAAAAAAAAACCATACCACAGGTGTGCCCAAGTAGTGAAGGGATGCCTAGAGACAAGGAAGGTGATACTAGCACCTTAAGAGAGAAAATAGAGGGCACATTAGAAACCCAATAGACATCAGATGAGGGTGCACTAGAGAAATTACTAGCATTGATGAAGAATATAAGGAGTAGATGGAGCTAGCCATCAAAGATGAAGAGGTTAAACCAAGCCTATGAAAAAAGGCATAAAAGGGGTTCATTGATGAGGAATTTTATATGTTAGAATACATTCCCTCCAGAGATGTGATGACCTTACTGCGCCATCAACTATAATTTTCCCTTGATTTTTATATAGATGAGCCTAATTTTGAGGTACCAAAGAGTGTGATTCTTAGCACAGATGAGGAATTTTATATGTTAGAATACATTCCCTCCAGAGATGTGATGACCTTACTGTGCCATCAACTATAATTTTCCCTTGATTTTTATATAGATGAGCCTAATTTTGAGGTACCAAAGAGTGTGATTCTTAGCACAGATCAAATGGAATAAGGGCATGATTTATTTCTTATCAACCCTCATGAAATGAACCCAATAAAGTTGGCTAATTCCCTCATCTAAATGGCCTCTGAGGTAGCATGAAAGAACATCATTAATGATGTCAGGGCCTCAATTTGGAATAAGATCACACTAGAGTCAAAGGATAAAATGGAGGCCATGAAATTTAAGTTACAATAATTGGCTGAGCATGTAGAAGCATAACCATCCCTCCTAGATGGCATTGACACCTCAAATTTTTTAGAGGTTGATAAGGTATGTGTGCTAGTGGAGTAGATTTTCCTAATATTGAAGGTAAATCAGTGTTAAAAGAAGAAGATGACCCTTGCACCATTTAAAAAAAAGAGCTTACCATAAATCTCAAAGAGGTAGAAGACCTCTTTCTAAAAATTAAAGAGGGAAAAAAGTAGCTGACATAATATTTTGGAACTTCTCCAACTAGTCATTAGTCATTGATGTTCACCTCAAAAAGGAAAAATGGGAGAAGGATGTACTGATGGTGTAGACATATACTTTGAGCAGGGCCAAATGCATGAAAATCATGACACAAGTTAACACTTTGAGTGCCAAATCAAGACCTAGGAGCAGGACCAAGAAAAAATATTCTATGCTCTTCAAATAAAGGCCTAGGAATAAAGAGCGATCCTAGATGGGGGTGTAAAAAATTAAAAGGAAATGTTATCTTCCTTTAAGAAAGATTTAGAGAAAACTGTCATGCTCTCCCTCAGTACCACCTCCACATAAATAGACATCACCACAAAAAAAATTAATCTTGCAATCCATGGCTTTGAGGACTTCATAGTGGAACTAAAGGAGTGCATGCTTGAGTTTTGTGCAAAAAAGTGATATAAAAATAGTTTGAGGGTGGACTAAATATTTTGTATGGGGTAATGTTAGACCCCAAATCCATTTAAATATAGGATCTATGCCAACAAAGTAGACACTTAGCCACGAGGAAATCACTTATTATAATTGTTATTTTATCATCTTATGGTGCCAAATAGAAGGAAATTAAACCACTCCCGTCTAACTCAATATTCATCAGGAAGCAGAAACATGGTATAATCGTGGCATGATGGAAGTAGGGTAGTAGAGCTAATGGAGTGATTGCATCTAGTGCCAACTCAACATTTAACATGCTCCTTTCACCTTGGCACTAAGATATCCCTAAATGTTATAAAAGTGGAGTTTAGTCTTTTTAGAAAGGATATAGATGTGAGTAGTGAAGCCCTAGATGATCGGTTCTAGATGATATGTTCACCATTATAGCTTAGAGTTTAGTTTGGGATGACTTTGATGCTCCCCAATTTTAGTGCCCAATCTTGCATGTGAACCTCTAGGCCTTTAACATCTTTAAGATGAGCATTTGCTCAGTTTTTATTGACATATGTATTATGCATTTAAACTTTGTTTAACGATGAATGTATTTACATAATGTTTACAATAGTTTTAAGGTTTAACCTTATATTATCAATGTTAAGTTCCAGTGAGCTTTTGAATAAAATTGTTTATGGCATTCTTGTAGCTCATGATGACATCACACCCTATATAGGAAATGCTTTAAATATGGGTAAGACCCTACACCATGCAATGATACCTATGCTAAATCATGAGCTAAATATTAAGTTCCTCAACTAAGTACCTCATTAAACCCTCCATGTCCTTGAATAATGTTCAGCTAAGGAAACCAAAGGCTTATGCCCATAAAGCTATAAACCCAAATCATATCAGATTGCACTTGATAGATAGTCAATCCCCCCTAAGACATCTTGCACCATGAAATTACCACTTCCATTACACTAACCAAATTCCATGGAAGATAGAGTTTCACCATGGTACAACTATCCCAACACTTGTCCTAACCCTTTCTCTATTGTGCTTCAGGTGAGTGCATAAGGCTTGCACCTTATGTGAAGTGATGTTAGTGTTGTTGAATGATAAATTTTGAGTTCTATAGGATTATTCAAGGCTTGTGCCATGTTGTAATAAGTCTAGATCTGACTTGGATAGCTAGATATGCACTAAACAAGGCCGATGACTTGAGACCCCTACTTTTCTATAATAGGATATAAATGTCATAGTTAAAATAGTTAGTTTGGATATATGGTAAAACAAGGTTTATTTTATAATTGTAAAATGGCATTATAAGGGGTGTTAATAATAAAGTATTGAGAGGTAGAATTGGAAATTTGGTATTATTTAGCATCCTAGGAATGAAAATGATATGCTATAAGTTTACATAGTGAATCCCTTGTGTATCTTATAATATACATTTAAAACCCAACTATATGTATATTTTATTCAATTTTATATATAATTTTAGGATATCAAATGATGAAGGCCCCTATGGATACCCTCTTTACTTTACAATGTGCTCTTATGCTTTAAATGAATCACATGTTACATCTTGCACTTATTTTACAACTCTATAATTTGAAACAATTAGAAAATGATAAATAAAACTAAAGTAATTTATCATACACAAGCCAAATAAAAATCATGCAGAGTGATGTGGGGCATCTTATGATACTGAATTAAAATCCTAATCAAAAAAATTATAGCAAGGAAACTAAACAATGCCACTTACTAGCTAGGCGAAACAATTTCCTTTCCTTATTATGCTTGGCCACTATATTATTTCTAAAGGAACCTTATAAAATAATAAATTTTGTAAAATATTTAGGGTTTTGGACCTTCTAGGTTCCCTCATTTTAATAAAATTAATCCTTTATTTATGATACATCTCTTTTTACTTGAGTAAGTGTTTGACTTGAGAATTTTCATGTTATGGCTCTTGGTCATACTTTGTTATGAGTATGATTGATGGTTTCTATGTATTAGGTCCCATAATTAATTGAAAAATAATTGGATATCACCTTTTTATGTATAAACCCATAGCTAAATTCAAATTATAATGATGAAGGAAAATGTAAAAACAAGGAAGTGTAAACTAGCTTTTCTCATATTCTTTGCCTTCATCATCATAACTCAAGGCTGGGAAATGTTTCATGTTGCCCTACACCCATTTAATTTTAATAATGTTTCATAAGAATATGATTAATAATCCTTCCCTCAAAATAATTATTTCATCTCTCCCAAACACTGGGTTATTTTGTTATATAATTACAGCTTGGTGCATTGTGGTTCTCATCCTCTCCTTGAATGTGAGAAACAGATGGACTTATCAAAATCTATTACATTTTATCTTCTTCAATAGAGTAAAATTATCCCTCTTCATATTTTTATGTTATTAAAATCATAAACCCATCTATGAATTCTACTTTGTTTAACTCTGCTATGCTCAATTCTTTTGTTTAGGGAGACTGATTCATTTTTGTCTATAATGCCTTACTAATTGGAAGCCTTCTAATCTCCCTCTTGTTACCAATAATTATTATTATCCTCAAATAGAAAAAAACATTGACAAAAAGTATAAAAAAATATTCAATCTCAATATAAGATATATAATAATTAAGATAGGAGAAATTTTCTTGAATTGAGGATGAATCCTCATCCACCCATAATTTCATTCCTAAGACATCTATTTAATTATTTTATTCTTTTTCTTTTAAGGTAATCAAAACCTCATTCATAATTCCCTCATCTTCAAATAATGTCTCCATGATTTATGAATAGTCCATCACTAGTCTCTTTTTATTTGAGGCTTTCCTTTTAGGATCAATCCTCTCACCATTATACTCCTTTTCTTTTGAATCAATCCATGCTAATATTTATTTGAAATTAACCTATCAACCTAATTTTGATTTGCTTGTAATTTCTCATGTTGAAGGAAAACCCTATTTTTAAAAACTTCAAAAGAAATGGATTATATAATTTACCCTGATCTCTTTTTGATTTTGGGGAAAATGAGGTTTGATAAGAGCATGAGTTTATATAGTGCAAAAGGCTTTCTTAAATTGTAGAGGGTATATGTGAATACTTTGGGCATGAAAAATTGGGACAACACATTGATTATGAGCCTTTTTGGTAATGAGTTATCTTTTGAATGCCATGGACTCATTGTATAATTCTCCTATAAAATTTCTTATCTTAGTTATTGATTTGGGATCGAAATATGTATTGGGTAGTAGTATATGTATACATATAATATTTTTAAGTTTCATTGATTGCTGACACTTTATATCTTCTAAGAACCTGTCGAGTCTCAATCTCTTTGAGTGCATGCCTTAAGGGGTGCACCAGGAAAGGGGTGGGTAGACCATTAGTGCTTTATAAGATTGTTGTTTCTTTTTCCACTTGACATCTACACACTTATCTACTAGAAACATTTACCCTAAACTTATTCTTCTTAGCCTTACCCATTCTAGTCTTTTACCATGATTTATCCTCCTTTTATTGCCTTAATTCCATTTTGGATAGTTGGATATACTAGGTCGATTGGGTCAACCTTGTATAGTCTAGGGATATTTTTCACTCTTTGAGTTTATTATCCCTTCAGCTAACCTAGCTTAGGCTTAGTGAATTGTCCCCGAAAACATACAGGGTCTACTGGGTCAACCCTATACAATTGATGTTTTTGGAAGGATTTAGGGCAAGATCTGCCTCTATATACAAGTTCATTTCCAAAAATTTTTAAGAAGAGAAGTGAATAAGAATAAATGCAAACAAACATCTACTTATTGACCATTCTACTCAAGGAATAAAGCTTAGGGTTCCATACTTTGTTTGGAGATATAGATCTTGTCTTATGGAGAAGTCTTTTATATTCATAGATAGGTTATGTAGCCTAGAGATGATTTGTCTTTTTTAGCCTTACATACCACAATAATCTCTTGCAAAGAATCTTAGCCAAGGGATAGATTGAGGCTTGATGGGTTCGTCTTCAAGGTAAGTATTCCTAACTTTATTTCTCCTTTATAAGAGTAGATAGATAATGTAATTGTGCTTATTTATTCCATGTATTATGATTATGTATATGTTGATGTGAGTATATGTCTCCTATGAATGTTTAGTTTAGTTTATTTTATTTCTAACCCCCACTTTATGCCACAAGATTTGGTGTACACTAGATTATATTTAATTTCTTGTTTATTAGAATAGAGTTAACATTAAACCTAGGACTCTTTTATGGTTGTTACATGATTGTGTTAGACTTTAGGATTTGGAACCCTTCCTATCATGGTGTATTATGAAAAGTGATACCTTAATTAGGTTTATCAAATCCCCATATTGGTCATGCCACTGCTTAACAAATGTTACCCCAATCAAAAAGGTATGCTCTATCTTTTTCAAGCTAGGATTGATTTATAGACATGATGTATTTCTGATTGCATATAGTATGTGAAAACCTATTTGTATATGGGTAGATAGGGGAGCTTGGGGTAATAAGTATATATCATGTAATAAGGCTATCTTTATATATTTTTAATGGATATTTCATCCATTATATAAGAATTAATTTTTTTGGGAGACTTGTACCACCCAATGTCTATATTTCTACAGTCTTATAATAATAAAAAACCTTCAAAAAGTATCAAAAGGTCATTCTTAATGATGGGTAAATGTTTTCAGGTATCCTTTTCCATATTTTATTAAATTTAATGTTAAAGTCAACAACATGATCCCAAGCATCCCTCTTGTTTGTATCTAGATGTTCAATTAGGCTCAATGTATCCACCATTTCTTGAATTGAACACACAAATTTTCACCTAGGTCATCCCATGTTGAGACTATGTTTGTAGGTAAAATTATTAACAAATAACGATATTTTCCTTTTAGAAAAGAGGTAACCAATATGTTTGATTCTATGACATTATGAATAGTGCAAATATTTTATAGATCTTTAATATGGTCTATTGGAATAACAAAGCCATCTCCATAGAAAGATGGGAGATTATTTAAACATGATTTTTTATATGACATTCCATTGATTGATATCTTAAATACTAGGATAATTCCAAAAAATAAGAGGCATAGTTCTTATGTTAGCCATAATGGTAGTTACATTATAAAAAATACTTTGAGAGGGGGTATGGGTCTATTTAGACTAAGATCTTGGGGTCTAGTCTCCAAGTGATTAAAAAATACTCCAAAAAGAAAATAAATATGATATCATTGCAATCTCATATCCTAATATAAAGCTCAAATACATAGAAAATAATAAAATATATTTAAATAAATTCCCACAAAGCATGCCAAAAACATATTAATGGATTGAAATTTTTGATTGGTTGAACTCACATTAAAAAAAAACAATGGTATCTATACTCATTGTAGAAAACCTCTAAATCTAGTTGGTTTTATTTCCTAAATTAGTGCTAATATACCTAAACTATGTGCATAACAAGAAATATAGAGAGGAAAAGGGAGAGAAAAACATAAAAATAAAATGGTGAAGCACTAAAAAGAAGTGGAAGGATCTCCTATATATGAAAAATGTGACATTAATGTACAAGAAGGGAAATGAACACAATATTAACAAAAATAAATGCAATGGAAATAAATAACACAAATTTATTGTAGTAAGTTAATAGCCTAGAGTATAGAAACAAGAGCCACAAATGATTTTTCAATTGTAGATATTATGGACAATCACATTACATTTCATAAAAGGGCTCAATATTTTATTTTAAAAAAATAACATGGGCTTAGATTTAAATTTTATAATTTAGTTGACTTACAAAGTCTAAGAAATCCACTCTTTGATTAAAATATAAAATTGCATTATACAAAAGTGGAAAAAGTTGGGAGAAGCATTGAACTCTGATGTTTATGGGTGGTTTTTTTTGGTTCTCACATCTTGTCTTCTAAGCCTTTTTAAGTGGTATCCTGTCAATGATGCAACTTTCAATTCTTAAATTAGGACCAAGTCCTTTACCAAATATTAGTGTTATATACACATAATATTTTCAAAATTTATCAATTACTAATACTTTCTATCTTGTAGGTACCTGTTGAGTCGTAAACTCTCTGAGTGCATACCTTAAAAGGTGCATCAAGAAAGGGGTGGGCAGACCATTATTACTTTGTAAGATTGTTTTCCATTTACTACCATATTTTTATCAATCCAACCATCTCATGAAAACACTCCCTTAATCTTTTCCTCCTATTTATCACCCCCCTATAGTCATTTTCAACCTTCATTATCCATTTCCTAGCCTAAACTCTTTTTCAATGGTTTACGATACAATGTTGGCCTCATTGACCCTGTACTCTAATTAAGATATGTTTAGGCAAAACCCTAATGCATGTAGAGAGAAATATATTTAAGCCATGTATAGGTAAAACCCTTAAAAATGCATAAGATAATTCTAATTAAGCTATGTATAGGTAAAACCCTAATGCATGGAGAGAGCAATATATTTAAAAGCCATTAATTATGTTGCTTTTATCTACTAAAAGAGAGGAGAAAAGTTAAATATACTTACCTTGAAGATGAAATCATCGAGACTCAATATCTACCTTGGCCAAAGGTGCTTCATAAGAGGTTTTTGTGGTTTGTTAGGATCATTAAGAAATACCAAAGCATCCAATACTTTTCCACAAGATAAGATTCTTCTCTAAGTAGAAACCCTAACTAAGACTCCTCAAGTAGAATGACAAAAAGGTAGATTGTAAATAAGCACAAATGAATAATTAAGTCTTGTTATCTCTCTAATAATGGTGAAATGAATGTGTTTATTTAACTGAATCTAGCCCTTATACTTTCTAAAATTTTAGTTGAAAGGTTCAGCTCAATTAACTCTATACAATTATTTATAATATCATATTAGGTCCTAGTTTAAGTTGGCTAAGAACTCATTTAGGGTCCAGGTTATCTCTTAGCCAACATAGACTAGAATCTAATTTGATTTTGTAAATAATGATACATAGTCGATTGAGCTAACCCTATCTGCTAAACTTATATAAAGGACAAGGGATAGATTCAATATAAAAACACATGTATTTTTCCATTCTTAGAGAGACACCAAGAGTTAATTATTAATTTGCACTTCTTTACAATATGATCTTCCATCATTCTACTTAATGAGTCTTAGTTTAGGGTTTCTACTTGGAGAATAATCTTGTCTTATGGAAAAGTCTTGGATGCTTTGGTCTTTCTTAGTGATCCTTGTAAACCACAACAACCTCTTGCAAAGCACCATTGGCCAAGGGAGAGATTGAGTATTGATTGGTTCATCTTCAAGGTAAGTATATTTAACTTTGCTCCTTTCTTTTAGTATATAAGAGTATCATAAGTAATGGCTTTTAAATATATTTCTCTCTCCATGCATTAGGGTTTCACCTATACATAGCTTTATTAGAATTATCTTATGCATGTTTAATTTTAATATTTATTATCCTCACTTTGTGCCAAAAGATTTGGTGAGCACTAGATTAGAATTTTACTTTCCTTTTATCATATATACAATAGTGAATATGAAAACATAGGACCTAGTTAGGGTTATTGTATAGTTTTACTTTACTAAAGTCTTTATAACCCTCCCTACTGATATTATTATGGTAAGATATCCCTTGGATAAGATTATTAGATCCATCTTAGTCATGACCCCAAATATGTAATGCATCAATAATTGGAAGTGTAAGTAGGATTTATCTTCTCTAAGATAGAATTGATTTATAGATGAGTTGTATGTACATTTACATACATTCTTGTGAACCTGACGTGAACTTAACCCTTATAGCTTTTCTTTCATGCCATCATTTTTGTCTTCATATTTATATTTGTATATATTTGTAGTACTATATCAAACCAGTAAATATAGTCCTAACTTTTTGTCCACATGTTTAACACAGTCACTTAAAAATGTTGTTGTTTTGTCTATATAGGTGTTCATAAATTATAGGTTATTGGAATGAGAAGTTTGACACAATATTCTTCTTCAAATCTATATTATCATACACTGTTGAATAGGTTGAATCTATCTAATATCTTATTTTGTCAACATATAGGTCAATAAACACTATCAAATAAGTTGAATTTGTTTATTTATCTTTTCTTTGGCACATAGGGTCTTGCAAACTTAGTTGAACTAATCAACCTAGTTGGCACAATTTGAAAGAAACATTTGAACATCTCAGCATAAAAATTTTAAACTAAATCATATTTAATCCCACCAAGTCTTTTCTCTCTTTGTCATTTCAATTCTTCCTTTAGTTCTATTTTTCACAATTTTATAGTCTACACAACTACAAACCTATATCTGACTAGGTTGACCTAGTCAACTTAGTTCTATAGTTTATTTTTTGTTTAAGAGACATAATCAACCTATTTGACTTTATTATTAAAAACTTTGATTTTTCAGAATAGTAATGACCTAATTGAATTTGTTCTATATTGTTTGCATATAGTGTCACCTAAACTGACTCTATATTATTCTCAATCAAGAAATTATCATATATTTACTAGTCATTATTTCACATTTTATTTTTAGTTGTTTGCATGCTTAGAGTAACTCACATAGTCTACATAGGTGGTTTTTAAAATTACCATTTTATTTACACTATTTTACTCCTTTTCACACACTACCAAACCACTTAACATTCAAAACATTAAACATTTGTCTTCCCAAGGACTACCTACTTGGATTTCATCACCAAGGGGGAAGCCGACTTGGTTTTTTGGCCAAGTATAAATATGTGGTTAATGGTATATACTAGAAAAGCACTTGACACCCTTATCATTGTAAGATTATGAAGTGAGGGAGTAGGCCCCAATATTAATCCAATACTATTACCAATATAGGTCCCTTTCAACCCAAACATATTGAAACCAACCTTAGATTACTTTTTAGTTCCCTATTTAAACTAACTTTCCTATTGCATTAAAATCAAACTTTATTATAATTTAATAAAAATTAGGTTGACAAATTATTTAACATTGAATTTTTAATTACTATTTGTTCTATAATAATTATGTGTTGTATTTCAAAGCTTACATTAGACAATGTTGGTGCAAGGTTTGTGTTGTGTGATCTAATTAGATTAGTCACATTGATCTAATTGTTTATGTGTTTACTTTCATTATTGATTCAAACTATATTACAAAACTCTTCCCCTATTTTAGAACACTATTATCTTAATTGATATAATCACTTAGATATTGTTTCTCACCTCCCTATATGCAAAACATAGTCAACCTACATGACTGTGTATTCTTATCTGTAGTACATAATAGACCCATACAACTATGTATTATTTTTATCTTATCTCTTAGTATTACCTTGTTGACCTAGTCGATTTTGTACCTATTTTTAGATTTTATTCCCTATTGACCAAATTTATTCTTTTGTCTGGCCAACTTTGTCCCTAATTTTCCTTCTTCTTTCCTAATCTCTCTTTCTTTCATTGAGCATCATGAAATCCACTATCAAAATAATTTAAAAAAAAAATCCATTTAGACACTATATGGGATGCTCTTTTCTTCATTATTTACCTCCTAAGATAATCCTCACTCTTGGATTACTTCTTCCCCTCCCTCATCTTTAGATTATAACATGGTTCAAATAATGCAACAAGATGAGATAGGTGGATTCGATCCTTTTCATTCCTATCAAGACAATTCCCATATTTAAGCATATCATCACAATATGGGGATGATTTCCCCAAGTCTATCTAATAACCCCATAGATAATACACCACCTAATAACCTTCCCCCTAATACCAATTTAGGGAGTCCTCCTATAAACACCAATCCACCAATTGATACAACCCAAATTCTCACATAGATAATATGAAAAATGAACATAATGTAAACATATAACACCTCATAAATGATTCAACTACAACATCATTTGATCAACATGGATAATCAACCTCCCATTATTCTCTCTCAAAATAATCAATTTGTTTTTCCTCCTCCTCTTAGAGATGATACAACAAATGTCATCCTGTAACCTATCATGAATAATAAAATGCTTCAAAACATTCAAAATTAGCCTTTGTCTCCTTTCATTATTTCTATTGATATTGGTAACATATCTTTGAATATTAAGTATGATGGTACTAAAGACCCTGCATCCTTCTTTAAGGAATTCAACAGTGTTTATAAGGAATGGATCCAAACTAATACTTTCACCACAAATAAAATCTTAGTTAAAACCTTCATTGGTGATGTATTAGAATGGTACAATCAACTTCACCAACATTCCATATAACAAATAGAGGATTTAGTCAATCCTATAGTCAAAGAGTTTCAACAAAATAATCTTCCTAAAAATTAGCCATTTAATCAATGTAAACAATCTCCCACTGAGTCAGATCATGATTTTATCAAGTGATAGAAAGCTTTGTCCCAAAATTATGATCATAACATGACTAATGATAATTTAGTTAAACTCTTTATAACTACATTAACTCCTCTTCATTATAAGGTTTGAACTTTTGCTCCTAAAATGCTCATCAAAGCTCTTGACCAAGATCAGCATCAAGAATTCTTAATGAAATAGTTTGACCCTAATATGAGAATCATTAGGGATCTTTTCAACATTTCACTAAAGCAATAACCAACAATACTCCTCAAACCAAGCAAAGAGTTTTCAAATTTGACACTCCCCTATCTTCTCACACACCATTACTTATGCAAAAAATTAAACAATTCTTACCACCCTTTAAACCATTTACTTATCTCAATAATCATCCTAAATGGTATGACCCTAATCAATTTTGTTGGTTTCAAACCAACATCAGTCACTCCCATGAAACATGTAGAGGGATTACAATTTTTGTTGTTTTCTATATACTTGGAGATTCATTTAATCACAAAGCCATGATTCAATTACATCATCAAGATTACAAAAATGCTTCTCAAAAATGACAAGATCCCAAAGTTTCTTATTTTAACAATCAAAAATATTTTTGGATGTTCACTTGAATCCATACACACCTCATAACTAGCCTCAACCAACACCTTGGTCTTCTCCTTGAGCTTGTTCTCTTCATTCATAACATGAGTAGACAATGAGAGCTCTTGGAACTCTCCAATTTATGTATCATTATCCAACATAGAAAACAAATTACATGGATCTATAGACTCATCATGATTCACACTTACCACCTTTGGTTTCCATGAGTTAACTTGCATTCTTTCTTTCACTCTAGGAACCTGATTAAACCTATTTTATCTTGTAGGCCTTTGCTTGTAGAATCTACAAATGTGACCTATCTATTGACAATTGAAGCACACTATACATTTTGTAAGAATCTTATCCTACCTTTCCTGATTAGAACAAAATCTTGTGATATGTCCATTATTTTGACAATTGAAACAAACTACTCTTTTTGAAGAAGACTCACCTTGCCTTACCTTATTTGTATAATACTTAGCAAAATGTCCCTTAACACAATAGTTGAAGAAATTAAATTTATTCACAATTTTTAACTAATGACCCCCATCATAGTTTCATGCAAAATCATTTCTAATAGGTCTCTTTCATTCTTTAGCTCTATGCCCAAACTGATTGTATGTGTAACAATAACCATTGAAACTTTCATAACTCATGGAATTTGGTTGTCTAATATGATTTATCTTCATTCTACCAGCATCTTCATTATTTGATTGATTATTGACCTTCAAGGTCTAATTTACATTAATCTTCATCTTGTCTTGAGTTATATTTTTTGGTTATTCTTTGTATCTAAGACTAGTTCTATCACTTCCATGCTTTTGATCACTCAGAATATTGTCTAGATAATTTGAGCCCTTTTTAAATCTCATAAATGACTGCATCTTACTAGATGTCTTCTCTAACTCAACATATAATGACTCATTTTAAATTAAATACCTTGAACATTCATATTTTTTAGCTTTTAGGCTTGTAGACATGATTTCGAATTGACAACTGAGATGGTTGACTATATCTTCATGCTCTTTGGTGTTTTCATTTATTCTTACCTCAAACACACTAAATTTCTCTTCATAGTCTTATTGTCATCAAATTGTGCACCCTAGGAAACTCTATGAAACTCCTACACTTTGATGAAACATTGAATCATCTCTCAATTTTGTGGGAACTCATAAGAGAGATGAATCTATAGGATTGAAAGGGCTAGCTCCCTGAATTCTTCTCTAAGTGTCTATCACCTAATCTAATGCTTATTCATGAAAAGAGATAAGAGTTTGAATAAAATAAATAATATATTAGAGAGGTGATCCACCATGATATATCCCACAAACTATCATACTTATACTAACAAACAATGCTTTCCAAGACCAATTCCATGCATTGATGGATCTTAACATAGTGTTTTAATGTGAAGGTAGCATACTTGGGACAATCAGTAATATACTTGACCTAGGGGTAGATTTCATACCATAAAGACAATTTAATACTTAAAAGAGATATTAGTACATTTAACACACTTCACATGACCTATTAACATCATAACTCTTGCTTAAACATGAAGGATAAAAGGAGTAAGGATGATATTATCACTTAGTTCCACTATACATCACTCACATGCTTCTACAAAATGTTCACAACTAAAAATTAGATCTATATTCAATGTTAAAAATCAAAGTGTAATGTCATTTTAGTAGGGTTTTTCCATACCAACTATGGTCTCTTTACAATGTCCAAAATGGTTCAGTTTATAAAACTTTGAGGAAGAAAGAGAGAGAAAAGAAGTTGAAGAGGCATAAGGACATGTGTCACTAATGTGAAGATTAGTTAAAAATTCATGAGAGAGAGGGATTTGGTGAGCCATATCATGTTATGAGTTAAAAATGTCATTCCCAATCATCCAAGACCTATAAATAGTCAAAAAACTCCTTTTCTATGCATAGAAAATTATTCCTCATTATTGGCCTTACAAAACTATCCTAACTCCAAAAATAATAATTTTTTATGATTAATATTAGTATTATGGGTTACTAATAATTCCTCACATTCATTGGGGATGCTCTTGACCCTTCTTATCATTCTGACCATGCATGATCATACTTGGCGGTCTCAAAATAGCCCTTTTCCCTTCACCTCTCACACTTGTCACCTTCAAGACCTACAAACCTAAAATATGATCCATAAAATAAGATTAATGAAAATTTTAAGGAGTGATCATACCATAAATTACAATAAACTATCCTTAAAAGGATCCCAAAATAAAGATTCACCATTTACTCTAAGTCCTCTCTAGTTGATTCACTAGACTAGCTAAAATGAAAGAACTAGTAGGCACACTTAGGATCTTTTAAAATTGATAAAATAACCATGAGGAATTATAAAAAGTCCTAAAATTTCCTTAAAATGTGATTTGGCCTCATGAAATTTCACCATGCTTGCAAATCACCCAAAATGGTCAAAATAAGCCTTGTTTTGCCCTATTTCATATAGGTCCATTTAAAAAAACACATGTGAAGAATTTATGGAGAGTCATATACATCATTTAAGTGTTTTTATGTCACCTTCATACCTTATATATTCTCAAATTTCCTCATTTCCCAATTGGGTCACTATGGAAGGGTTGCAAGGGTTTTAAAGTGATTTTCATTCTTAGCATTCGTTCATAGACATGGCACATTGGAATTATGATAAAATGAATCTTATTTATCCTCAATTACTTCCTTAAACTTCCTTAAATGGCTCAATGTCCCATGAAAATCTTGGTGGAAGTTATAAGCACTTGAAGTTGACAACTGAGCTCATTTTTTGCTTCCTGGTGGGGTCTAAATGCTTCCTAAGAAAAAAAATGGATTATTCAAGACTTTATTTGAAAAAAAGGGTCATAAAATCCATTTATATACCATATAAATTTCCTCAAACCATTATAATTTATTTATAAAATCTTGAAATGGAAATTGATCCATGTTTGGTTTTAGGCCTAGACATTACTGATAGGTTTGCCTACATCTTTGAGCTCCTCTTGACTCTCCAATGGTTATATTTGAAATTTGATGGCTTTAACACACCAAAAATTCCTATATAAACATTAATTTATCACATGTAAATCATATATTAGGTATAAAATGCATATGACCTCCAAACTTGCTTCTAGCCCTAATGCTTTCATTCACACTTGATTGTAACCCTTGTTGTGTAGGATGCCATGTTTCCTCTCAATATTCATAAAAAGGTTTATTATGTTCTTACATTTTTCCACCAAATATTAAAACATTATTTACTAATCTAATTGGTGTCTAGTTCACCATTCTTCCAATTTCCCTAAAACTACCATTCTTTTGCATGAAGGGATTGTCCTTGCTCTAAGATAAAATAGAGAGTATTAGGCCTATTTTTTTAGGTAAAGTGAGCATTTTAAAATATTAAAAACGTAATAATTACCAAATTTACCAATTTTTTTTGTTTTATTCCATGGTTATGGGGTCTAACCATCCTAATTTCCTCAAAAAGGGGTAAAAACCCTTGTTTTTTACATGTTTTATCCAAACTTCCTCATGGATACTCATTCCAAACTTATTTGATGCATAAAATTTGTTCATTAATTTTCCTTACCCTAATTATATGATTTTTTAACCTATGGATCCACTCAAAACCTCTCTCCTAAGTGGAATCCCCAAACTCACCTCTTGAAACAAGGCTTTCCCTACCCTGCCTGTACGGACTGAGTCCATTTTTCTATGAGAAAAGGGATTTAGGTGGCTTAAGGATGATTTTGATATGATATTTACTTCATTTGGTCATTATTAATCCATATCACACTATTTAAAACTCCTTCCTTCCTTGGGCACCAAACTCTCATCATGTCCCTCTCTTGCTTATGACCCTGTATGACTATGACCGTGAATAGGGTATCTCCTTTTAGGTGCCTTTATTTGTAGGTTATAATGAAGGTTTAAATAAATTTTATATACTCTTTGACCCATCTCATTATTCCAATTTTAACCATTCTTCTCATCTAGCATCTTGACACTCTTAGGCCTTCTAATTGCTCATTGTCCTCTTAGACTGAGCCAGTCCTTGGTCTCTACCTATAGGTGATTTGGGGTTGGTCATTAGCATGAAACGGACCTTGATTGATATTATAGTAACTTAATTATATCCAAAATTCAATGGGTTTGACATTTATATTTCCTTTAGCTTAGAACTACCTTAAGACTCCTCTATGGTCCATCATTTCACTTCACTATTATCCCAACTATAAGTGGCTATTTTTCATTCATTTTAGGCCTATGGGTGTCTTCTAGGTCAAGATGGACTTGATAATGGTGCCTATAATGGCATGGAAGTATTTATTTTCTTAAAAACCATGAAATCTCATCAAATTATTCATGACCACACCTATTTCACAAACCTTAACCTTTCTACCTGTAAATGATTCCTCACAGTCTTGTGTATGGATAGAGGAGTATGCATTGGGGTTTAAGACATTATATTTCTCCTTATCTAATGGAATTTTAGATTATAGGCATCCTTTTAATAATTATCCTCATTCAAATTGATAAAATCACCTAGAAAACCATAATTAAGGGCAAGGTTAACATTTTGATCATTGTCTTGTAGATAACAATGCCTTGTTTCAGTGATTTTTATCCATTTTTAGGCTTTGCTAAATCCAATCTCCATTCATATTTTTATTCTCAAAATTGGCACAATTGTTGTATGTGGATAGGGATACCAATTTTTCCAAATTGAAATCTTGGATCACCTTGCAAGTTAATTTGGTGAGGTCCTAAAAACCCTTCAAGGCCTTTATTTGCCATTTTTAGGGACAAAGAACCCAATATGGCCTGATCACAGTCTAACTTCCCATTTGATGCTTTGACACTTTTCTTGTCAAACTAGGATGATCAATATGTCTATCTAGGCCTTATCATAGCAAGGAATCTCAAATTTTATTGACTAATCTATTGGAACACCTCTAGAAGGCTTGTTTATGGCATCAACAATAGATGATCATTCCTTCTATACAGGCAGAACTGAGACCATTCTCCAAGTTTACAAGTTTGTAGTGCCTACATGCCTCCATTCAACATTTCAATGAACATTAATATTCCCAAGAGGTTAAGTACCATGTCAAACCTTCAAACTTACATTTGTGACATTAGCATGCTTTTAAAGGTGGAGTTTTTTTACAATGACATACATGGAAATCATGGAATGACAAAAAGCATGCAAGGAATACTTTCAAAACACCTCAAGAGCAATTTTTAACACTATAATTCCCAACATACACTAGGATAATTTATATAAAAACATCAAAATGTCATATCCAATGTGGAAGAAACCTTTTTAAAATAATTGAGATGACTATGAATGCAAAAAAGACATTTTATAAGCCTAGAAGAGAATTTTCTCAAACAATTAAACACTCCAAAATAAAAAGCATGGAAACATATTGAAAATCATGTAGAAATGCTTATAACACACAAATCCATCAATCCAAAATAATAAACTTTGAGACAAGCTCAAACAGTGACCCCCTCATGGTTGATCATGCATAAAACCTAAAATCAAACTGATTGTTCATACAGGAGGATTCACCAAATTTAAAATTCTTATTATGAAAATTAAGTGTACTCAAATTAATATCCACCCTAGAAGCACTCCTCCCAATTCCACTTGTATGTCTCGTGCCAAGTGCATGAATTTGCTCTTTCTTTACTTACCAAGTGAAAATAGAGGAAAACAAGTTGCAGATGAAACTTTTCGAATTAATATTGAAAACAAAGCATTGAAATAGATTATGGGAGGTTTATAGTTACTGTTCCCATGTTTTCAGTTGATGATGGACTTGGGAAGTCTATACAAGTGCCCAAAATCTCTTATTTTTTTAGGTAAAATTACCATCCACTGAACATAACTATTTATAATCTATAAAATAACTATTCTTAACATGATCCTAACATGATCCACACTGAAACTCACTTGGGTGTCAAATTTTATTGTATAAAAATCCATACAAGTCATTAAATGGGCTAAAATATGACCAAAAGGCCCCTTTTTCCACATGAGACATAACCTATGACCAATTTATGACTTGTAAACATATTAAAACATATTAATGACCACCTTAGAATATTTTCAACATAATTTTACCCTTTGACTAGGGTTGACCAACCTTTGACTCAAGTTGACTAGCCTCGCACAAAGAGGATGGACTTCAACAAGGACTAGAGAGAGGATAAGTATGATAATAGACCAAAATGACACCCTATAAGACACATGGGCACCTTCTTAAAAGTTAAAAATAGTAGGAGTTGACCCAAATTTGACTTGGGGTCAAATTTGGTCAACATTCTTAGTGATTCTTAGGGGTGGCCTACCAACTATGCCTAAGACCAATTGCTTAATCTTTCCATTAGGCATGGAGTCATGCATATGAGCACTCAGATTGACATGAACATACCTTAAATGGACCACAAGATAATTGACATTACAAAAAACAAACAAAGAAAGAACAACACACATAATACAAAAGCAAAACACAAAACAAAGACACACTTGTGCTACTATGCACTTAGGGAACACAAAGCACAACTGAAAACAAACTAGTATGTACCTTCATCTTGATCATACTTCCTTCTTAGATCAAAATGGGAGTATCTTGAATCTCCCTCCTCATTATATGAATGAAGACTCCATGTATTCTTCCTTTTGGGTGAGATGCTAGATGACTCATGTTTTCTATTTGTTCCTTGACTTGTCATGTCACTTGATGAAGTCATCTCAAATAGGTCTCTTAAGTGGCTGAAGTCCTCTTGATTTTATAAACATGTCTCACATTGTTGCCCTCTTGTCTCCACATAGAAAATTTGCATGTCCACATATACGATAGTGTGTTGCAAGTTTATGTCTCCTTGATATATCTCATCTTCTTTCTCAATCATCACACCTTCTTCAAACTCTCCAAGAAGTATTGTATCATGGAAATTTGGAGCATCTCTTGCTCAAATTACTCCTTGATGATGGTTGAGGTAGCTTCATGAGTGATTGTAGGATCAATATTTGAATCACCTTTAAGAGGACCAAGATCATCATATATTGTTCCATCATGATCCAAACTCTCTTGGTGATAATACTCCTCAACACATGCCTAATTTCCAAATTCTAGCTTGTCATGGCTTATGATTATTTCTATAGGACTTGTAGGCCCCTTTTGGCTTTAAAATTCATTGCATATGTCTTCAAACGTCTACCACAACCCATCATCTTTTGATTAATTTGCATCATGGAAAGGAACAATGAGAGAAAACATTTATTCTTTAGGATTCAAGAGAATTCCTTCTAAGGATCCTTTTCAACATAAGGATCATCACTTTCACAAGGATTTATATCTTTCCCATCATTCAACTAATCTGAAACCTATATTCCTTCTTCACAACATTCTCCACACAAATTGACTTGTTTCACCATGATTTCTTCCCTCTTTTGGTTTTTCTCTAGGATAGACTCCCAAGAAGAGAATTTTAGGAATGGACAAGGAATTTAGGGCATATTGAGATTGCCAAAATTGATTGGTTTCATGGGCTCTCGATTTATCTTCTAGATTACAAATTAGGCTACAAACCCCAAGCACCTCACAGGTATAATTTGACCAATTATCCTCCTCTATAGGTATCCACTCCCTTTGTATTTGTTCTAACCCATTAATTAAACTCCTAATACAAACATGAGGAATGAATTGATCACCATTGTATCTAGTGTCAAGCTAGATCATGTATTCTTGGTAGCCAATAAGAGATTCTTTGAAACTAGCAATGGCAAGACTTGGGGAAGAACCAACTAAACTAAGTGGAGAATAAGATGGATAGGATTGATTATCGGCCACATGGGACTCATTACAAGACTAAAAATTACTTGCTCATCTTGAGGAGGAATAGGAAAAGTAAGACATACCTCTTATACTTTATGATCTTCATTTGTAAGTGGGGGTATAGGAGTATCTTCATCATGTACACAATAAATCCCTAAATCAATCTCCTCCATGGATGCATAAGGATCAAGATCATATGTTTTAGTACCATACTCATCAAGGAAAAGTTTAATAATACCTTTAAGAGGAGAGGATGCTTCACCATCAATAACACCTTCTTCTTCTTCACTAATTACACAATTTTGATTTGAACTTGAATCGACAAATGGTTTGATATGAAACCTTGCCAAGGGTTGTGTTCTTATGGTCACCTTGGTTCCATACCTTGTTATAAAAGTTAGAAAATTCTAACCAGCAAAAATATATCATCTTGTTTTAGCCATGAAGTCCCTTGACAAGAAAATAACAAAGTGTGTTGGTAGGTCTACGACCACAATGTCCTACATAATGGGGAAGCTTGGACAATCATGTAGAAAAACTTTCAACTCTTTAACTAATCCCGCTATCTTGGTTGGATTTCCATCAAGCTACAACACACCCTTGCTATGTGGTTCATACTTTAACCCTAACTTATCTGCAACCACCTTAGGCATAACCGTGGTACTAGCCCCACTATCCATAATGCAATTGTGAACCAGTTTGTATCCTACAATCAATGTGAGGTATAAATGTGGAGGCTTTTCATATTTGTTGGAGGGATCTATGACATGACTTGGTGTGTTGGCAAGCACCACACAATGGTACTTTGGATCTTGAGGGACTACATTGATATTGGCAAATTGTTTTTGTAAGAGTTCCCTTTGACTAGGCATTTACAATACTTCCCAAAGAGATATGCTAGTATTGATATTTTTTAAAGAGTCAATAATATTTATAGGGGAAATATTTACCTTTTCTTGCATCCTTGGAGGTACTGAGGAAGATTTAACTTGATGCATTGTAGACTTGAAAACCTTGTTTGCATTCTAACTTTGAGGATGAATGTGACTAGTAGGAGGTGTTACATTAGGATTCACACCTTGTAGCCTTGGAAATGCATCACTTGGAGTCACATGTGCTTCGGTAACATCTCCCATAACTCTCTTTTTGGATCTTGTGTTGGCTGAAACTGATGTACTTTGATTCAACACATAGTCATCCTCCTTTTGAAAGTTCATGAGAATAGTATTTTGGCTGCTACCTTCTCCATGAGTATTCACTTGCATGAGATGTTATTCTTCTGATGTAAGGTAAAGAGTGTCTCCTTCTTGTGCCACCAAAGCATGAAAACCTTCTTCACCATAATGCCCAAATTAACCTTGAGATTATCCCCAATGATCCATATGTTCTTCTCCTTGAACTAAATTAGTATGGAGTGGAATAATAGCCCTTGTAGATGGAATACAATTAGGATTATAGGCATTGGGCTGCCTATTGAAAGCTTGTTAACCTTGTCATCTTCCTTGGTAGTTGTATTGGGGTGGAGGTTTATAGCCTTGTTGAGGATAGTATTGAGGGTTGGGTGGAACACTTACATGAAATTGATCTTGTTTTAGCTAAGCTTGTAAGGACAAAATCATCTTATCCTTATCTATGGCATTATCCACCTTCTTGGGAGTGATTTTAGGCTTGACATTGGTATTAAGAACTTGTGTTATACTTGGGGATTCAATTGAATTATGAGACAATGAAGGCATGGAGACTCTTGGAGGTAATTTACCAGCTTATATCAAACTATTCTCAACTTCGATGGCTATCTCATATGTGTCTGGTAAAGTAAATACTCCCATTGATTGCAATATTACTGCCACATCAGTGCCAATAGCCTTGAGATAGGTGGGGAATATAAATCTTAGGTGAGGGCTCATGATAGGTGGTAACCTATGCCATGTTCTTTGAAATCTCTCATTGAAATCTCCCATGGATTCATTAAGACATTTCCTTATCACATTTAGCTAATGGATTAATGAAGAGTGATCACTCTTGTTCTCAAACCTACTCACCAAAAATTCCCCAAAGTCATCCCAATTAGTAATGCAACCACCTTACAAAGTTATATACCAATCAAGTGCCTTAACTTTTAGAGACATGGAAAGTAATCTAATAGCTATATCAGCTTGAGTGACATTATGGAAGTTGAAAAAGTTTAAAATTTCCCTAATGTACTCAAATGGGGTAATGGGACCCTCTCCATTAAAGCTAGGGAGATTTTTAGTAGCTTGGGAGGAATAGGATCATATGCAGGAAGGTTAATTGGATTTTAGGTGTTAAAGGATTGTAAAGGATGTCTTCTATCCATATCTTCTCTTTCCTCTTGATTTACTATTTCTTCAACCTCCTCTTCTTCCTCTTGAAAACCTTCTTATTCAAGATCTCTAAAAGTTAGGAATGGTTCAGGGTGTTTTTCTTCAAGAGGAGTTTCAAGTAGAGGGACTTGATTAAATTTTTTAATAAAAGATGATCTAGTGAGGACCATGAAGTATACTATGGAAAAATTGATCTAAAACTAGAGATTATCACCTTTTGGAGTCACTAAATGTTGGATTAAAATAATTAGGACCAGCTATCCCATTGGGAGGGCCAAAACTATTATCATCAAATTGTGCACCATAGGACACTCTATGAAAATCCTATAATTTGATTCAACATTTAATCATCTCTCAAGTTTTTGGGAACATGTAAGAGAGATTAATCTCTAGGATTGAAAGGGTTAGCTCCCTGAATTCTTCTCTAAGTGCCTATCACCTAATCTAATGCTTATTCATGAAAAGAGTTAAGAGTTTGCATAAAATGAAAACTATAATAGAGAAGTGTTCCACTAAGATATATCACATAGACTATCATACTTATACTAAGAAACAATGCTTTCCAAGACCAATTCCATGCATTGAAAGATCTTAACATAGTGTCTCAATGTGAAGGGAACATACTTGGGATAATCAATAAGATACTCAACCTAGGGGAAGCTTGCACACCATATAGACAATTTCATACTTGAAAGAGATATTATTACATTCAACACACTTCACATGACCTATTAACATCATAACTCTTTCTTAAAAATGAAGGATAAAGGGAGTAAGGATGATACTATCACTTAGCTCCACTATACCTCACTCACATACTTAGACAAAATGTTCACAAATTATAATTAGAATTGTATTAAATGTTAAAAATAAAATTTTAATGTAATTTTATTAGGGATTCACCATACCAATTGTGGTCTCTTTATAATGGCCAAAATGGCTCAATTTATAGAACTTTGGGGAAGAAAGAGAGAGAAAATAAGTTGAAGAGGCACAATGACATGTGTCACCAATGTAAATATTAGTTAAAAATGCATGAGAGAGAGTTATGGGGTGAGACACATAATGTTAGGAGTTAAAAATATCATTTTTGATCATCTAAGACCTATAAATAGTCAAAAAAATCCGTTTCTATGCATAGAAAACTACCCCTCATGATTGGCCTTACAAAACCATCCCAAATCTAAAAATTATCAATATAAGTATGAGGGTTTATTAATAATCCCTAACATTAATTTTTGAGGATCCTAACCCTTCCTATCATTATGTCCATGCATGATCATACTTGGTAGTATCAAAATAGCCCTTTTACCTTCACCTCTCACCCTTGTCACCTTAAATATATCAAAACCTAAAATATGATCCATAAAATAATATTAATTCCATGTTTAATGAGTTTTCATACCATAAATTACAACAAATTAGCCTTAAAAGGCTCCCAAAATGAAGACTCACCATTTTCTCCAAGTCTTCTCTAATTGGTTCACTGGACTAGCTGAAATGGAAGAACTAGTAGGCATACTTAAAATCTTAGAAACTTGATCCAATAACCATGAAGACTAATAAAATGTCCTAAAATTTTCTCCTAAAGTGATTTGGCCTCTTGAAAGTTCACCATACATGCAAATCACCAAAAATGGTCAAAATAAGCCTTGTTTTACCCTATTTCATATAGGTTCATAAAAAAAATCACATGTGAATAATATATGGAGAGTCCTCTACATCATATAAGTGTTTTCATGGAATATCCATACCTTTTGGATGTGAAAATTCCTCATCTTCCCAATCAGGTCACTATGGAGGATTTGCAAGGGTTTTGAAGTGATTTTCATTCTTAGCATTCGTTCATAGCCATGGCACATTGTAATTATGATAAAATTCAACTTATGGATCCTTATAAACCTACTTAAACTTCTTTTAATGGGTCAATCTCCCATGAAAATCTTGGTGGAAGTTCTAAGCACTTGAAGTTGACATTCGAGCTCATTTTTTACTTACTAGTGGGGTCTGAATGCTTCCTAAGCCAAAAATAAACTCTTCAAGAATATATTCGAAAAACAAGGGTTTTAAAATCCCTATATATACCCTAAAAAATTCCTCCAACCATTATAATATATTTAAATGGAAATTGATCCATCTCATTATTCCAATTTGAACCATTCTTCTTATCTATCATCTTGACACTTTTAGGCCTTCCAATTGCTCATTGTCCTCTTGGGCTGAGACAATCCTAAGTCTCTGCTTGTAGGTGATTTAGGGTTGGTCATTAGCATGAAATAGACCTTGATTGATTTTATGGTAGCTTCATTAGATACCAAAGTCATTACATTTGACATTGTTATTTGATTTAGCCTAGAACTACCTTAAGACTCCTCCAAGGTCCATCATTTCACTTCACTATTGTCCCAGTTATAGGTGGCTATTTTTCATTCATTTTAGGCATGTGGATGTCTTCTAGGTCAAGATGGACTTGATCATGGTGCCTATAGTGGCATGAAATTATTTTTTTGCTTACAAGCCATGAAATCTCATCAACTTTTTCATGACCACACCTATTTCACAAACCTTAACCTTTCTGCTTGTAGGTGATTCCTCACAGTCCTATGTACATATAGAGGAGTATGCATTGGGGTTTAAGACATTGGATTTATCCTTATCTAATGGAATTCTATATTATAGGAATCCTTTGAAAAATTATCATCATTCAAATTGATATCATATCCTATAACACCATAATGAAGGGAAATGTTAACATTTTGATCACTATCTTATAGATAACACTGCCCTATTTTAGTGATTTTGATCCATTTTTAGGCTTTGATAAATCCAATCTCCATTCATCCTTTGCTTCTCAAAATTAGAATAGTTGTTGTAGGTGGACAAGGCCACCAAGTTATCCAAATTGAAATCTTGGATCACTTTTCAAGTGAATTTTGTGAGGTCTTCAAAAACCTTCAAGGCCTTTGTTTGCCATTTTTAGGGATAGAGAACCCAATATGGCCTGATCACAGTCCAACTTCCCATTTGATGCTTTGACACTTTTCTTGTCAAAATAGGATGATAAATAGTTATATATAGGCCTTACCATAACAAGTACTCTTAAATTGGATTAACTAATATATTGGAACACATCTAAAAGGCTTGTCTATGGCATCAACTGTAGATGATCATTCCTTCTATACAGGTACAACTGAGACCATTCTCCAAGTTTGTAAGTTTGTAGTGCCTACATTCTTCCATCCAACATTTTAATGCACATTAATAGTCCCAATAGGTTAAGTACCATGTCAAACCTTTAAACTTACATTTGTGGCATAACATGCTTTTAAAGGTGGAGGTTTTTTACTGTGACATACATGGAAAACATGGAATGACAAAAAACATGCAAGGAATACTTTCAAAACACCTCAAGATAAATTTTTAACACTTTAATTCCCAACATATACCAGGATAATTTCCAAAAAAATCAAAAAATCATATCCAATGTGGAGGAAACATTTTAAAAACAATTTAGATGACTGTGAATGCAAATTAGACATTTTGCAAGCATAGAAGAGTCTTTTCTAAAAGAATTGAACTTTCCAAAATAATAAGAAGCATGGAAAAAAATTTAAAATAATTTAGAGACACTTGCAACACACATATCCATAAATACAAAACAATAAACTCTGAGACAAGCTCAAACAATGACCCCCTCATGGTTGATCATGCATAAAAAGTTGCCTAGAATCAAACTGATCATTCATAAAGGATGATGCATAAAATTTCAAGTTATTATTATAAAAATTAAGTTCACTTAGATTAATATCCACTCTTAGAATCACTCCTCCTGATTCCACCTATACTATCCATGCCAAGTGCATGAAGTTACTCCTTTGATTGCCAAGTGAATATAGTAGAAAACAAGTTCCAGATGAATTTTTTTCATTATTCTTGAAACCTAGGCATTGAAATAGATTATTGGAGGTTAAAAGTTACTCTTCCCACTGTTTTAGTTGATGATGGACTTGGGAAGTCCATATAAGTTCCCAAAAGCTCCTATTTTTGAGCAAAAACTACCATCCACTAAACATAACTACTTCTTGTTTTGAAAATAACATTTAATTACATGATCCACATTTAAACTCACCTATCTTTCAAATTTTCTTGCATGAAAATCCTTACAAGTCATTAAATGAGCTAAAATATGACCAAAATGCCCTTTTTCACATGAGATAGAACCTTTGACGAATTTATGACTTATAAACATATTAGAACATATTAAAGACCACCTTAGGATATTTTAAACACAATTTGACCCTTTAACTACCTTTGACTAGGGTTGATCGACCTTTGACTCAGGTTGACTAGCTTAGCACAAAGAGGATGGACTTCAACAAGGAGTAGGGAGAGGATAAGTATGATAATAGACCAACATGACACCCTATAAGACACATGGAAACATTATTAAAAGTTTAAAATATTAGGGGTTGACCCAAAATGACTTGGGGTCAAATTTACTCAACAAATCCTTGATTTGAGGCTTCATCTTCTTGTTAATCTTCTTCTCAATCTTCAGTTATTCAAGAGCATTCATCAATTCAGTATCACAGTCCACCTCATATTTATCATCATATAAATCACTCTAATTAGACTCCTTTTGATATGATAAACTTCCTTCCTCAACCATGAATAGGGCTTCATCTTCAATAGGACCATCATCTTCATGATCATACTCTAAGTCACTATCTTCACTCTCATCTAATGAGTTGCCACCTTTATTGGTGTAGAGACTCTTCTTGTTCTTGAAGGACTTATTCTTGTTGTCATACTATTTTAATCCCTTCTTGATTTTATCAGACCTAAATGGCCTTTTTACATCATCATGACCTTGACCATTCTCTTCATCATCATTCTTCTTATGATTATGAGGGCACTTGTTATCAAAATGTCCTACTTCTCCACAATTGAAGCATTTGAAGGGTAGTTTACCCTTATACTTGCATGACCCTTATTTCCATTTCCTTATAAACAAGGCAATTAATTCATCTCCATCAATATCAGATATGTCATCCTCCTTGAGTTTCTTACCTTGAAACTTCTTCTTTGGCTTCATTTTTATCTTGAATGTTGCTTCCTTATTTTGTGGTATATCATCATTCACTCTCATCTCATAGGTAGTAAGGATGCCATAAAATTCATCCATATTTAACTGAGTAAAATCATGCTTTTATTCTATATAAGATACCTTAGAATCAAACTTGAGAGAGAGACTTTAATACCTTTTGAACTCAATAACTTCTTTAAGCTTCTCTCCAAGACCTCTAATGATGTTCATAATATCATCAGCTCTCTATAGAAAGGATGCCATAAAATCTTCATCCTTCATCTTAAGACTCTCAAATTATCTTTAGTGAGTCTACAACTTTGCCAACTTAACCTTTGATTCTCCTTCATAAACAATCTTCAATTTATCCCACATTTCCTTGAAAGACATGCAATATATTACCTTGGTGTATTTAGTCTTTTAAAGACCACAAGTGATAGCATTCATTACCTTAGAATTATTCTCAAACAACTTATTATCTACAGCACTAGATGGAGGAATAGTAGGTGTAAAATAAGCATCCACAGTAGATTACCAAGTGACCCTAGGGAGATGATGTAGGTCCTCATCCTCGCACTCCAAAAATCATAATTGTATCCATTGACCATTAGTGCTTGCTTAGTGGAAAAACCTCCTTGCATTTTATGGGTACCCATATTGTACCTTAGATATCCTTCAAGCTATCAAGACATTACCAAAGGACCTACTATGATACCAAGTGTTATAGGTATAATCATTGAGAGGGGGGGGGGGTGAATCAATGGTGACAAATAATCCAATTCAATTTTCAAACCCTTTAAACACTTAAACATTCAATACAATAATTCATGAAGAATACAAGAAGTTTATATCAATGAATAATGAAGATAATGCAAGATCACACACACAACACAAGACCTATGTGAAAAACCTTCTTGAGGAATAAAATCCACTATCAATCATGTAAACACATGGACTACTTGTCCTATAAGATGATTACAAACATGAGACTGGTCAAGTCCTTCTAACTAGAATTTAGTGAAACGCCAGTTTCAAAAGGAACACCTACTCCTAAGATGATCAAGTCCTTCTGACCACCTGTTGATCAAGTCCTTCTAATCAGATTTAGTGAAACATCTATTTAACAAGGAGCACCTACCCTTAAGGTGATCAATTCCTTCTGACCACTTATTGGTCAAGTCATTTTGACCTAGATGTTGAGCACCCTCCCAACACCTATGACATGAACATCTCTTGATCACTAATTTATTGTTAGTCTAATGGATATACAATGTATATCTACTCTCTTCAAATCCACACACTACATAATCCACACTCTGATCTACCTCTCAAATCAACCACCAAGATCACATAGACATCATCTATCCTTCTCTCATCCTCAATCTTTAAACTTGCAAGAGCACTATTTTTGACATTAGAAATATAACCTATAAGTCATACACAAATTAACAAACTTGCTCCTCTCTACAATCCATCTACTAGGCACACACCCTTTCTTCTTTCCTTACCTCTTCAACTCTCACATACACCTCTTCTCTCAAGTCTCACACCTCTAGAAATTACCACATTTGATTTCATATTTTATAGATCCTTCATGATTAGTATCTTCTTGGTCAGCCTCTAGAATTGAATTAACCCTTAAGACATCTTACATAGCTTAATATGATCCTCATAGGTCATCCATATCAATAATGGGTCACACTTAAGCAATTACGCCTTTCAATTAGGCCCTAGTAGCCCTTATAGGTCTCATATTGACCTATTCCCCCATTTATCACTCCATTGAGAAAATTAGAAACATAAAACCACTTATAAATGCATATTTCCACTCCATATGACCCCTTTGACATCCTTAAATGATCAAAGTCATCACAACACTCCTCTGCTAAAGCCAAATAGATCGATATTTGACCTTAAACATAGAAACACCATGAATGAACACAAAATCAACTTATAAGCATTTATTCATACTAAATATGGATTAGTAAAACCTTAAAAATACATAAATATCATCCTTATGGATTATAAAACACTCTATAATAGCTAAGTCCCTTTTAAATATCCAAATACAATCATAATAATTCAAAATATCCTTCTTGGGTCACTTACAAAATATTATCAAATACATAGTCAACTTTTGGAGCTTAATAACTTTGACTATACAAACATTAAATCCTTATAACTAGGTTATATAGATGAACCTTTAAGTCTTCTTAAATTTTTATTTTTACTATACCTTAAAATTAATCTTGGATCAAAAGATATGAGTAAAATACATTAGACTGGTCTTCCCTCGCAAATTTGAATGTGAATTCCAACAATCACTGAGAAACTATTAAGCTTCAAACACTTTGACATCATCTCATGTCCTTCAATATTTGATCATATATGCATCATAAATCTATTCAAGAGTATCATGATCTTTAACTATGATAAAATACTAAATGTTGAACATGTTGACCTCATCTCGTGCACCCTTAAAATACTAACTAAATATGCACCGTCAATCTCTATGGATTAACTAGATAATTAGCTTGTAGCATTCACCATTATATATTGATTAAAACACCCAAAATTATTAAATTTTCCACCCTTTAATGCCTTCTACACATTTAAATCATTGACATTAACAGTGTCATTGATATTCTGATCACACAATCATACACTCACCATTGATCTTCTATCCAATCTTCATGAATGTGACACATGTCACTAGCGCATTCATTATTTGACATATTAAATCTTAAGTGCACCATTGGATCAAGATAATAAATTAAATTTCACCATTATATATAATGAATAAATAACCTTAGACTTCAATGTAGTTTATCTTGATGGTCTCTGGCCCATCACAGTCTACAAGTACAACTTTGAAGATTTATATCTTGATCTAGAAAACACTTCAGGACTCCATATATTTAGGGCACATTCTTATCACTATAGAAAACATCTCCATAAAATCATTTTCCTAGTGTTTAATTTATAAGTACCTAAAATAAATTCACAAACTTGTTGGACATACATGTCTGCATGACGTGCACTGATGGTCTGGCTAAGTATAGGAACTTAGTGAACTTCTGTCTGAGAGGACAAATTTGCACCCACATATATTTAGTTACACTCAACCTCATGACCTAAAACTTGAACCATATCAACTTGGGAATAATTTTATCATACCCATATAACTAAATCCGCTTAATTCATCCATACATGGTAATGATGATATCAACAAATGACTTACTCATATTTTTCTACCACTAGACCCAAAATGTCTAGATGAAAACTTTAAACTACGAGATGAAATAATTTCATGAAAACAAGAATTAAAAGAATATAAGACCTCTTTCATAGCCTTAAATCATCATACTCATCCCTAAACATCCCTAACCATGACAAAACTAAAGATCAACCAAACCTACTTCAAGTACACTAGGACAAGCACATTGTACACTTTGTCATTGACACTTAGAATATCAAGACATTTCATCCACTCACCTGGACACCTCCATGACATCATTAATAAATCTCCAAAAATATGATCACCTTAGTCTATGTTAAACAAACTATCTCCATATCCAATATTATTGATTTGGACTCCCAAGATAGTGTCGATTATAGTCAGATAAGTGCAGTTTTACTTCAAGTGTTTGTCTCTACAAGTAGTGTCCAAGAACACTCAATGGCTGATTTTCAAATTATAAATTCTCCATCAGATTAACCTAGACACACATGGATCAATCATATCATAAAATATCAATGAATCAAGTACAAATAAAAATAAATAATAAGGTCATACTCACTTGGCTATTAAATTGAGAATCAATTGAAAGCTTGAGAAATCCATTATCATTCTTTTGAGACATTATCACAAAGGCATACATATATGAATATTCATCTAAATATAAATCCTAAATCCAAATATAAATATAAATGTAGGTAAAATTTACATGATACCAAGTGTCGAAATCCAAACATTATATTACATTCTATAATTATCATAATTATGCACCCACACACCTAGGTGGGAAAATTAAATGTAGTTTTAACCCTCTTCGAGGTATTGAAACATATGAAAATATCAATCACTCAACTAGAATTGGTTGGGTCTATCCAAACCAACATAATAACCCCATTTAAAATATTCATCTTGTGTTCAAATTGGGTGTTAGGGTTTCAAAGGAAGGATAAGTAAAATAAGGATCAACACTAATTAATGAAAGTAACTGTACATGTAGGAGGCATCTATATGCATAAGTGTAGCATTGGGAAGTGTTAAAAACTTATGTAATTAATGAAACTACTAGAAAGGCTTAGTACCTCTCTTGTATAGTTATTTTTCAATATCTAATCTTGTAAGTGCAATATAAATTTATCATTTTACATTCAAATTTGTATGATTATGGCCTATTATACATAATCTAAATATCTGTAGTTTTACTTTATTTATATCAAATTAATCACAAAATAATTAAAATTATATGGTAACATGACATGTTATATCTAGTTACATAACAGATAGAGAATGCAAGAATGCATAAACTCCTGAACCATGGAAAATAATAATAGACATTATAAGAAAGTGTGTACTCCTCCATATGAAAAAATAACATTGGTATGAAAATCAAATAATAATGGTAGGTAAATGGAAATATTGGGAATAAACTTACCTAGATCATTTTATATGTGGGGATATATACCATGGTATATTGAAGCAGTCAAAGATCAGGTGCCTTTACCTTATAGAATGTCTAATACACCATATGAAAGAGAACTAGTGCCATCAATTTATAGAGGAAATTTTTTTTGGTACTATAGCTGATATGTTTGAATCTAACTCTTACTATGTTGAGAGAACCTTAGATTTCATAGAAATCCATTGACAAGTTGGCATGTGCAACCCTAATTTGAGAGAAGATGTTCTCTTGTTCATTGAATGTTTCTCCAATTCCAAAACTGAGGAAGATACTATATCATAACAAATTATGAACTTAAGGCATAATATTGCCATAACTAAGCTATAAAATGTAGGGAAGAGCCACAAATCACTAACAAATCTTAACAATATATAATAAAATAATGGAAAGGAACATATGTTTGTAAATATATAAAACTAGTCCAAATGAAAAAGAGAAAGAGGGAGAAGATATCACATATTAATAGTGGGGAAAAATCACTCCATTGCACCCACAACAAACATAACATCTGATGTATATAGAATACAATAAACTAGTCTAAGAACAACCCCAACAAGTAATATGTATAGACAATAGTGAACTCACTAAAAAGGAAAAGCTAATTGGATAATAAGAACATGATTGCATGTTTGACCTTGAAAATAAAGTGTCCATTATAAAACATGTTCAAAATAGAAGGAAATTTGGAAATTCATTGGCCCAAAATTACCTATCTCATTTAGAAGATAAAAACACACATTAAAAGTTGAAAATGAACATCTTTAATTGTGTATTTGTTCTTCAATAAAGTTATTCCATTACATTAAAAATATATTAAAATAATAATATTCAAGTTTAATATAAAATTAATAGGACATGTAGGATAAGGAAGAGGTTTTTAAGAAAATGGATGAGTAGTTGAAGATAAAGGAAAAGGTCTTGAAGAAAAGGTTAGAGAAATTGGATATTAATAAGGAGTTGACTAAGAGGGAAGAGGAGATACCAAATGTGGTGATAAGATGTGTTTTAATTTGATTCACAAATATAAGATATGACATCTCCTATCCCTTACATGAAAATTATTTGAGTGCATATAGATTCTTCTATTAATTTATGTCTTGTACACATACTATGTTTACTTATGCTCTTAATGTAATAGAAACTAGAGAATGTCATAAAAAAATTTGACATAAGAATATTTGGGTGTAAATGAGTTACCATTTAGGTACCAAAAATATAACCACCTAATAATTTATTGTTAAAAGTTCAAATGCCTAGAAATGTGTTGTTATCTATCAACATGAAATAAGTGCATGAACATGATATGCCAACTTATAGGTGAATATCTCAATACTAAGGTCCAATTGTAATGATTACACACTAAATTTATCCTATATCATATACATTGTTAAAGGAAACTTAAATTCAAAATTTAGTGGGATATAACTTATATTGAAGGGTAATATCTTAATATTTAAGAAAATCTAAGGAATTATCTTAATATTTTTCATATTAGTTGCTCGAATTAAAAAAATAAAAATAAAAGTTAATGTTATCTTGTACATGAAAAAATATATATACTCATTCTAAAATAATTACATCATAGTGGATTATATCTTTCACATTTAGATATTGGATTTTTTTAATAATTTACCTTACATGTAGTTACTTAGAATTATTGTTAATTACACCATGTACACATACATTTGTTACAATGGAATATCGCATGCACATAAATATATAATGGAAGGACACAAGGTTTTTGTCTTTATTTGTGATATAAATAAATACAATAAATTCTATTATTTTAACCTAATCCACTAAAAAAATATCACCAAAAAATAACTTAGAAGTTAATGCCTTTAAACCCCTTAAGAATTTCTCTATAAAAAATTACATAGATTGAATTTTAGTACATAATCTAGATTGATGTGATAAATTTTATTAATACAACACGAAGGTTTACATCTCAAGATGGGGCACACAAGTTATCATACCTAGTCCATAACAATCATGGATAGGATACAATTGGTTTACACCCCATGAAAAATATAAAAGAAAACTAGTCTGAATGTGATCTTGAACATATTAAAAAAAAAATCTTGTTCTTGGTTTCCACTTACTAAGAGGTTGTGTCTATTGAATTGACTAAGATTTTGGCTGAAATCAATCAAGAAATATGGGACATATATAAAATACATTTTCTTTGAAATTATCACCACGTCCCCCAAAAAAACTCTAGACAATGTTTTTATCTTACAATACGGGGTGTATAACAAGAATAAAAATCAATTCAAGTGTAACCATGAAGTTGTCATCTATACAATGAATTTATATATAAGATTTTTTGTGTATCATATTATGACACTTTACTTGATTAACAACCTTGTGTCATATTGTCTAAACATTGTGTAATATTTATTTTTGGGACACTTTAATGTATGAAGGTAATACATTACTTATGCCATACTTTGCAGATGCAACTAATGTGGTAGTCATAATTGCAAGATCACCCTATATTGTAAGTAGATAAAATATATTTTTATTAACATTTTTCATAGAAATAAATAAGAAAAAAAAATTATTCCCGCTTTTCCTTTTGTTGGATCCACCTTTAGATGCATCTTTTGGTGAGTAAAACATAAAAAATGTTGGGGATAATATTGTGTACATGATAAAAAAAACACATGGGATAATTTTGCTAATGTGAATCTAACATAAGAAGAGAATATGAAAAACCAAAACCAAAACACACAAGAGAATTTTGACTTGGGAAACCCCTTTGGGTATAAAACACACCATAATAACCCACTTGAATTTTAACACAAATTAAATGTCTTACAATGTTATGATCAAACTATAAGGTTATGTAACCTACATATAAAGCTTTTTTGTATTTTTAAATGCACACACTTGATCATGTGTATCCATCATTAAAAAAACTATATTACACATATCCTTTATAAGTAAATTTTTACATGTAAACTTCCTAAGAATATTGTATCTTATAGTATACACTTCACTTGTAATGTCTACACTATAAAAGAATCTACATACACCTACTACGGTACAAAGTGAACAATATATAATACTCTATATCAATTCCATGTTAGAGTTCCATAATTATTTTTATAACATATCTTTATTCTAATAAATAAATTTATACAAGTTTTTATAAATCATTTAGATAACCTTTCATTACTTTACATGTTTCATAACTCTCTGTAGTACCTTACTATAACTCAACCACTATGCACCACTTTGAAATATTCTATCAAGTGAGATTAAAAATATGAAAATTTCCATGTGTATATTTTTCATCATTTTTACATGATAAAAACATTGCATAATTCCCAAATACATTATCCATTCAAGACTATGTGACCATCCCATTTTGTGCAACACCAACCATGTGCATAAATGCATATATTCATGCAAAGTTGAGACATTTTTAAAAAAATATCCAATTTTTTAAACACTTTGTAAAATGGAGCATGCACTCATTATTTAAAATTTTTATGTAACCATGTACATATGCTTCTTTCACTAGGATAACTTCTCATTACTCACTTCCTTGGTCAATGAATCCAGAACATTTTACTTTATGTCCATCTTATCTAGAGATATCTTCTTATTTTCCACCATTTCCATCACAAAATGATATTTTGCGTAAACATGCTTCATTAGAGAATGGTACTCAAGGTTATTTTTATATAAAAATTAAAATTTGACTATCACAACTTATCTTTACCATTTTTTTCTTGAACCCAATATTATAGCTCAACCTTTGAAGCCATATTGCTTCCTTGATTTCATGAGTAGATACGATGTTTTCATTTTCAGTGGTATAAAAATTCACACTATCCTTTCATTTTCACATCCAATTTATTACACCATAAAATAAGTTAAAGACATATACACTGGTAGACCTAAGACAATCAAGGTCACCAACCTAATCAAAGTCCACGAATCATTATAGGTTAAGAGTCCTACTTCTATAATATGTACGACCAACCACTTCTCCTTTCAGGGATTGGACATGAATATGATGAATATTTATACTACTTATGAAATTTACTATATTCTAAAGACCATTATGTACATTATTATTTCCACATCACTTGTATATAGAACTTGAATCATGTCCTCTAACTCCTTCCGAGTCTTTAAAAACTTCATAGTTTATAACTTACATCAAACTGGGAAAGAGGTGCATATCATATTATTATCATATATTCAAAACCTTTTAAAAACTATTTCAATGTATTTCCTCTTGTTCAAATAGAGTTTTATATTCACACAATCTCATTTTATTTCCATTCCCAAGATGAATATTTTAGCACCAATATATTTCATGTATAACTGTATGGATAATTGATACTTCACCTTCTTGATTAGCTTATGTCATTTCCAATCAATAACATGTCATCCACATAGATGAATATGATGAAAAAGTGATCACCCTTTTCCTTGTATTAGAAACAAGGATTAGCTTTGTTGGGTGAATGCCCAAGTCTAAGAAAATAACTATCAAACTTATGAATCCACATTCTGGGTGACTTATTCAAGTTATTCAAAGACTTCTTTAGTATACAAACTAAGTACTCTTTCCCCTTCACCTTAAATATATAAAGGTGTGCCATTTGTATTTTTTCTTTGAGCCCCCATCTAGTAACATTATATTCACATCCATTTGCTCTATCTCCATGTCAAGTTCAATAAAAATAGCTAAAATAAGCCTAAATGAAGTTAATTTATAATTGGATAAAATGTCTCACCAAATTCAATTCCCTAAATGTGAGAGAATATTTTTTCCACTAGGTGATATTTGTACCTATTCAACTTTCTTTTCACTTTATATATATTTTTTTGCAACCCACTTTTAACCTATAGGTTTTTTTTAAGACATATATTCATCAAATCCCATGTCTCATTAATGTCTAGATAATCAATCTCATCTTTCATATCCCTACTCTAAGACTTTGTGTATTCATAGCCTAGAGCTTCCTTCATCATCTTAGGTTCATCACTATAATCAGTTGATAATGAGTATGTGGGAAAAACTTATAGTGGGATATAACCTTAAAGCATTTTTCATACCTATTTTTATCTCCTCAAAGTATGAGTAGATAAATCCTCCCTTTCTTATGAATCTTTAGACTCATTCTCTATCACACCATACTCAAACATCAGATCTTTATATTCTACAACAACTTGCATAAATTTCATCTCTTCCTTTGGCTATTCTTTTGGTTATTCATATGTTAAAACAATTTAAACCTCCCTAAAGACTTCATTCTAATTGTATACTTCCTTATTTATCTTAGGATTTCATATATTGTACCCATTGGAGCTAGCCCCTACACAATGAAGATGAAAACTTGGATTCAATATTCAATATCTTTTCCTTTGGGATATGAGAGTATGCATTGAAACCAAAATGTGTAGATGTTTCAAGCATGGATTCTTACTATTTCAATATTATTACCAAGTATTTTCAACCAATGTTGTTGTATGGAATCAATTAACTAAGTAATAAGTATTAGCCATTGCTTCAACCCAAAATAATTTCTCTTAATACACACCACTCTTCATGTTTCAGGATTTATCCATTACAATCATATTCATCCACTCTATGAATCCATTCTACTAAGGAGTGTATGGAGTATTATTTTTTTATTTCAATATCACTTTACCTATAGAATTCATCAAACTCCTTTGAGTATCACTCACCCCTATTTTCCATGTACAACACTTGGATCCTCTTCTCTGTTGGTTCTCCATAAGAGCTTTGAACTCCTTATATTTAATAAAACCTTAAAATTGATTGAAGTTGAATTATATCTAGGTTTTACAAGTTTAATAATCTATCAAAGTCACTTCAAAGAGATACTTAGTGTTGGGATGTCCACTAGTCAAATATATCATTGTGGATCGATTTCAATAATTCACTCTCATGTGTAGAACCTTTAGTGTACTTTACCTGACTTTACCCTTCATAGATGTAGTCTTTATAGAATTTGAGCTCCAATTGAAACTTTTTCATCCCTTTTACCATATCTTTAGTCTATAGCATGTAGAAACCTTCTCATTAATTATCACCATCCTTTGATGTTGGAGAATTATCTCCTCTATATAAGGCAAAGTGTATATTATCATGTAAAACTAGGGCTTAGGAACAAAATATTTATTATGTGCATTACTTACCATAATTTCATTGAACCAAATAAAATAACTATTATCATACCCCTTGCAAGTACCATGGTTATGCACACTATTTTCAAATATATTTATTGAATGAAACTTGGACACCATTATCATTAATTTTGATTAAAAAGATAAAGTTCCTTACAAGGTCATGAATATAAAAAACACCTGGGAGAGTCTTGATCTTCTAATCTCTAAATCTCAACTTAAATATTACTCTTCCTATGATCTATTAGGTTGAGTTGTCTAGTAAAAATACATCATCACCATCATATTATTTATATACATGATCCATTATTTCATAATATTTATATGATAAGAGGATACAGAGGAAATAAACTATGTACTATTTCATGAGTGTAAGATTAAGGTTGTGAGATATACATCTCCATATCCATAATTGGATATAATATCACTTAAGGATTACCTAGTATTTGATGGTTTAATATTCTCCACCTTATTTGCTCTGTAGTCCCTTTTCATTTTGAGTAACCTCACATGATCAAGGGGTCATTATTATGATAACTTTCCATAAACTTGTGTCTCATATCTTATGATAATATATATACCATTACATCTTCTAAATTCAGCTTCAATGTAGTACTAGTGATAACTATCACCAGAATATCCATAAGATTAGAAAATAACACAGACATGTGATGCACCTCAATTCATTATTCATGCTAAAATATATGAATTAAAACTAACTGATCATAGTGTTTAATTCATTTAGATTTTATTTAATTTAGTCACCATAACTCATTCACCATGAGTATAACTTCTTATACAAGAACAATTTGTTGACTAGAAAAAATTCCTAGTACAATTTCCCCAACTTATCCCATAGAAGCTTCAAAATATTTTAAACTAATACATTAGTTAAACTAAATCTAAAAAACATATTCCAATATAACTAAATTGTTTTCCTGTTGAATTTATCCCATTTTTATAGTTTTATTCTAGTGGGTACATTGTATCTAATGACAATCAAATGATCTCTATCCACCAAGAGATATTCCATATTGTGGTTACACAATGTAAAGTTATGACTATTGAAATATTCAATTCCACTTTGATAATTTCCATCATATTATTCCCATAGTACTATCTCACAAGACACCCACTATAAGGAGACCATTTATCACAACCTATATTAACATATATAAAGATCACAATGAGGCTTTGATACAAAAATATTGAGGATAAGATTGAGAACACTATAAAAAAACTATAGAGGAGATTTTTTATAATGTGAATCTAATATAGGTAGAGAAGGTGAGAAGCATACACATAAGCACAAAAGAGAATTTTCACCTAGGAAAACCAATCTACAAAAAAAAACCTAATGCAGTAAACCACTTGAATTATATCATAAACTAGATGTATTATAATGTTATGCTCAAATTAAAAGGTTATATAACTAACATATAATGTTTTAATCTATAGTTTTAATTCACACACTTTACATGTGTATTCATGATTCAAAAACCTCTATTACACATATCCTATGCAATCAAATGTTTGACATGTAAACTTCCTAATAATAATTATCTTATAACAAACACTTCACTTGTAACATTTGCATAGCATAAGAATTTGCATGCACTAACTATTGCACCAAGTGAATGTGTAACACTCCAAAGAAGGTCCATGTAAATTTTTTACCAAGAAGTTAATAACATCTCTTAAGTTTTATATATATAGTTAGATAAATGTTGAGAATGGTTACATAACTCTTTGAAATACCTTACTACAACTCAATCATTGAGCACCACTTCATAATATCCTAGAGTGTGACTCGAACTACATAAATTACCCAATGTACATTTTACATCACCATCCTTGCATATTAAAAACCTTATGAAATTTGAAAATACAATCTCCACACAAGACAACACAACCATCCTAGCTTGTGCAATACCAACCATGTGCATAATTGCACAAATTCATGAAAACTTGAGACATTTCCAAACAAATTATGCCTAATACAATCATGTGATTATTTGAATTTATAATTTTTGAATATTTTTATAAAAATAAAATGGTAATTATGTATGATTGAATAATAATAAAATAATCATGTACTGTAAATTATATTGGATGGTATCAAGAAAGCCTTCTTTATTTATAATACCTCTCAGGGATGAAAAGTTACAAATTTGAGAATTCAGTGACCTCTACTAATAATATGATCCTAACTTTAAAACATCCTCACCCAATATAATGTGTTACAACTACAAACATTTTGAATCATTTGATAACTTTGATAGGGTACACAATGCACAAAGACTCCTTTATAGATAGTCCTAAAAAGTTTTGGTAATAAATGTGGACACACATGCTAATCATGATGATAAAATCAAATGGTTGTGTGTTATCTAATAAAACATAATCTAAATGCATCATATAATGTGTATTAATAATAATATAATAACCATTTCTAGATAAAATATGTACATCCAAATTTTACCCTACATAATAACCTTTATTAATAACTCCAATATGCTTGATTTCCTATACCTCATTTAGACTAATACGAAAAAATGGTTTTTTATTTCATTTATGAAATGGTAATGCATCATTAATTTTACTTCCTCATTTGCATACACTATATATACATGCAACAAAATATAAGCACTCTATATCTATATGTCATTACCAATAAGTAAATATTTGGTTCTTCATTGATTGATTCGAGTTTAGCTATTTCAATATTTATTGTGTGATATTCTTCCACAAATTGGAAATAATATTTCTTGTGAACTATTTTATCCTTTATTATAAAATGTAATTGTTTTAATATAGGTAATGATCCCTTTATTTTGTGCCTATTTAAACAAGCAAAAGGTTGTAAGATTTTTTTTCCATTTCCTGAACTCTTCAATTCAATTTCAATGTGTGATTAATCACCCTTCTAGTAGTAATTTTATAAGTATATGTTATATTCCTTATTTTTTATAACACCATTTTTTAATCTCTTTCTTTTTATATTTCTAAATAACCCCTATCAAGTTCCACTTGTGTAATTCATTTCTTCCATTTTTTGGGCCTATGTAGAAGTTTAGAATCCAATTATTATTCATATATAAATAGTTCTTCATAGCTAAACATACTTTTAGGTGATGTTTGGTGGGGATTTTCACCTGGGGGTTTGTGTTGATACTTATAATTATTTCTGACTAATTTACAAACCTAAAAATCAATAGACATATACACAATTCTTATAAAATCATCTATGATATATATATATATATATATATATATATATATATATATATATATAATGTTAAAAATGTTTTTCTCTATAGTCACTTTAGGATGAACACCCATATGATCACATTAGTCTGATCAAGCATCATTTAGGATCTAACATTAAGAAAACATGAATCAAAGTACCCATGTAAAGGCCCTTTGTCAAAAATAAAGGGTCAATGGATGAATTTTAGGCACTTTAAAAAATTAATAGTGATGGCACTAACATGTCTTGACTATATTTCATGCATATAACCTCTACACTTTTCATTAGTTAAATGTAGTCACTTATAAATTTTGTTAACACTAGTAGAATTTAATTCTAATTTTTCAAGGAATATATTAACAACTACATGTTTGTCTCAGTATTCACATCCATGGTTAACCATAGTCTACTTGTAGTTAACATTATTAATAGTTGGTTTTATTTTAAGTAGATGATTTCAATGGAAAATTAATATAGTTAATTATAGTTTGGTAAAAATAACTACAAGCTAAAGTGTACTTAATCATTAATTAAAATAGATAATCAATGCTATTTAATTACTAATTTTAGGAGAGATTGAATGGATTCTATAGTTTTATGTTAGATTTTGAGTCGAGACATTTCATATTTTTATTTATGAATCATAATATGTGAATGTGATCTTAAACAATCTATGGTCATGTTTAGATTTGATAAATTAGAATACATGATGATTGTGTTAGACTTATGTAATTAAATTTGTATTTTAATCATTAGATACAAATATTCATGATATTCTAGACATGCACACCTAGATATATCCTAAAATTTCCATTTAGAGACAAGATTTTCATTGTATTAATAGTTTTCTTTTCCAGATGTTTATGTTGTGAGATACCTTGATAGGTTTCAGATGATCAATATTTTATATTGTGATGATCTTATATATTTGGATCTATCACACATCATTGTTCATGTTGGATTTAATTTTCATTTGAGCATATGTGGATTTTTGTGAACATGAGTATGTACAATAATGGTGAAGATTAGAGTTATGATTTGAATAGTTCTTCCCATCATGTTTGTGTATGTCTATATATTTTGTAATTTTATTTGAGATTTTATGCATATATTTTATGATAGAATGGTGTTTTATACACATTTATATGTGTATTAAATATATATATATATATACACACACACACATGGAAATATTTTAATATTTCATAGTTTTCTTTAGATTTCTTGAGTTGTCCCAATTTATGGTATTTGGAAACTAATCTTCCTTTTAGGATTGGATATTTCAGATTTTAGTTGATATTATAACTAAGGAGACAAAAATTACACATCAATTGAGAGATGATGGTTGGAACCACTTATTCTATCTCATAAAGTTTCTTTGTCTTAGTGTAATTTCTCAATAATAAGATTCATTTATTATAAATACCATGAAGAGAATGGTCCTTCATTATCTTGACATGATTATAATTTAGGTCTTTAAGAGTTCTCTTTAAGCACATTGAGGTAGTTGACATCATAGGGTTTTGGATACTCATGGAAAATAAAACATCAGATATCACTTTAGAGAGATTTGAAGACTAATATTTAGGGAGATAGAATGAGATTAATGTAAATGTAAATATGGTATAAATAGTTCACCTTCACAATGATTGTTTTAGATTCATTGGACACATGAATAGAAAGTGTAATACTAACATATTGAGAGTCTTTTATCTTACAAATTTTGAGATATGATTTCTACATCATTTTAGTTACAAAGAATGAGATCAAAAATCTTTAGATCATATAGATGCATGTTAGGAATTGATAAAAACTAAATTTAATAATAATTATGAAAATGCTTTCCAAAATTTCACAAAATAATAATAATCTAAAAGGTCACTTTAAGTTTGGTTGTTCCCTTGGATTGAAAGGACTTGGGTACATGAATGGAAAAATAATAATCTTTCTTACCATATAATATTATTGTTCATTTTTGGTTAATTTATTGATTTTTATTTCTTAAAATCAATATTATATTTTAATAGTAGCCAACAAGGGATGAGCGTGAAGGTGGAACATTCAAGTGAGGAGGGATTTTCAATTTTGAAAAGTAGTTCTGAGTGGGAGAAGGGTGATGGTGATGGTTAAGATTTAGATGATGGTAATTGGATACTAGTGCGTAGAGGGATCCACATGAGGGGTACACATTAAAATCAAATCAAGATGATCAAGGATAACAGAGGTAAGATTTAATGGGTTGATTGTTTGAAGGGACAAAGCATGAAGAGAGACTCAAGGATGGATCCTATCTTATTTGATAAGGGATTTCACCTAGACATCCCTACATCTCTGGTTACCAAATCTATTCCTCAGATGGATAGTGTACTCATTGGGAAATTTTTGAGTACAAGGCCCAATAATAATGATGTTTGTAAATGGGTAGAACATAAATGGAAACCAAAAGGCCACATGGAAATTTATGCCATGTTGAAAGGTTTATTTATTTTTAGATTCAACAATGAAGAGGATTTATCTAAAGTATTTATTGGAGGATAATGGGTTTTTGTAAGAATGGGTGTGTTTTAGATAAAATGGAAACCCTATTTTTATCTTGATAAATAAAATATTAATATGATGCCCATTTGGATTAAATTTCTTAGGCTTCCCTATGAGTTTTGTAAAGAATAATTTTTTCATGTTATAGCTAGGATGATGAATTCATTAATATCTATTGATGTGGCTACTAGATCTAAATCTAGATGAATATTTATTATGATATGTGTTAGCATTGTTGCTAGGAAACCTTTACTAAATTCAATTAATCTACATTCCTTTCTAGGATATTGGAATCAGAAGATAGAGTTTATAAATTACCCATTGAAATGAAATATTTGTTCAATATTGGGACATAATACCAAATATTTCCATACTAAAACCAAGGATAATGGTCTGAAAACAAAATATTTGAAAGCTTGGAAAAAAGTATACAATGCAGCCACCAAAAAGTAGGATGAAAAAAACTATCAAATTATTGATAATGAGAATCCATTGAATCAAATTCAAACTCTTGTAGTCAGTAAACTATCTAATGGAAATAAGTATATGACCCACACACTAGGTATCAAGGAAATAGATAAAAAGAAATAGAAGATTTTTGAGGATCCAATCTTAAAATTGAAGATATCTAGCCCCTTTGAGGTTGTAAGGATAAAATTAATAACTGTTAAAGAGATGAAGGAGATAAAAAGAGGATTTGAAACATCTACAAATGTTTTAATTTATTTATAATTTAAATTACTTTAAAAATTTTAGCAAAGAGACTTAGATAAATTAAAAATAGTTCCTTTCTCTTTAGAATATGGTGAGATAACTCATCCTATTATGTGCAATGAAAACACTTTTTTGGCTCCATCTAGTCAAAGACATATGGGAGAAACTATATCTAAGTTAGGAAAAGAATCTAATACTCTAGCTTTAAATATTCAAATAATTCTATAATAAAATATTCCTAATCTATGTAAAGATGATGGTACTCTAGATTCAGTTACTATAAAGAGATAAAAAGATCGAAAATAATTGGAAAAAAAAAGTTAGATGTAGGAACTACTAGCAAGGTGGGGAAACCAAGCAATAAGGACTCCAAACTTAAGTCAATGGAGAATGAAATAGCTAATGGTATCCATATGAATATGGTAGTGTCTAGGAACTCTTTACCAATGTCAAAATGATTTTCATTTCATGGAATATAAGAGGTATTAAAAACTCTACCAAACATAGGGTTTTGAAATACCTTATATATAATCATAAACCAATGATTGTAATTATTCAAGAAATAAAAATGTCTTTGAATATAATTATAGACATCAAAAATAGAATATGGAACAATGATTTAGGTTTTTTTTAAGTGCCCTTTTATAGGGTTGATCACTTTATGGGATTATTCTTTGTTAAAGGTTGATATTCTACTTTTGAATAACCATCATATTTTTATTCATTTTATTAATACCCTGGATAACTCCAACTAGGTGTTTTCTAATATTTATACTCCTAAAAATTATGTTGGTAGAAGGAAATTATGGTAATAGCTTTATTATTTGATAAATTCCTATAAAAATATATGATGGTTAATTTTTGGGGATTTTAATACTCCTCTCTCGCCTGTGGAGAATAAGGGTAGCAAATAGGCTTTTAGTATGAGTATGGATAACTTTGCTGATTTGATTTCCAAAAAATAGACTAATTGGTATTTAACTAATGGGATCATCCTTTACTTGGTCAAATGAGTGTCTTGGAGAAAACCTTATATATGTTAATCTAGATAGATTTCTAGTCTTTCCTAATTGGTTCTTTAAACATACTTCTTGTCTTTCTTTTCTTTCTAAAATTGGATCAAATCATAATCCTATTTTGCTCAACTCAATATTGATTCTAATGGTAGTAAAACTCCTTTCCAATTTGAAAAAATGTGGTTTCTCCATCTTGATATTGGGGAGAGAATTAAAGAGTGGTGAAATTATCAAACCAGTGGATCTATCATGTTTAAACTGGTTAAGAAAATTAAGAAATGGAACAAAGAGGTTTTTGGGAATATTTTTGATAAGAAAAAGAGTATTAAAGAGGAACTAGCTATTGTTAAAAAATATATTGATATAAATGGTATGAATTAGGATAATTATTGGAAGAAAAATCATTTGCTTTGTGAGTTTCATTCTCACAATTCTAAAGACAGGATGTTTTGGCATAAAAAATCCAAAGCATTGTGGCTTAACTAATGAGATAATAATACTAAGTTTTTCCATTTGTCCACTCTTAAGCATATAAGTTCTAATAAGATTATTAAAACCCAAAAATACAAAGGGGACTATATATCTAATGTGCCTTTCATTGGCATTGAAGCTATTTCTTTTTTCAAAAACCTATTTTCTAAGGATGATTCTCTAAATATGGATCAAAGTTATAAGCCTTTATATTTGATTCCTAATTTTATTTAACCTAAAAATAACTTCATTCTATCTAAATTTTTTTCTATCGAGGAGGTGGGATCTATGGTTTCCTCTATGTAAATGGATAAATCTTCTGATCTTAACAACTTTCCATCAAGATTTTTTCATCATTTCTGGAAAGTGGTTAAATGAGATTTTATTGTTCTTGTGGATGAATTATTCAACTCTGGAAAGATCCTAAAATAAATTAATAACTCCTTCATTGCTATCATTCCTAAGTTCTAAAGACCCAAATAGTTTAAGATCTTTCATCTTATTATTTTGTGTTATATGGTGTATAATATTTTCATTAAAGTTTTTGCTATGAGATTATAACCTCTTCTTCCTTTTAGCATTTTTTATCAGCAAGGAGGATTTATTTTTGGTAAATAAATTCAAGATGGATTTATTTTAGTCCATGAGATGATACATTATATGGGAAAAGGTAATAAAGTAATGATATTAAACATTGGCATAAATAAAGATTATGATAGAGTCTCTTGGGATTTTCTTGACAAAATTTAAGAACAGTTTGTTTTTTATGTTGCTTTCAGAAGACTAATTGCTACTTGTATTTCTGAAATAATGTTATTTATCCTTATTAATGGATCTCTAATTAGATTATTTACAAGTTCCCATGGGATAAGGTAAGGAGACCCAACATCTGCTTTTCTTTCTATTATATTTTTTGAAGCTCTTGGTACATCCATATCCTCTGTTGTGAACAAGGGAAAATTGAAAGGTATTAAATAAACTTCTAGTGTTGATCTTGTAACTCATAAATAAGTTTTTGATGATATGATCATATTAGCCTAGTAATTTTTAAAATAATCCAATGTTTAAAAAAATCTTCTTAAGGATTATGAAAATGCTTCAGGTCAAAAAAATAGTATGGAAAAAATTCAATTATTTTTAGTTAATACTCTTCTTATTAGGTAGCATAAAATTGTTAACATTCTTGGGTGAAAGATTAAACAAATTCTTACCTATTATCTATATATGCCTTTATTTTTAAATAAAATTCCTATTAGAATATGGAATTCTTTATTAGGTAGATTTTAAAGGAATTTGGTAGGCTGGAAGGGTAAATTACTATCTCAAGTTAACAAATTATTGTTGATCAAAATAATACTTTAGAATTTACCAATTTATCTTATGTCTATTTTTAATCTTCTGGAGGCTATTGTAGAGTAGGTGGAAAGTTTTCAAAAAATGTTTCTTTGGTCAGGATTTGAAATAAGGAAAACATTCCCTTTGGTTACCTAAGATAAGGTTTTTTTATCTATTTAATCAAGGAGGTTTATGGATCCACAAAGTGATGTCTATGAATAAAGTGTTAACTTTGAAATTGGGTTAGAATTTTCTCAAGGAAATAATTTTATGGATTGAGTTGTTGAAAGAAAAATATTTGATACGTTGGGATAATGTTGTTTGGATTCAAGCTAATAATCTTACACAAGGCTCTTCCTTTTGGAATTGATTGATCAGATGTAATGGAAAATTGGTAGAGGAGATAAATTTCACTTTTGGGAGGATAAATGGATCCTTAAACTTCTTCTTGTTTAGATTGTTCCTTAGAATAAAATATATATTCATATTAAAATGATATATGGGAATATTGTGCAAGAGTATACCTTTGATTGTGGCATTAACATAGATTGGAATATATTACAACTATATTTTGTTACTCCTAATTACACTAAAAGCATATTTGATCTTAATCTTCTGCTTAAATTTTATTTCATAGGGAGGGCTTCAAGGGAGGATGAACTCATTTCGGCAGATACTTTGGATGTTCATTTCTTAGTTAAATCAATATATAAAGTGGCCATTGAAGCTACCCCTAATGGGTTTCCTTTAGAGAAACCATGGAATAAAAATTTGATCTCAAAATTTAATTTTTTCTTTTAGTTAGCAATCCAAAATAAAATCCTTATTTAAAATATCCAAATATGAGGATTGATAATTCTCAATTGTTTTGTTCTCTATGGGAATGATGTAGAAACTACTCATATTATGTTGGAAAGCCCCTTTATGTTTCATGTATTTGGTAATATTCTTATTAAGTTTGGGGTAGACTAGGTTTTAGGAGCTTCTCTTTCTTATCTATGGAATTTATGGATTTCTCCCTTTAGCATAAAAAATATGAAAATGCTTTGGTTTATGGATATCTTCATTATTTTTGGATAATCTGGAAAGAAAAAAACTCTGGAATTTTTAAAGGGGTTAAGAGTAAATTGGATGTTGTTCTTAAATCAATAATTTTTTTAAAGGAGAACTTGGTTGTTTGCAAATAATTAGAAAGTCTTTAGATTACTAGTTATGAATCTAGTTTAACTACTAACTGGGATATTAATTTGACTATAAATATTTCTTGGATTTAGAAAAGACAAGATAGGAATATGAAAATTTTGATTTTATCCTTTCTTGGGTGGGTTAAATTAAATTTTGATGGATCTTGTAAAGGAAATCTAGGTTTGGTGGGTAGGGGATGGATTCTAAGGGATAATAATGGTAATTTCATTGCTACCCTTGGTAGGAAATTTGGTACCCAAAATAATCATGTAGTGGAAGTTTTAGCTACATTATGGGGAACTAGATTAGCTAAGGATGTCGGTACCAGTATCATTTGCATTGAAGGATACTCTCTCATAAATTTTCTTCTTATAAATAACTCCCCAAGTTGGATAATTAACAATATCATCTTAGAGATTAATCGTATTATGGAATGTTTCCAACAAACTTTAGTTACACATACATTAAGGTAAGGTAACAAAGCTACATATTGATTTGCAAATATGGAAACTCAAATTTTAGATAATTATAAGTGGTTTCATGATTAATATTTACTATCCAAGTTATCCAAATCATTAAAGATGATAGGTTAGGAATTTGATTTTTTTTAAAATGGTGGGATCTTTGAATCTCACTTTTCTAATGCTTTATTTCATGTAGCATTTTATATTTATAAGAGCATCAAATTTAGAAATGATACTTGCATGGTTAGTATTTGTCTTACTAACTATAGTTGTATGATTAATATATTTCATTACATGTGTTTGGAGCTGATGACACATCATTATAAAATCAAATATATCTATACCAAGGGTTATGTGAAGTATTTTAGGTGCATGGGAATTGATGGTAGATCATGGCAGTGTATCTTCAAGCTCTGTACTAATCTTAGAAATCATATCATTGGTACAAGGACTAATGGTGTCATTATAGTTCCTATTAACATCAAATTGACCTTGGTTGTTATTTATTTCTTGGAGTGTGGTAACAAAGACTAAATTTATGTTTGTTTATGCCTTCATATCAATAAGATGGGAGAGGACCTCTAATGAACAACACTATCTTCGATAAAACAAATGAAGTAGAACAAATGTTTTTAGAGTATCTAGGAGGATGGTGGTTTAACCAATCATATGGAAAAATATATATTGTAATGATAATCACATTTCTTTAGAATATACTCAAGGATGTAATGTTTGGACATTAATAATGGGGGATGCTACCATAGTAGTATCTTAAGAGCTAATTGCCTAGGTCATGGGCATGAGCACTCATAAATGCAAGTATTATAGGATTAAAAAAAGAGGGGTGATGAAATAAGGCAATTCCATAAGCTTCGGCAAGTTGCTATGCATACCAATGTAGATACTTTTAGGAAGCATTACCTAATACCTATCCTAAAGTTGCCTGACAAATTATGAAGTACATCACATTAGATGGAAGGTATGGAGTAATGTGTTTATATCATTTTTTTCTTTTAAACCACTTTAGATAAAACATTTTGGTTTTCTTTTCTTTTTACTTGTTTCTATTTTTAGACCATTATGTGACTAAAATGCACCTAGGCAATGCCCCTCTTCTTCATCATCAAACCCTCATTTTACTTTTTGAAAATCATGCAAAATCACTTGGTGTTGGTCCTCCTCAAAAATCTAGTTGGTGGATCTATTAGGTGAAATCACATCTATTCCAAAGGGTAAGGGTAATATACCTATACATAAGAACATCTCGATCAAGATAATGGCTAAATCCCCTCCTTCTACTCACTTTAAATCCTATGTTAAGAAGACCAAGGATATTGTTTTTTTGAATTATGATGCTGAAAAAAACAAGGTGACTAATTCCAAATATAAAGAATAGTAATTAGGGTTGTTTATTCATAGTCCAAAGGAAGGTATTGATCTTCTTGTTATGAAAGTTGAATTGAAAAATGATGATTTACATGCATAAATACATAGGATGGAATAAATAAATAAATATGAAATAAGATGATGATGTATCTATTAGTGAGGTCCATGATAATATGAAATTATTGATGGTGGATGTTGAGCTTCACAAAATCTTTTTGGAATAGATTTTTAAGGACAATAATATTGAGGTTGGTTCTACTCGTTCTTAACAACATAAATTTTTTGATGAAGGGGAGAGTATGAGAATTTAGGAAATAGAAAATAGAATGGAAAGGCTGGAGAATGAAAAGAATATTTTGGAAGGTAACATGCAATAGCTATTACAAATGAAAATAAGAAACTACATCTCTAACATCAGGGTATGTGCACAGAGTGGGGGATAATTTAATGCAAAATTTACATAACATGATTGTGTTATTACATAATACGATCACAATATTGAAATAATGTGATCTCATTATTGAAATAATGACTTGGTAATTACTAAGCCATAATGTGATTTCGTTATTAAATAACACAATCACATTATTAAAAAATAATAATGTGGTTACATTAATAATGCAATCACATTATTTAAAAATAATAATGTGATCATGTTCTCTATGTCACCCAAAAAAAAAAAGTGAACTTGAATGCTAAATTTCATCATTTTGTGTTTGATTTATTTACTTACCTCACTGTCCCCCACTCTGCAATCACGTTTTGACTTAGTGAGGCTAAACCTTACCGTAATTCATCTTAATAAGCTTTACACATCGACTAATTGAGGGTGTCACCATGTAAAAAAGGTAAGTGCTAAAAATTTACACCTTTTAACCTTAAATTTTAGTAATTTTTTTTAAATTTTTTTAATTTAATTGGTAATTTATTTGTTTTGAATAACCCATCATACTAACCCTCATGTTCTTCATCCTAACCCTTCAAACCCTCCACCTAACCCTCTTGTTCCTCAGCCTAACCTTCCTATAGTTACACAAAATCCCTTGGGTAGTCAAGAGAGTCTAGTTGACCACATTGTGGAAAATAAAATTGAAATTCAAAAATTAATTATGAGAATAAGGGATCCCAATTCAACCAACACCCACTACACCTACCTAGCCAATTCCCTCGACTCATTATTAAGTCAAATGAACTCTATAATGAGTCAAACTGATAGATATGATTCATATTGAGATATTTATAGGGATTATTATGCTGAAAAATCATTATCACATTATCTCAATAATATATACATGTAAAAATACTCCATTTTCACCTTATTCATTGACTCAGCCACCAATCTACCATTTTTAGTAACTGCTAAAAGTTTTCTAATCCATCATTGCCAAAACAATTTAATCATAGATAATTTATAGGACAAATGGTGGATGGTGTTTGATTATCCACCATGTAACAACCATGAGGTCCCATTGTATTGTTTGATGAAATTATACTATGAGTTTGTCCTCAATGAGATTCTAAACTATTTTGATTATAGTGAGTTTTAGGGCCACGGGAGAGGCTCTACATAAGATCGATCAGGTGCATATCATGTGCCTAATCAACTTGGAAGGATCTATATCCAAAAGCTAGTTGAACATAATATCCCCTCTCTAGTTTAGTAGGTATTATATATCAACACTTTGTATGTTCTTAGTTCACTCACTGATACACTCATTCAACATACAAGTATGCTCTCAAAGACTGATCCTAGAGATATACCACCTAGTGTGCATATTTGACTCGACCCTTGTAGATCTTGTGGAGCTATATACACTAGAAATTTTGATGATCATGGTATTTGTGTTTCAAAGGGATTATATAATATACTTATGAGTGATGAGTTTTTAGGATGCACATTTGGTGTGCAGACATTAGCCATTACATAGATGTAGTTATATTTTATATAAATGTTATGTTAAATTTAAGTTATATTTTCAAATTTAAGTTAGCTAATAGTTTATTTAAATAGAAATTTAATAATATATATGTAATTTTTTATGTCCCAAGAGGTGATGATTCCTTCATTACCACAATTGACATTTACTGCATTTAATTTAATGCAACCATTGTTTACATTTTTGGATCTAGCTACTGGCCCATCAACTACTACATCTGTCTCTATTAATACAACACCTTTTACATATACATAGTTAAAATTTTGAGTTAATATTATTATTTATGTAAATTTAGTCTATGTATATTTTCCTTGTAAGTTTAAGTTAAATATATCTATCAAGGATCTCAAAATTTGATTATAGTGTTATTAAATACACTCTTGGTTTTATAAAGGAGAAAAACTTGCCATATATATCTTTGATACTTTATATAAAATTAAGTGAGACCCTGTTTAGATTTATCTTATGGCTCAAGTAGACACTGATCCATCATTACAAGCTAAGACAAACATATGCATTGCTATTGTAATGTCATCCACATAGATACTGATAGAGGTATATATTTACTTGTAATTTTGAATTATAAAAATAGACTTGTCATAATAATTTTAATATATACTTGGGTTAAATATAACTTATGTGAATATATTTTGTATGCAAGGTTATCCCATGACATATGATAGTCCTATTCAGATGATTAGTAGGGAATCTTCTCATGTTTTTTTCTTATTTTAGATGCCTTTTCAAATAGTTGAGCCTACCACTGAATCATTTGAGCATCAAAATTAGATTGAGTAGGACCACGAGCTTGAATTAAGTGCATGTTTAAATGAATTTTTATTATATTTTAAAATTAATTTCTTAACAAGTGGTTGAATTTATTTTATGTTAATTTTGTAATAATACTTGTATTTGAACAGGTTTAGTTACAAGCAAGCTATGAGTGTAGGACCCACAGTCGGACCTTGGATCAACCCAAGGAATTAGAGGGATCTCCATCTAACATCAAGGCATCCCAGGGAGATTCTTCTTCAAGGAAGGAAAAGAGAGGGAGGTTGTTTGATGATTAGGATGTCTTATATGTGATGTGATTTTTTGTATGCCTATATAGAAATGTACACATTTTTGGCATTGTATATGTGTATATGACATTCACATGACATTACATACTATGTTGGTATATGTTTCAAATTTTTATATGCCTATCATAGAAATCTATGTATTATTAACATTGTATATGTTCCTATATGATATTTCTGGAGTTTTCATCTAAATTATGTTAATCTATCTAATTTATATTTAATTTTAATTTAAAATGTGATTTTATTGTTATTTAGAGAGAGAGAGAGAGAGAGAGAGAGAGAGTTACATTGGGGTGTGTGGTTTAGGAGAGTAGGGGAATTAGTATGAGTCAGTATAATAGGTATGAGGTTAATGAAAGAGGGATAGATGGAGTAATAATATAGAAAACTATGTGGAGTATTGAGTGGTTATAGGTAGATAGAGGGGTAGTTTCTCTAAGGCACCTAGAACATAAATGATCTGATACCACTTGTAAGGGAATCTAGAACAACAAACATGCTCTGATTCCACTGTTAGGATCTTGCTCCTCAATAAGAGCATAAATGATTACCTTGTATAAGCAACTAATCATAGAATTATACCAGAATTAACAAGTAACTAGAATTCACAAATGACACAGAATATGAGAGACAATACACAATCTTGTATTAATATTCATGCTAGAAGGAAATACAATGAAGATACCAAAATCTTCCACACCTCTTAGATGTATAGATCTCTTTCCCTCAAGAGTTCACTCTCCTACCAAAAATGGTCCCAACACACAACTCAAACACAGAGTTGGTGTTCACCTCCAACCATTCAGTAATAACACTGCCAGTACCAAGCACTCAAAAGTACTTCAAGTATATCTCTCATGAACTTGCAACAACCTGCAACTCAAATGATCTTACTTACCATGTAGAACTTCTCCCTGATCTTACAACAACCTGCAGATCAACTTGTTCTTACAATTGGAAGGATCTCTTCCTTGCCTTAATCCTTAATTACAATACATGCCAATAAGTCTATAAATAGATCCCATACTAAACAATAACTTAGACTTCTAATTTAAAATAATTAGACATGCATCTCAAGACTCAAAATAGCCTTTAAATGTAAACAACCAATTCAACAAACTAACTATTTATGCAACGAATAGCTCTGAAACCGCACAGGTGACCGACGTCGGTCCCTGTCTGTCTGGAGGTGACCGACGTCGGCCGACTCCTGCCGATGTTAGTTGCCCTTCTATTCACCCCTAACCAACGTCAGTTGCATTGCCAACACCAGTATCTGTGGAACTCAGCAACCTCCTCCATGTTTGCATACAATAAAGCTTTTAGCTCCACAACCTAACAATATTCCACTTGGAGATAAATAGCTACACCTGTACCTGTACCTGTACATCATCTAATTTGTTTCCTAGCATTGTATCCCTCTTCAAGATCACTCTTGAAGACCAACCACCACAAATCCTATGGTGCACCTCCTATCATCCAAATCACCTGCCACATCTACATCTACAAACCCATGTAGAAAAGAACTTGACCCTGCATAACATGTGCACCTGCTACTGGTCCCTCTAAGAATCCACTGAACTGCCCTCCAGTGCTTCTTTCCTGAATTGGCTCCAAACTTGTGATAGCTCCCACCACTTGGGAAATCTCAGGTTTAGTACATACCATGCACTTAATCTCATTATGTGAATGAAGACACTATTCATAAAACTGTCCAACCATCGGCGTGCTAACAGGTTTCACACAATCATCTGGAGACAAAATCAACCTGTGACCTTCCATGTCTCTAAAACACACTCATGCCAAAGAATCTTGCTGCTCCCAGATTCTTCATGACACACCTCTGAACTAACTTTACCTTTAGTTCAGCAACTCCCTATATGTGTAACCCTGCAACAAGCACATAATACAATAATCGGATAATGTAGCTACTATTATCCAACCTAGTAAAGAGAAACACAATGGTCAAACCTCCATTGTCTTGTAGCTAACTCAAGACCATATACCCTGGCCTTCCATCTCACGTGTCCATTCCTGCTCTTCTTTATCCTGAACATCCATTCATCTCTCAGTGCTTTCTTTTAGCTGGTAGCTCCACCAAAAAACTCCTATTTGGTTCTTTTCCAAGGAATCACATCCTTCATCCATGCCAAGCTCCCATTGTTTCCTGAATCTACCTACTCTGCTTCTTTAATAAATTCTTGGTTCCCGACCATCAGTGAGCAAAAAGTAGTGTAAAGAAGGGAAATGACAAATTTGAGGCTTAATTACCCTTTAAATCCTCCATATGGGCGCTTGAGACTCCTTGACAGCTTGCTGTCCACCGAAAATCCATCTCAGTCTGCACCCAATCGATGTTGGTTCCATGCGACTGCCTCATTGTCGACATCGGTTCCCCTTGACCGACGTTAGTGTTTATTTGTCTGGAGTCACCAACGTCAGGCTACACATAGCCGACATCGGTCCTTGTTTGGATGTCAACATTAGTTTTCTAATTGACGTCGGTCTCTGTGTTTTACTTGTGAGTGATGACTTCTACCCACGAGCTCCTTTTGGATCAAACCCTTGTCCATATCAACCTTGCTCTACTTATAATTCTTTAGCCCCTTGCGTTGATCTCTATCTATCATCTTCTCCTTGAAAACCAAGGCTTTCTTGTTCTTGTCACGAACATCAGATTTCTCAAGAAACGTCACTTTCTTCTTTTGTTTACAGAAATCTCAATTCATGCTTTTCAAATTTGAAAGCATACCCTTTGACTCAAGAACATTCATCCCCTTCTTATTCATGTGACCAAGCCTATTAAGCCACATCTTTGAATCTATAGCTGAAGTAGATAAACCAGAAGGAGAATCAGTAATACAAGTAGATAGATAAAGCATACCTACTTTCTTACCTCTTGCTACAACAAGTGCACCCTTGAAAACTTTCCAAGAGTCCACTGTGAGAGTTACTATGCAACCCTCATCACCCAACTTTCCAATAGAAATCAAATTCCACTTCAGGACTGGGACATGCATGACCTCCTTCAACACCCATGTGTTGCCCGTCTACAATTTCAGCTTCACTTTCCCTTTGCCAACCATTTGAAAAGGCTTACCATCCCCTAAATAAATTTCTCCAAAGTCTCCATGGACATACTCATGAAAAAATTCGCTATTTGGGGATGCATGGAAAGAGGCACCAGAATCTAAAACCCAAGATTCTACTTTATCCAAGGAACATACCAGAGCATCATGTGTAACGATACCTACAACAATACTTGCAACATCTGCTTCTTCATGTCCTTCATCCTGATCTTCATTCACCCAGCAATCTCTCTTTACATGCCCTTGCTTTCCACATTTCCAATAGGTTATTCTGCCATACCTGGACTTGGATCTCCTAGCTATCTTTGACCTTGATCTCCCATGCTCGATCTTCTCTCTTTGCCTTCCCTTGCTTTCAACACTCAAAGCATTCCCTAATGATTCACCTATGCTTTTCCTGTGAATTTATTCATTCAAGATTACACTCACAATCATCCACTTTTAATATTTTTGAAGCAAACGCAGTATTACTAACTGCCATTACCAAACTCTCCCAACTTTCAGGTAATGAGCATAAGATTAAGAGAGCCTTAATTTCATCATCAAAAATATATTGACTGAATTTAACTGGTTTACCAAATCATGGAAATCACTAAGATGACTATGTACAGATCCACCTTCTAACATTTGCAAATTAAATAATTGCTTCATAAGAAATACCTTATTCAAAGCTGAGGTTTTTCATATAAATTTGCCAAAAATTCTATCAACTATATCATTGTCTTAGCCTGAGATAAGTTGGAAATCACAGACGATGCAAGGCTCAACCTTATAGACAACAGAGCCTTTCAATCAAGAACCTTCCATTCTTCATCCTTCATATCCGTGGGCTTGCATGCAACCCCACCCAATGGTAAGTACAAATCTTTTTGATACAGATAATCTTCAATCTGCATCCTCCATAATTAATAGTTCTTGCCATTAAACTTCTCCATTTATAGCTTACTTTTTTTTGCCATTGCTATACTCCCACTCAAATAGAAACCCCTGTGAGTGACCTGTAATCAACAAACACTAACAAGATCTGATACAACCTGTTAGTAACCCAACCAAAAGCTCTAATACCAATTGTAAGGCACCTAGAACATAAATGCTCTGATACCACTTGTAAGGAAATCTAGAACAATAAACATGCTCTGATTCCACTGTTAGGATCTTGCTCCTCAATAAGAGCACAAATGATTACCTTGTATAAGCAACTAATCACAGAATTATACCAGAATTAACAAGTAACTAAAATTCACAAATGACACAAAATATGAGAGACAATACACAATCTTGTATTAATACTCATGCCAGAAGAAAATACAATGAAGACACCACAATCTTCCACACCTCTCAAATGTATAGATATCTTTCCCTCAAGAGTTCACTCTCCTACCAAAAATGGTCCCAACACATAACTCAAACACAGAGTTGGTGTTCACCTCCAACCAGTCAGTAATAACAGTACCAGTACCAAGCACTCAAAAGTACTTCAAGTAGATCTCCCATGAACTTGCAAAAACTTGAAACTCAAATGATCTTACTTACCATGTAGAACTTCTCCCTAATCTTACAACAACCTGCACATCAACTTGTTCTTACAATTGGAAGGATCTCTTCCTTGCCTTAATCCTTAATTATAATACATGCCAATGAGTCTATAAATAGATTCCATACTAAACAATAACTTAGACTTCTAATTTAAAATAATTAGACATGAATCTCAAGACTCAAAATAGCCTTTACATGTAAACAACTGGTTTAACAAACTAACTGTTCATGCAACAAACAGTTCTGGAATCGCACAGGTGATCGACGTTGGTCCCTATCTGTCTGGAGGTGACCAACGTCGGCTGACTCCTGCCGATGTTGGTTGCCCTTCTGTTCACCCCTGACCGATGTTAGTTGTGCTGTCGACACTGGTATCCCTAGAACTCAGCAACATCCTCCATGTTTGCATACAATGAAGCTTTTAGCTCCACAACCTAACAGTTTCATCCTCAAGTAAAGGTAGTTTGAGGAATAGAAATCATGGAGATATAGTTTAATGTAGTCCTATAAAAAGAGTTTGATTGAGTTGTTGGAATTCAAAACTTTTATAGATACTTGAAAATATAAAATTGAATATGTTACCCAAAAATTCCTTACATCATTTGAAAAAATAATTAATTTCCATTCAACCATACAAAGATTAACAATAAGTGCAAGCAAAAAATATTAGTTCTATGTAAAGTGTTAGTATGAAAATACCTCATCTTGACTAAAAATTATAAATTCCAACATATTTTAGGGGTGAAAAAAATCCAATACCAGGTTCTTTGCATCCCATCAAGCCCAATTGACAAACTCACCACCCATTCTAACCTCAAGAACACACTTCCCAATATAAGAAAAATGTAATTTTGTAACCTAAGTTCAAATAAATGTAAAATAAAACCTATAATTAATTTATGTAAAATATTAGATAATTCACCTACCTATTTAATCCATATAATTACACCCTAGATCACTCAGTTAAAACTTTTGAGAGCAATCTGTGGCACAAGTTGCAGTGATTCCTAAAATGCAACTTTTGGGCATTAAATAGGCAACTTCTTGAGCTCCAACTACCATTTTTGACTTTAGAACCTCCTCTTGAGAGTATATAAATTTTAACATGTATATATAGTAAAATTAAATTTTATCACATTTCCACAATGTTTAAATCCACTTGGAAGTGCATTTTCACTATCGTTTAGGAGCACAAAAACATTGACAATAAATGTTATCAAAGTTTAAATTTTGGTTGTAGAACTCTAATTTTTATTCTTTCCAAACCAAATTTGACACTTAAAACACATTATATGGGTAATATAATGTACAATACCATGTTATTTTCCTCCCATTAGGCTCAATTGACAAACCCACCACCCATTCTGGCCTCAAGAATGTCTTTCTCAATACAATAAAAATGTAGTTCTTTAGCCTAAGTTCAAACATACGTAAAATTAAACCTATAAGTCATTTATATGAAATATTAGTTACATAAAATTAATCTTTAATATATATAATTATATACTAAATCAATTATGTGGAACCTTTGAATGCAATTTATGGCACAAGTTACAGTGACGAGTCCTAAAATGCAACTTTTTGGCATTAAGTAACTTCTTGAGCTTCAACTATCATTTCTTCCTATGGGACATCCAATTGAGAATATATAACTTAAATCACATTTAAATATGTAAATTACATATTATCACATTTCCATTATTTTAAAATCCACTAGGAAGTGCATTTTCACTACCATTCAAGAGTGTGGAAACACTGACAACAAATGTTGTCAAAATTTAAGTTGTGGTTATAGAACTTTGATTTTGATGCTTACTGACCAAAACTTGGCACCATAAACACATAATTTAGGTTGTATAAAATATAATACTAGGTTATTGGCCTCCCATTAGGCTCAATCAACAAACCCACCACCCATTCTGGCCTCATGAACACCCTTCCCAATACAATAAAAATGTAGTTTTTTAGCCTAAGTTTAAACACACATAAAATGAAACCAATAAGTCATTTACATTAACCATCAGATCCCTCCCATACCTATTTAATCCATATAATATCACCCTAAATCATTCAATTTAAACCTTCAATAGCAATTCATTGGACAAGTTGTAGTGACAAGTCCTAAAATTCAACATTTTGGCATTAAATATGTAACTTCTTGAGCTCCAACTACCATTTCTACCTTTGGGACCTCTAATTAAGAATATATAAATTATATCATATCTAGATAGGTAAATTACATGTGATAACACTTCAAAAATGTTCAAATCCACTTGAAAGTGCATTTACACTACCGTTCAGGTGTGCAAAAACACTGATAACAAATGTTGTCAAAGTTTAAGTTGTGGTTGCAAAACTCTAATTTTGATGTTTTGTGATTGAAGAATGAAATTTTTAACATGTATAATGAGGCATATAAAATCTATTACTAGGTTATTGTTCTCCCATAAATCCATATCAATAAAACCACCACCCATTTTGACCTCAAGAATGCCCTTCCCAATACAAGAAAAATGCATTTTTTAGCCTAAGTTTAAACATTCATAAAATGAAACTTATAAGTCATTTTGAAAAGCATCATGTCCATCACCTAAATATTTAATCCCTATAATTTAAACCTATATCACTCATATGTAAACTTCAATATCAATCTATTGGACAAGTTACAATGATGGGTCCTAAAATGCAACTTTTTGGCATTGAATAGGCAACTTCTTGAGCTCCAACTAACATTTCTACCTATAGGACCTCCACTTGAGAATATATAACTTTTATAATGTTTGTGTATATATATATATATATTACATGTTATAACATTTCCATGACATTCAAATCCAATTGGAAGTGCCTTTTCACTAATATTTAGGAGCACAAAAACACTGACAACAAATATTGTCAAAGTTTAAGTTGTGGTTGCATAACTATGATTCTGATACTTATTGACCAAAAATTGGAATTGATAACACATATTATGGGTAGGATAATTTCCATGACCAAGTTTTTTTCCTCCCATCAGGGTCGATTGATAACCCCACCACCCATTTTGGCCTCAAGAATGCCCTTTCCAACATTTAAAAAATGCATTTTTTAATCCTAGGTTCAAACATGCATAAAAAAAACACATAAGTAATTTTATTGAACCATTATATCCCTAACATAACAATTTAAACCATATAATCTCAGCATAAATCACTCAGGTGTAACCTTTGAGAGTAATCTATTGGATAAATTGTAGTGATGGGTCCTAAAATGCAACTTTTTGGCATTGAATAGGCAACTTCTTGAGCTCTGACTACCATTTCTGACTCTGAGACCTCCACTTAATAATATATCACTTTGATGACATATAGATATGAAAATTACAAGTGAACACACTACCACAACATTCAAATCCACCTAAAAGTGTATTTTTACTACTGTTTAGGAGCATGAAAACACTAAGTACTTAAAAAGTTAGCTTCTTTTAGCTTGAAGAATATGGAATTATTTAATGAAATTATCAACCATGTGAAGGTAAATAATCAAAAAAATATTGACCTATACACTATCCACCTTGGCTATCCTAATGAAGTGGATTATTGTTTTCAAGAATCAAGAGGATCTAGTTTTCCTCTCTAAGGAAAGAAGACTCTAATTTGAGGGATTTTATTAGATTCTAAGATGTAATAAGACTTAAAAATATGAATATACTTAATTTCCATGATTAAGGTGGAGGAATGACTATAAGTGGGGATCCTAGATTGAAAATCATGCAATATCTTGAAGATATTAGTGAATGTAATGGTAGAATGGAAATTTGAGAGTTGATAATCAATTACATATAGGTAAAAAGGAATAAATGTTGAATGGGAAGATAATTAAACCATGATATCCTAGGAAATAGGCTTTGAATAATGTCAAACACTCTACCACTATGCCTTGAGTAAGAAAATAATAATCTAATGGAGACAAAGAAGGACTGAAGGTCTTTCAAACTACCCTATAATAATGGAACTACTTCATGGAAGTTAAAAACAAGTTTGTTGAAGAATAGGTTAAGCATTGAAGGCAAGTACATGGTGAGTTAAGATCAAAATGGAATTAAAGAGACCACTATCCCTAAATAGAGGTCTGTTCATGAAGGCATTTGACCACATCAAACACTTCAAATAGACATGATGTTCCTTCTATGCCTTCCTTTATTCAAAGAAACCTCATTTCAAGGAAAAATCACTAGGATCTACTATAACCTTGATAATATCAATAATAGCTTCAAGGTCTGACTCCTAAACTTTTCATAGTTTCTTATTTAATGGCCTCATGATATTTTTCTAATTGAATATTCGTTCCTAGAATCAAATTTGAATAGTATAGTATCTTCATGTTCATTTCAAACTCTTCAAACAACCATTGATCTAATTTTTTATAGGATATAATCAAAACCAAGTTCAAATGACTACCACTGACCTAATGGGATAGTCAATGTTTTCTCCATCTATAACTAGGGAAGTTAATTTTTTCTTTCACTACACACTAACACAAGTAGTAATATATGCCCTTTTCATTGTCTTCATCTACAATAATTACAAAAACATGCCCTATATCAATAAAAACTATTTTTAGTGACACTATGAAGATATATAATGAGAATAAATTATACATAATAAAAATTATTCCATCTAATAATGTCATATCTATAAGCTATAATGTTGTTAGAACTTGATATGTGTTGATTGGAATAAGAGGTTTGGAATTCCAATCATCCACCCACTCTTGTGACTCACACTCATTTCAAATAGACTCCATGCATGCAAAATATAAACATCATGAATATCTCATATGAATAGTCCAATAACTTGCATTTGAGCTACAAAATGAGTGGAGCTCACTTGAACCCCTTAGAATCATATAATCCTCATACTTTTCCAAGTATTATTCCTCCACTAACTAGAAATGTCTAAAAACATTAGAATTTAGTTGAGCACCATGACACACATTCTCATTACACAATTCAACCATGGTTTTGAATTTATTAAATCAACACCCTCTTCAAATTTCAACTCCTCCCTTGAAATAGCTGTTTTTACTTGTGCTCCAATACCATCATGTTCCCCTTTTCCATGGATAGCCTCGATGAAACTCCAAATGTGTTATACACCAGTGGAAATGTGCATCCTTCTCAACCAATAAAACATCCATGCAATTTTTAATTACAATGTGCAATTTTCTGACCAAATGTAATGTTGATTGAAAGTAATGTCCCTCTAACTCAATTGTTCATAGAACTTCTGAAAATAACCTTAAACATACTCTTAAAAATGTGATTGGTCATCATTTATATGTAAATAGTACTCCCTTAATATTTTATATTATTTTTCTATATTATCAGGTGCACACATTAATGTTATATGCATGAGTATGACAACTTGTGATGAGTTGTAATACTATGATTGAACTTACATTTAGGGTTTGAATGTGTAATTTTTAGTAAATTTAACTAATAAAAAAATCAAACCAAGGGAGAATGTATCCTTTTTTGTCTTGAAATGTTCATCCAACCATCTAGCCCTATGTGTGTGCCTTGCATACTCATAAACAAATTTATCCGTAAATTTGACCAAAAATTCAGAAACATGTCTTTTTTGTAATAATCTCACACCTTTTAGATTCTTTGCCATCTTTTACTTGATAAGTCATTTATATATTTTCAAACTAACTAATTCATGTCCAATTGCACTTGTACTCTACTAATGGATACAATTTTTTTAATTTTGGTAATCCACCATAAATGCTATAATTTCCATCTAAACATGATTTATTATAAAATAATTATCCATCTGGTCTTTTGTAAAAATTAGTTGGAATAAATTAATTGGCTTATTTTGGTGGGAATTCAATTCCACACTCTTTAAAAATGTTGTTAGTATGAAAAGTACAATGAATATGGTGAAAAACATCATAGTGCATTGAAAATTCAACATGTTGCCTACAAAAATAGGTGGTGCACGTGTGATTTATTTTTACATAAAAAAAAGTTTGGACATATCAAAATATATTTTACAAATAGAAATTTGTGGATGTTTTTCCAAAAACTTAGAGTACAATTATGTTTGAGTCATATACAAGAAATGTTTTGAATGTAGTTCCCAGTTATGAGAACCAAGTATTTTTTTCACTACATCTCTTACATTGGGAAAAACTCTTGTATTATCTTTCCAAAATTGAGCAAGTAACTCTTTGAGAGCACTAACTATAGCCTTGTCCTTTCATGGAAGTCTACTAGAGAATTCCTATAGTTCATTGATATTAGGTTCATTAAGTCTTTCATGTCTTTCAATTGCTTTCATTAATGTTTTTATATTTATATTAAGTGGTCAGCTTGTTCTTGAAATCATTCATTTTTTCCTTGTTTGGACACTTACTGCACAAGTTGTAAGTATACACCAGGCAACATTACAATCTTGGGTACATGATTTTGGGCCTACAATATGATATGCATCATGTATATTTTTAACAATTTTATTATTTTCATCATCCACATTAGATGTTATTAATCCTAATATGTATATTATAGGTCTCATCTTAATCAATTTTATCAATAAAATAAATACTTGGCATCTTTGACTATCACATTCCAAATTATGAAAGAAACTATCTCAAATTTATTGAGCCAGTCTTCTTGAATGGAAATCAAACAAATTTTTATGCATTAGTTTTAAAATATTTTCATCAACTTCAATTAAGTAATTGTAGTTTCTACGCACAATTCTTGGAGGTGTTGTTAATGGTGGAATTTATTGAGAGGGTGTTTCAAAATCATTATTACCTTCATTGTATAGAGGTGGGATGACATTTTATTCATTGGTTATTTCTTCATTATATATATTCATGAAATTTTTTTGATTTGTTAATTTTATCATTATTTGTTTCCATCAAATTTTCTTCATTCATGGGGATGAATCACCATGCATAGACTCATCATCAACAAAATAAAAAATGTGGAAATTTGAATGTAAAATTCAAACATTATCTAATTTAGTATTGTTAATTTTATTATTATTCATTTCATTATGGTCAATTTGATCATAATTCAATTCATTATGGTCAATTTAATCATTTTTTAATTCATTATTGTCAATTAGCTCATTATCTATGGAATTTGGTTCATCAAGATTAGGGTTTGTACCTTGTCTACCTTGAATTTTTTGGCATTTGTATCTTGTGTTTCTCTTTAAACTCTTCTAATTCCTCTGGTGTTTTGTTCTTCAACATCTTTCTTTTCCTCAAACGTGATCTATCACCCATCAAGGATAATTGATAGCTTTTCAAAGGTCGGGTCAAAAGAAGTACACATGTCCCATATAAGTACGCAAAGAATGTTTTTGGTGACAAAATTCTCTATTTATAGACATTGAAAATTAAGTTTTATCTATATTAATAACAACATGATCATGTTATCTAAATAACGTGATCATGTTATTCTTAATACTCAATTTGGGTTAAAATAGACGTTAAAAAGTGAGTTTTGTCTATATTAAGAATAACAAAGTTACATTATTGAATAATGTGATCATGTTATTCTTAATATAGATTAGGATTTAGTGATTAGGTTATTAGTGCATAGGGTTTAGGGATTAGGTAATTGGTAATTAGTGCATAGGGCTTAAAATTTATGTTTTAGGTTTTAGGGATTAGGGATTAAGACACAGGGTTTAGGTTTAAGGGTGTATATAAGGTATAATTTATCTATGCCATGTGAACCTAATTCTCACTATAAAGGATGCTAATTGGGGCTGAATCAATTGGTAAATAGGGAAAGTTTATGGTTTATAATTTAGGTTATAATGTTTAGGGTTTATGTTTTAGGCCTTAGGGTTCAATGTATATATGGTTGAGGGTGTAAATAGGGTCCACTATGTTTTGGGGATTAATTAGCCCCCACATCATCATAAATTGAGCCAAATAGTTAATTAATATAATGAGTAATGTGATTTGGGCCAAATTGGTAATGTATATACCTAATTATTACTCTAAATGATATTAATTAGTGCTAAAAAAATTGGTTTGGGTTTTTTAATATAAGGTATGGGGTTTATGGTTTAGGACTAGGAGTTTCAGACCTATAAGGTTTAGGGTACACAGGGTCTAATTACAAAGATAATATCAACATGCAAATTGGGTGAATTAGTTATATGGGGCAATCAGTCATGTGATTTAGGCCAAACTGAGCCATGTGAACTTAATTCTTAGTCTAAATGATATTATTTTGAGATAAAATGATTGGTTCATGGTTTAAAGAGTTTATATTTATGGTTTAAATTTTAGGGATTAGGGTATATAAGATACAATCATAAAGGTAATTAGGGTAAATTTGAACTCCTTGAACCTAGATTTATGAGTAAAGAATGTGATTTTGGGCTCAATTAGCCCCCACATCATAAAAAATTGAGCCAATTAAGTCAATTACGGTAATGAGTGATTTAATTTTGACCAAGTTGATCCTTTTGAACCTAATTCTTACTATAAAGGATGTTAATTGGGTTAAATTGATTGGTTTAGGGTTTAGGGTCTATAATTTAAAGGGTTTGGGGTTTAGGGCTTATGTTTTAGGGTTTAAGGTAAATGGTACAGGTTTAGGGCTTAGTTGTTCACCTATTTATGACAATTGCATTCATGTTTGCATTTTTGAGAAAAGTAGGGTCAGTTAAGCCATACACACTGGATTCATTATACAAATGATTAAGCCATAAATTTAGTTTAAGGGTTCAATTTTGCCCAAATCAGGCCCCTGATTACATAAACTGACTAATTGGATCAATTAATGACATAATTACATTTAATTTTTCCCCAAATAATATTTTGATCTTAAGGAGTTCAAATTGGCCTCAAATTCCTCCTTGATTAAATAAATCAAGTCTTTGGTTAATAATATATTACATGACATTAAGGTTAATCTCACTTCAAATCACATCATATACAATTTAAAATAGGTACATGTGGTTTATTTTGAACCTAATTAGGGATTATGGCATTAGAGAATAGGGTTTAGGGATAAGGGATTAGTTGATAGGGTTTAGGTTTAAGGGTGTATATAAGGTCTAATTTATCTATGCCATGTGCACCTAATTCTCACTATAAATGATGTTAATTGGGTCTAAATCAATTGGTAAATAGGGAAAGTTTATGGTTTACAATCTAGGGTATAGTGTTTAGGGTTTATGGATTAGGGATTAGGGTTTAATGTATTTATAGTTTAGGGTGTAAATAGGATCCACTATGTTTTGAGGCTTAATTATCCCCCATATCATCATAGATTGATCCAATTAGTTAATTAGGACAATGAGTAATGTGATTCAAGCCAAATTAAGTAACGTATATACATAATTATTACTCTAAATGATGTTAATTAGTGTTAAATAAGTTATTTTAGGTTTACAATATATGGTATAAGGTTTATGGTTTAGGGCTTGGGGTTTAATACCTACAAGGTTTAGGGTTTAGGGTACACAGGGTCCAATCACAAAGATAATTGAGGATAATTTGAATCATTTGGGACTATTTGTGACTATATAATGTGTTTTTAGGTTGTCATTATACCCCATGTCATCATTCAAATTCAGTGAATTAGTCAAATAGGGCAATCAATTGTGTGATTTTAGACCAAACTAAGCCTTGTGAACTTAATTCTTAGTCTAAATGATGTTAATTTGGGTTAAAATCATGGGTTTAGGGTTTAAAGAGTTTATATCTATGGTTTGGAGTTTAAGTATTATGAATTTTAGGGATTAGGGCTTAGGGTATTGGTTTTAAGGTATATAAGGTACAATCATGAAGGCAATTAGGGTAAATTTGAGCACCTTGAACCTAGATCTATGAGTAAAGAATGTGATTTTGGGCTCAATTAGCCCCCACATCATGACAAATTGAGCCAATCGAGTCAATTTTGGTAATGAGTGATGTGATTTTGACCAATTTGATCCCTATTAACCTAATTCTTACTATATAAAGGATGTTAATTGGGGGTAAATTGTTTGATTTAGGGTTTGGGGTTTAGGGCTTATGACTTAGGGTTTAAGGTAAATGATATAGGATTTAGGGTTTAAGGTAAATGGTATAGGGTTTAGGGTCTAAGATATCAGATATAGGGTCCAATCACTAAGGTAATTAAAGAAAATTTGAGCTGATTATTCACCTATTTGTGACAATTTCCTTCATGTCTTCATTTTTGATAAAATTTGGGTTAGTTAAGCCATACATGTTGCATACATTATACAATTGATAGAGCCATAAATTTGGTTTAGGGCCTCAATTTTTTCATAATCACACTCCAAATTGTATAAATTAACTAATTGGATCAATTTATGATAGAATCAAACTTAATTTTTCCCTAAATCATATCTTCCTCTTAAACGGGTTTAAATTTCCCTCAAATGTCTCCTTGATTAAACGAATCAACTCTTTAGTTAATTATATATGACATGACATTAGGGTTAATTTCACTCTAAATCACATAATATATGATTTAAAATAGGTTCATGTGTCTCATTTTGACCCTAATTACCTCCAAAATTGAACTAATCAACATTTGCATTCATTAGCTAATGACATTCAAGTTTATTAAGCTCAAAAACACATTTTATACATATAAAACTTACATAAATAAATAATTTTCCATTATTTCAATCAAGATAAATAAATAAGATTCAATCAACCCCAAAATCACATTTTATATTCATTCATTTAGGTTGAAGGGGCTTGAAATAGCCCCAATTTACTTCAAATGCATAGTTAGAATGGACTCCAAAGGCTACATTTTGGCCATATGTTTAAAAAATGAATTTTATGACATCTCATGATAAAATCAACTATATTTTAAAATGTATAATGACTTACACATTAAAACCAAGTAATTATAAGTAGTCAAGTCAACATATTAAAATGCCCATAATTTTTTTGAAGTCTAATGTGACACCATGACATGTTTATTTAGTATCCAATGTTAGAGACCTTTATCATATCACATGAAATAACACTACTATTAGGGATCTCAAGAAAAAATATAAAATTTGATCTCAAGAGCAAATTTGTATTTTTGGGTGTTATGAAGATATAATGTGATTGCCTTATTAACGTGATCATGTTATTAACTAACATGATCACATTAGCAATCATGTTACTAATGCAATATTGTTACTAATGTGATTTTGTTATTAAAATTATCATGCTATTTGAATTTAAATTCAAACACCAAGACTTTTGGCTTAGGAATGCCTTAGATTCCTGAGCCAAAGGCTTGGACCTGTCAATCTACAATTGAGTCCGATAATATTGATTAAAAAGAAAAAATTAAACTTTGATCACCAAATACACTATGAATTTCAATAGTAAAATTCAAAAAATTAATACCATCACAACTAGCATGATATCCTCTTTTCAAAAATATGATTTTTATAATTTTCAAATTGATTTAAGGTTTTGAACTATATTGATTTCTAACTATACCTTTTTTAGGCCACCACATGCTCTAACCATACATGCCTATACATGTTCATGTAATTTTTTTTATTGATTCAAGTGTAAAAAAATTTATATGGTCAAAAAGTAGGCCTAATTCTACACACATTAAAAAAATTTGATTTTTATTTCTTTTGAGGTAGTTAGGTGTGTCACACAGGTGGCTATCCATTTTTTGGTCAGTTTTCAAGATCTATTTACTTCTAAAATTCATTAAAAAAAGTATTCACTGACAAAATAAAAAACAATATAGGTCACAAACTATAAGATATTATCTAAATTTTCACCAAAAGGTTTCAAATAATATTAAATATTTCTCAAAAAATGGTGCATCACACGGCTATTTATCTACTCTATTTTCTTAAAAAAAGGAGTTCCTCTTCAAATTTTATATGTTTGACCTAGTTATAATTAACCATTTTTTTTAAAAAAAATAGTGTTTTGAAAACAAGATTCAAAATGCTACATTTCATGTTCTTACACCATCTTTAAATTTGGAGTGTAGATATCTCAAATTATCTACAAAAGTTCAGATTTTTAAAATTTTAGGAAAATGATGTCCGCAAGTAGGCCCCTTTTTGTCCCCTAACTTTGTATACTTACCTATTAATGTGATCAAATAATTTATCAAAGCTAGAAAATAACAATAGGTTGGTGACTATTTAAGTAAGAGAACTAGGGGAGCTAATAAAGGTACGAAAATGAACATTGACGACAAGATGGTGGAGGATATGGAGAATGTCCTCAATAATTTGGTCAAGGAATGCAACCATGCCATTAAGGACATAAACATTTAATTTGTTTTGTCTTTTGTTATTTGTGGGATGTGATTGTGTTGTTTCTTTATTGTTTATTCACAACCATTTTGATGCGATATTTATAAATGTATTTTTTGTTTCTACATCAAGCCTAGGAATTGATTTTTTTAATGGGTCAAGACCCAATCAAACCCATACTTTACCCCTAATAAAAAATAATCAATATTATATTGAGATCAGTTTTGGAGCACTTTGTTGGAGCTATATCTATTAGCCTTATTTTTTACAAGTATAGCCACATGCAAGAAGCACATAGTATGCACACATTTTGAAGAATATTATGTAAAATAATTGGAACCATTAAGCAAAATAAAATTTAGCACAACATATATTTAGGGAAGCAGTGTGCTAGGATGAGGTGGCACCAATGTCCCTAAAGACCTAGGAACATTGAATGAAAAATTGAAGAAGTCACGAGTTGCACCTAGAATGGTGTACTAGTCTACATAAAATAAGGAATGTTGGGATTGGATAAGAGGTTTCATATACCGCATAGTGAAAAATAAGGGGTTGTGATGGAGGATAAATTATATAAGAGGAGCTATTAAGGCAAAAAATTGAGTGATTATAGTGCATCATGGTGCACAACTAGGAAGTAGTCTATTATAAGACATTATTGTAAATCCATTAGGGTTAATAATTATATAAGACTATTTAAAATTATTAGGAGTGTAAATTAATGAGTTGTAATGGAATAGATGGAGTTTATATATTATAAAATTCCATCTAGTCTTAGTAGAAAGAAGAGAACATAAGTAGTATCTTTATGTTGTTGCATTTTTCTTTGAATAATTTAAATAATCATTTAACTATTGCAAATAAGAGGAAATGTAATTGATTTGTAACTATGCACAAGTAAATAAGAATGAAATATTAGTTTTAATGTATTGAAGCCTCTATTTATGTAATAATAGCATTAGTTTGATTTATTTCTTGATAATTTTGTGTTACTATGATTTTTCCACTATGAAGCTATATAAAAAATTATGCCTTGCCGTAGTTTAGAGATGCACAAGTCCTCCATGTATTTAACTTAGTTTTAACTCAGTAAACTCTCCATGTGTCTCAGGTGAACACACTTACTGCATGATATTTTGCTACATATAGAGTTGAGTTTTTGGAATGCATTAGTGGTGTAGAAGTTATCTAAGGGATGAATGAGAAACACTCCCAACATTTTGGTTACATATTCAAGATGAAAGTCAAACTTTTTGAGGAAATGATGTACAGAGATGATTTTCATAATATCATTAGAAAATATTGAACAATGGTTGGATCAAGTAGAGTGTGACTCCCAATTGTACCATCCTAGTCTTGGCAGTCAAAGTCCAAAGAATTGGGTGGAATACAATATGCATGATCCCTTATATGATAAGTTATTTTATGAATCTCTTAGACATCTTCACGCATGGATTTTTATGTATGTAATAGGTAAAATTAGAAACTATGGTTGTAAGGCCCCTTGGGTAGTCGAATAACTTGAGTAGTTAAGATTTACTAACATCATGTGCTTAAGAGTAGCAGGTGTATGGTGATGCAAGACACTAAATAGTTACATTTATAAGCTAAAATATATACTTACTCCTGCCCACAGAAGGTTAAGTATGAATATATACTAAAAAAAGGGGTTCATATAAAGCACAATTACCATTGAAGACTAGTAAGTTATTGGTCGACCATGATATTACAATTCTCACCATGGTCAAATAATTTTCATTAGAATATGGGTTGTTTGGATGGTAAGAGTTTAGGAGAGAAAATTGTTTGTATGCATTTATTAAAATAAAGTAAAGCATGGCAATCCCAGATGACTGTGAACTCAGGCAGTGTAGATATGTTGAGGCAAGGCAGTAAGTGATTACTACCAAGAACTTGAGTGAATGCAAAAAATAAAATTTGAGAGATACCATGATTACCTATGTAGGATAGGGATGTTATATGTAATTTTATTACACAAAGTAGACATGCCCTATTGAAGATGAATCACACATCAACAAACACACAAATGTCAAGGAGGAGGCCAAAAAGATTATAGGCCAAATAAGCATGAAATATACTTTTGAGGAGGTAATTTTACAAAATATACTTGAAACATAAACCTTCACACTTATCAATAAATCATAGATTAATAGAGATTATGATAGCTTATTTTAGATTATAAAGTTTGTATTGATAGATCTAGAAATAAGTGTAATTCATAAAATAATCCCATATTAGACATTCGATTTAATCTCCTAAAAAGTGCATTAGAAAATTCATGAGATGTACAAAATGTCATAGGCAGGAAGTGTAAACCCATATATACCACCAATTAGCCATAGTCTAGTATATGCAATGGGTAAAATTAGAATGACACCTATATCACAGATACCCTATGTTAATCCTACCATGGCAAAAGTAGGTGTGGAAATGGGTAGAGATGCACCTCCCATGGGAAGTAATGCACCTAACATAACTAAAACTCCTGGTGGAAGCTAGACTTCAAGCACACAATCCCCATCAAGTACATTAGTCATACATGTACATGTACCAATTCTAGTTCCCCAACAATTATATTATGAAATATTCTTAAGAATTCCTAAGTATATAGGTGTGGAAAATGCAACCGAGCATGTCCATATGTATGAGCTCATCTAGCATGCCAATGGAATCACTATATTACATAGAAAAAATTATCAATTTTATACTACTTTGTTAGGCCATGTGTATACCTGGTATAGCAAGTATGATAATTAGGTAGTCATAGATTGTGACCAATTATAGGAAGAATTTATAAAAGAGTTTGATATCCTAGAGTTTAAACAACAAAGCATTGCAACATTAAAGGAGATAAAGAAGGGCTTAGCTAAGAGAGTGTGTGCATATGATGCAAGATTTAAAACCCTAATCTCCAAGATTTTGTTTAGATTCATCTAGATCAACATGCACAGTGTTTTGTTGGGGGGTGGGTGGGTACGGGGGGTGGTTGTTGGATCTTTTTGGGCATGATTTTCTATGAATACATTTACTAAACCAAGAGAAGTAGTAGAGGTTGCACTCAACTCTAGCATAGTAGGAAGTGTGGATACTAGTGTTAGTCCCTTTATAGGGGCAAAAATCACATCAATGGTCTCCCAATTATAAAATGTAACTACCAATAATGGAAAAAAAAGCCACAATGGTTTATGGTGCATAAATTGTGAAGTTGAGGGACACAATCAGATAAAATGTCTACAGTGAAGTATTAGGGCACTCCTCATAAAATGAATACTTTGTCATGAAAGCCAGGATGTGCATAATATCCATAGGTTAATTTGATCAAAATATTTTTATACATATAAAGTTTGTCCTACCATGTTTTAATGAGAATTGTGAATTCAAAAGTGTAAATCATATAAAAATTCTCCATACTTTTATATTTCATGAGTGTAAAAAATAAATCCATTTTCAACCTCATTCTTATGTATAAATTTAGTAATAAATTATGATTAATGTTTGTTAGTTATGTTGGGTACTTTTATGTAACACTTTGAACCTAAAATTTTTGGATGTCATCTCATATTTAATTGTTGCAATATTTGTCTACATTGAGAGTATATTGTGGTTATTTTTATACTGACAGTAAATCGAGTGAAATGTTTATTGTGACTTAGTCTACCACTTACTTATGTTATTTGAGTTGATTATATAATATATTTCACTTTTACATTGTTATAAGGTCTCTCCATTTGGTTTCACAAAGCCATAAGAGTAGATATTAACTCACCTCTCTTATGTGTTGTCTCAAGTTTCACCTTGATAGTGAGAAGAGCCAATAGTCCTTGTTTCTACAATAAACTATCCTCTATTGTCTCTTAATTTGTCCACTAAATCTAGGAGTACATATTTGAGCTCCAACATGTATGGCATGTCTCGTATTATAGGTTTAGATTGTTAAATCATGCACAAAATTTTAATAAATAAGTGTCAAAACAATTACCTTATTATAATACAATTTATAGAAATGATTTAAATATTTATGCAAGGGGTGGTGTTTTATAGTACATCAAATTATGTGATATAATTTCATAATTCAAATGAATAGTTTCAATTTGACCTACATTGATCTATCTATCATGAATAGAGGTTCACAAAAACCCATCTGTCATAAGTATGAATGGTCCACTTAGCACTCATTACATCTAAGTGATGCTCTCAAGGATGATGATAAAAATATTATTATTAAACATTAAATTTTTTTAACGAAAATTATATTTGCATATAAATAAATAATTGTACTTGATTAAATCTTTAAAAAAGTGTAAATAAAATCAAAATAAACGTTATGATATCACTGCCTTATGATGCAGGCACTAATGATACTATTGGTTACATTAATAGACATTAACCGTCACAATATAATTTTACCCTTAAATTTGGTATTTATTAACCATCACTTATATTTTTTTTTCTTGTTACTTTGAGAAGTCAATACAATAATCCTAATAGCTTGGACATATTGTGGGGTTTCGTACCCATTATTTGTTCTCAGAAATATTTTTTTAAGCCCAATAGATTCGTATAACTAGATTGATGTCATTTTTCACTATTCATTAGGAATTTTTTTAAAAAAGTAATAGAGTTATTAATTAATGTGATATTTGTAAAATCCAAGATAAAAGACTTAGGATTGATATCAATCAATATTTTCCAGATAATTATATTTAAGATATTTATATTCAAATTATTTTATAATAATTTTTTTCCTAATTTAAATTGCATGTATACAAAATAAGGTAAAATTCTCCTCTAAACCCTAAACCCAAAATCGTCATGTACATAGTTAATTTATGATCCACAAAGCTTAGTGGTGACCTCACATGGAAATGTATAGTATCAATTGGTCAAAGAGGTTTCAAAGAGAATGTCTTTTCAAATAAGAAATGGATATAGGATTTAAATTTGACAGTTAACTTTATCTATCAAATAAAATTTATATAGCGGTCATCAATTCAATATTACCTTTTAAAAGTTAAAATTATTTCCAAATACAAACAATTCTGAAAAAAAAGAAACATAATAAAATCTAAATATATATAGTAGTTATTATGTTTTCTAAATATTTTATAATTTTTAAGAAATTTTAATTGTTCTTTCAAATTCTCCCCTTTCATCCGATACTATCTTTAAAAGAAATCTATCATATTTTATAGTTAAAAATATTTAAAAATGTTCATATGGCTTTAAAATCTTTAAAAATTTTCATATTTGCTATCAAATTTAAACATTCGATGGAATAATATTTATCCTTGACCTTGTCGAGAATATATTTTCTCAATGGTCATGATTGTTTTTATGTCATTTGAAAACACAATATGTCATAAAGCATGAGGTAGGTACGCATGTGCAGATTCATTCTTAATGTATACCCATTTTTTATGGCAAGTAGTTCGTCTCTTCCTTTAAAAAATAGAATAAAAGAGATATCCCTTGTAAATTAAAACTTGTTTGTATTGTTTTGTGGATAAATTTTTTGAGTGGATAGTTTGGAGAGATTGGTTTTGAGTTGGTTTTGAGTGATGTATTATTTTATTTCATTTTTTTGGGTATTTGGGTGTTCAGTTATTCATATCTTTTCTTTTTATTATCTTTTTTCATTAAATTTTTTACGATCTTTGTGTTTTATATTTCTTATTCTTTTAGGAAGTGGTATCTTTATGTTCTTTTTATTTCTTATTCCTTTCATTTTATTGTGGGGAATGGACTCCCCTTTGTGTATTATACTAGTTCATAGCTCAAATCAAAAGTATTTTACTCAATTTGATAAAAAAGAAAAAAATCATATTAAATATCATTACAAAATGATGAAATTTTGATTTTATTCTGAAAACTATTCGTTGGAGTGGCCTACACATTTTTAACATCCATTTTCACACCTATTAACAAATAATAAATAAAGTTATACACAACTATGTTTAATAGATGGTAGATATTAATTGTAAAATTATATTATTTTAATGTATTTGTGTGTTTATTAATTATTAGATTATATTAAATTTTTATTAATGTGTTGTTCTTATATTTTTTGATGTTTCTTATTTTGTTTTTCTTTCTCTTTTTTTCTTTGCTTTTTTTTGGGGGGGGCGGGGGAGACGGGGGGCGGAGTGGGCGAGGCAGAAGGGGCATTTGGGTTTTTTTTTCTTATAATCATATTTTTATAATAACACTCAGTTAAAGAGAACATATACATTAAAATTAAGATTTTTTTAAAGAATATCTTACAAAATACTGTATAAATTGGGTGGTTTGTTGGAAGGAGATTTGTTAGGTTGGTGAATCCCAATAAATTGACCTTTATAGCAGTATACAAAATATAAAAATATATAATTATTGTAAACGTAAACGTGAATCTTATCTAATATTTATAACTTAATGAAATCGTTTAACGACACACACACATACACACAGTTAAAAATTAAAATGGTTATTACCCTACTAAACTAAAGCTTATTCATATTTAATCAATAAAATAAAGAAAGTTACAATAAAATATATGACCCAATAGGATTCAAATAATTATGTTAATCACTATACAAAGCATAATAATATGAAAGATTTGCAACATTATGATACTATTGCAAGATTACAAATAGTATCATGACACTACAAACAATACCATAAATTTTCAATATTGCTACAAACCTACAAGTTTTCAAAACTAAACTACAACCAATACTTAATAGTGAAAGCCCTATTTGAAATATTTTCCCTATTAGACTAATGTTATAATCTTAATTATATACACAAAAATATTTTCTCTTATAAGGATATATTCTCCTTTAGCTCATACACTTTATATTGTGCGATTACAAGAAAGGTGCACATAACCACTAGATACATAAGACTTTTAAACAACATTTAAAAATACTTCAATAAAATCAACTTGAATAAAAGTGTAAGGGAGTACATATTCAAAAATAATAATTTTTCAAACAATAATATTGTGTCCCATTAAGTAAATAAACTAAAATTCAAAAATAAATTTTAAAAAATATTTAACGTTTATTTTAAAAATTACAAAAATATATATGCACTATATTTTTGTACATAACTTAAAACACATATGTTTGATTAATATCAATGAACAAAAATTCAAGATATTTTGAGGAGAGATTGGAAGTGTATGTGACCTCTTTATAGTAAAAAATAGGACACACTATTATGATTTGATTGTGAACTAAAATTATAATAAAACAAATCTATGTGGTTTATCTTTTCTTAAAAATTTGGCAAGCAAAGAGACCACTAAAATGATTTTTGGCTCAAAAAATTGTTTTATAAATTTTTATTTTAACACATAAAAATTTGACCCAATACCATATAATGTTAAGATAAAGGCAATCTCATTGCAAACACTATTGACATGCCCATGTGTTGGAGTTCCATAAAGGAATGTGGAAAAACTTTGAAAAATCTTCAGTATCTATAAAGTTATTTAAATGTTGAATCTAATCATTGACAAAGATGTCATCATATTTTTGGTTGGATGTCAACAATTTTTAAAGGAAGGTTGTTTTCAATTATTTATAAGAATTAGAGCAGAATGACTGCAAATCAGAGTTTATTTAAATTTGTCTAAATTTTGAACTCTTATAAATATCATAGTGGTTTATATTTATATATATGATGGTTTAATTTTATAGTCTATTGGATTTTTTATATGTTGTTGTTTTAGGATTAATGTTTTAATTTTTTTAAAATAATGTTTTAGTTTATTTTTCTGTATAAATTATGTTGAAAAATATAATTATGTAATTGTTATCATTTAATCTATTAAAAATATTATTTTTTATCATTTATGATTATTGTTATAGTTGAAGGTGTAAGTTATTAGTTTTAATAAAAATAATTGTCCTTTATATATAAAAAAGTGTTGAGTTACAATCTTTAAAAAATATTATAATATTGGAAAAGCATCACAAGGTTCAAAAGCTTTACATGATTTACTATCACATCATCCCTACAAAAGTAACACATGGTCCATCAAATCATTTTGGGCCTTCAAAAGCATCCTTCCCTGCTTGGACCCACCCACTTAACATATATACCACATACATGGATACCAAATACTCTATCATGGATAGCACATACAGGATGCCCTTGCACCCACCCACTTAGCAAATATGCTCTTCTTCAGATATCTACCAATCCGATCAACAGGGAAGTTGAAGGCTAACTTTAGACATGGTTACTACTTCCTTTCATTTTGCGAGGGTTTCCTTTGCTTTATTCATTTTCAAATTTCTTATTTTCATTGTTTTTTAATTATTTTATTGTTATCTTTTATTTGAAATATATTATATAAGTGGAATTATTAAAATTAATTGTGTTTTATGTGTGGTTAAAAATAAATTATTCTTTTTGTCATTAAAACTAAACACATTCACAAACAAACATTATATCGTTCCACCACCTTCTAGATACCATTGTAAGTATGCCTCTCACCAAAACTATTTCCAAATTTTGAATAAAATATAGTCTACCTAGATATCATGGCCATTCTCAGATGCACTTAACTTTACAATTTTATAGATTAAAGTATCATTTGCATGTTACGAAGTAAACAATAATTCTTAAAAAATATCAGATAAAGAATAGAATTTCCATATATTTTCTTTCCATATTACTATTTATATTTCATTATATTTACTATGATCACAAATATTTAATTCAAAGAAAATATATTTTATTTATATATAATAAATTTATTCGCATTATATATATATATATATATATATATATATATATATATATATGTATATATATATGTATATATATATGTATATGTATATGTATATGTATATGTATATGTATATGTATATCTGTATATGTATATATGTATATATGTATATGTATATGTATATGTATATGTATATGTATATGTATATGTATATGTATATATATATATATATATATATATATATATTAGAAAAAGATCATTAATTAAAATTTATTTAAAGTGAAATAAAAAATATAGTTTTTTAATAAATAATTATTAATAAATTTTGAGTTTAAAATTTTTTATAAATGTTATTAAATTTCGTTTTAATTAAATTATATTTATAAATTATATATAAATATTTTTAATTTTAAAATTAATTAATCAATTTATTATTATTTTATATAATTAAATATTTGATTTTTTTTAATTTTTTATATAAAAACATCTAATTTATTAATAAAAAACGATATTAAAAAATAATGAAAATCAATTTCAAATTAAGTTATTTCTAAATAGGGAAAAATTATTTACAAGAAGAAAGAATATTTGGCACAGTAAAATGTCAGGCAGAATTAAGTTCGATGATCGTATGACTGTATTTTTATTTTTAAACAATAAAATTCAATCAATTTTTTTTTAAACAAGATAAAATTTTAGACAATTAAAAAACTGTTAAAAAAAATCATATAATTTATTGTAAGCATTTCTTTTCTTGACTTTGAACTATAATGGCATAGTTGAATAAATAACCATCATCAAAAGGAACAGGCAAGGTAGACCGATCATCATTCGGATGGACAAACCCCAACTATTTTCATGAAGTCAATGGAGTAGGTTTGCAGAATTCGCAGCATATACAAGACCGGGCGCATTGTTGAATTCACTCTAGGGGAAGTCACTTTCAACATTTTAAGAGAGAAGGAAATAATCTTAGTTGGCCACTAAACGAGTTAATTTGACGGTTTCATTGGAACTAATAGTTTGGTTTTGAAAAAAAAATCTTAAAGAGATTAACAAACTTTTGATTAACAATTTGCAAAAGGACTTTTCTTCAAGGATCTTTTATGACTATCGAGGGATTATCCATATTTTTTTTAAAGATAAAAATATAAAATAAAAATAAAAATAAGGGAGTGCCAGGCGAAAACGGTAATTAGAGGAATAATTAAAAACGCTTTTCAATAGATGTACAAATGAAATCATCGGGAAATCATTCAGAGGTGGGGCTTTCATTTCCCCACACTAATCCATATGAAAGATATGTGTGAAAGAGGCGTGTGGAGGGTGACTTGTAATTAATGCCCTACTTTTCCAACTTAATTTTTTTAGATATCTAGGGGGATTGGTAATGTTGTTGATGAAGTAGGGCCAAGACCATGGTTTAAAACTGGGCACTGCAATATTTATCCCTATCTAGCTGTGTAAATGTAAGGGTAACCTGTCCCATGAAACTTGGGGGATTAGACCTTGGGTGGGAACTGGCGAAAGACTCAAGTCCCACCATTAGACCATACCCTTGTGCCCTTCTCCAACTCATAATTGCATTCCTCTGTCTGTAAATGCAATACTTACTTCTTCACAAAGAAATGGTAGACAATGGAGAAGGTTTTTATCGATAGGGTGGTGGTGGAAAGATAGAAGGGACACACACATGAAGATGACAATAGAAGTGGTAAAAGAATCATTTTCTGAATTCATGAATAAATAAATTTGTAGTCCTCATATGCCTGTGTGGGTGGAATGTGTATAGAAGGAACTAAAGTAACTGGATAATGTCAATATAAAAAAACTTAGAATGCACATGAAAAATCTCCTCTTAGACCTAGTTAATCAATTGGAAGTTGAATAACTTTGATATGGCATTGGTGCTTAGTGTTGATAACATGGTGGGAACCTATATACTTCATGACAACCACATTGAAATCGAGAAAGATATGTTTGTGATGACATGTGAAATCAACAATTGCTAACATCATATTATACATGGAATCAAAGAAATTATGTGGGGAAAATGTTTTTTTTGTGAATACAAGTTTCAAGCTATCCAAGGAAGAGATTCTTGAAATACTTCATTGGCTCAATCTTCAAGTGATGAGGAGGTTGAGGTAATGGTTTTAAAGTAATTATAAAAACGTTTTTTTTATTATAATGAAATGCATAATATTTAGGGAAAATGGTGGCTTGTGTAATCCCCCTTACCCTTTTCACTGTGATTGCTAAGAATTTAAAATATGAGCATTTGTATGGAATTGGTTAAACGTACATACATACTTTGTTTGGAAAATGGGTGGATTGGATGGTGAATTAGACATGAAATGAGAATTTGTCTTGCACCCACTAGAATCTATCTATATATAAATATAACTTTGTTTCAATAATGGGTGGATTGAATGGTAAATTAGACATGACAATATTCTTATTCTCGAATTTACAATATCAATGATATGTTGTTGTCTCATGTACCCTTCATCAAAGTATTAAAAATATTTGAAATACCCTGATGCATGTGGTTCTTTAATCATAATGTAGTTTTTCAAGATGGGTATTCTTTTTGAGTGAATGCATATATATTCTTGTTGTTTTAGCTCGTCTTCACACACCATTTTGTAGTTTCAGGCACAAATGTAATGGGAATTCCTTTTGAACTTTTACTCATTTGGCATGGCATTCCCTTCCCGCCTCCCTAAATGGTTGGACCTAGGTCAAATATTTGGTTGCATAAGGTGCCGAGTTTCCTTAAAAAATCATCGTATGTGATGATGAATTCAATTAAAAATGACATACATTAACACACTTTCATTTAATTTCATTCTTAGTAATAATGTTGGCTGAAACTATGGTGGGTTGATATAGGATATAAATTTTATAGCGATACACTAGAGAGAGTTCAATATTTGTATAAACTCTTATTTAGAGTCATGTTAATCTGCTGATGGATAAGCTTCAATATTGGTAAGACAATGAGATTTGCAAGATTGGAAAATTGGATTCTTCTAAAAATTGCTTATTATGCCCAATTATTTTTTTATTTATTTATATTTATTTATTTATTTATTTTTTAACAATTTTGTGGACAATGTGATTGACATTAAAATTATTGTGTCACAACATTTTTATTTTCCTACAATTTTGTGGAATCCTCGTACAAAGTATTTCAGTACTCCCTCTATTCTTCATGTTTCAGAAGGATTTTGAAGGATAAAATGGTAAATTAGAATTAGAATGGTTCTAATTTAAATATAAAGTTGAATCATTAGCTTGGTGTAAAATTTGAGATAATTAGAATAGGATTGATGAGTTGATGTGCGTGGAAGACCTTGGTATGATTTTTCCAAACTAAGAAATGAAACATTTTACTATGAAGACTTACGAAGTATGATTACAAAGCTTGATCACCTTAATTAGTCGCATGGATGATTTTATTCTTCGATGTAGGTTGGATTATTAGACTTGCTCATGATCCATTTGGATTCTTGGTTTTTCAGAGTGTAGAGATTTTGATGATCGATATATTGATTTCGTTGAGGATGATGGTCAAAATGATTTTTTTATTGGCATTAATATGCTTATCTCTTATATGTTTTAGTTAATTTTCTTGTTAACACGTAATTATTTGTTTGTGAAATTATTGAGCTTTTCCCAACAATTTCAAATAATTTGACATCTTTTTTATTAGGCTAGGGTTCTCTCCCTAAATAATTATGTTCTAATTATTATTGAAGAAGTTTTCAAGTAAAATATAGGTCGATATAAAGTTTTCACTATATTTTATTGGTCAAAATAAAATTTTAATAATTATTAAATAATTTAACAATGCTTTATTTCTAAATATTATATATTTATTAGGTGTATAAGACTTTTTAGCCAGGGATTGTTTTTCATTTATATTTTACATTGTTTCATAAAACATACAATTTAATCCCTTCTGAATTCAAATATGTGGCTTCTATTTAAAAAATATATATATGCTTTTGCCATTAAGCCTTTTTAAATTGTATAATAGTGAATACAATTAATGCATAGTAAACGTGAATAATGATCTAATAAATAATTAGATTCATAATAATTTATTATTATTATTATTAAATTATTTTAAGATGATGTTTATGAAGAATCATGTTATCCTTTAGCTATTATTTGTCAACCTTTTTTTTAGTAGTCACTAAGGTAAGTGTGTCACTTATCACACAAATACTTATTGTGATTATATATTAAATGGTCCCATTACTTTGATTTTTTAAAAATTATGAAAAAAATGTTATTAGAGTAACTATTACTCAACCAAATATAATACAAATAATTATTCAGTACATTTAATTAGATATCATCAATATGCAAATGTAATAAATATAAATAAAAATTAGATCCTCTATAATTCAAAATTATCAGTCTCTTAGAAAATGTGCATGCAATAGTGTTAACTACTTTACCTAAAAATATTGATCTAATAAAGGCATCGAAAAAGTTAGAGGCCCTTTATAAAAGTGTTAAGAATACTAACTTAACACTAGGTTCTCCTATTCATGTTTTATTTCCTTACTCTCATCTACAAACTATGAATGATTTATACTTACCCTAGCATGGCTTCAATACCTTTTTGATATTAACTCTATTATATTATAAATTAAAAGTTTAATATCATAAATAGTAAACTACACTTTTAAAAAACTTCATAAATGTAAATTATATGATATAATTAAAACCCTAACTGGATGCTAAAATACACCAAAATAAAATATTAACTTTAATGTTTTAGATAAACATGTGTGTAAAATAATCATTCAATCATTCATCAAAGGAGAGCCATACATTTCAAATTGGTTTCCCCATGGGAGCAGTTTGATTGGACTTTATATTTCATGCATACAGTTTCCAACCATCTGTGGTGACATATATTTCACGTAAACTAAACTTTTATTTATTTATATTATACCTTCAACAAAAAACATCCCTTAAGGATGACACCCCAAAGGGATGATCAAATACAAATATAATGCATGCTTATATAAAATTTATAACATAAAAGAAAGAGGGAGAGAGAATCAACAAGGTGACCCCAAAAATGTACCACACTTCATGTGTTAACAATGATCAACAATGTGGTGTTTGTATTCATGCTCAAAGGGTCAATAGTGTAGATCCACTACTTTAGACAAAATCCATCCACCTCCCTGTGATTTCAAAGATGGTGTCCCATTCACACATGTGAGGTAAATCACAAACAATTATCTTCTATCTTCTTCTTCCCATGTGAACACAAAGTCCAAAAGATGTTGCATTCATATTTTGACTTTAAACAGATATGTGAAATCCTGGAGCACCATAAAAATGCACCTAACACCAACCCGTTATATTTTTCACCACAAGATGAAATCCATGTGACTACCAAGGACAAACCCATGTGCTTTGGTGGAGTGCTATGCCCCATTCCCATCACATCAACTTTATCACATGTGAATGACCCTCCATGGGCCCCTACCACATCACTAATCAGCCACATCACTTACCATATCAATTGCATGCCACATCACCTGTATGCCATGTCATCATGAATAGTGATATGTGAATAGGGTGACTGTAAATAGTGACTTCACACCGAACACCTATTTGTGCACTAATAAAAATAAAATAAATAAAATAAAAAAGATGATAAAAAGGGGGAAAACACATTCTAACTTACCAAGGACAAGAAAAAAAGACTAGAATCATTAAAGGTCCCTCTCATGTATATTAGGCTCATTGACATTTTTAGGTTCTCTAACCCCGTATATTTATTTGATTAGTAATTTTGTATATTAATTAGGCATTATTATTATATTAAACATGCATTTTAAATGTTTAATTAGAAGTATTTCATTTTTTATAGTACACCTTATTTTCAATGCATCATCCTTGTTTATTTTTGATTGATAATACTTTAATTTTAAATATGCCTTCCAAAAGTATTTAACATGTTAAATTTGGTCTAACAAATCATCAATCCATCAAAAAAAACTATTTTTTTCTTAATAATTATATTATTAAGGCCTTATAATTATATTATTAAGCATTATAATTAATGCATACCCTCCATGAACAATATATTTGTAGGAAAATTTATAATAAGAGTAGAAATGCAAGGGAAGTGCTAAGAAATATTACACCTTGATCTAAGGATTGAATTTTATTTCCTTACATCATTTTCTTTCAATGAATGATTGCAACAAAGATAAATATTGGAGATAGGGATATTCGATAGACATTATATCTCATGTTGCACTACTCTCGTAAGTGGCATCTCCTTGGAATATTGGAAATTTCTATTGAAATTATACAACAAGTCTTTCACTATATTTTATATTTTTATATTTGTTATAAGTAGACATACTAGAATAAGTCTTGTACTTAAGTACCTCATTATCTTTGTTATCTTTCAAAATAAATAAAATAAATTTGACATCATCATTAATGATTTTTTTAGATTGATTGAAACTTATTAAAGATATTTCTGGTTTACCTTCATAAATATGTATTGATGATGTAATTTTCCTCATTTTGGATCAAGATTGTTTTTAGATCTTATCATAAATATGGCATCTCACACATGCATATACAAGCTTCTAATTACCATACCACATAGCTCAAGATAAATAACATTTGAAATAACCTCATCAATTAATTCATATAATATATTATTTGGTAGCCTTTATCTTTACTCCTTATTTATCCAACTTGATAGACAAGGACTAAGATTATCATATATATGTAACAAACCAAATCTTGTCAATTAACTATATCAAAATATAATTTTATTTTGAACAATAATAAAAAAGAAAACTAAAACTTTTATCTTCCTAAGTTTAATATATATGTATGAAAGTGTTTAGTAAGTTTACATTTATTTCATGAACTTATGCAATCACGGTAGAGGGTCTTAGTGATGTGATGGCCTTGGCCATGCAACTAGAGTCAACGAGTTAAAAATAAAATCCATTCTCTTATGTTAAATGAAAACATGCTTAACGACATCTATATTTTGTGACATTTTATTCTACCTTATATATCTCTAAGCCTCTCTCTCTGGGATTTACGTTCATTTTTTTCAATTATAAGCTTTATGTTTTTTCTCTCTTGTAGACCTCTCCATGTGCTCTTTGGCATCGTATATCTAATTCATAGTGGCCTCTATTCTAACGTATGGCCTTTCACTTTCCATAGGCCACCTCCACTCTACTCTTTCTCAAATGTGGAACCTTCTATTGGTCCTCTTTCTCTCTTTGTGTCCCTTATGTGGCCACCTCTCTATTTAATTCAGTATTTTGAGGGAAGATTAGAAGAGTTTGTGATATATTTATACTAAAAATGGGACACACTATTATGATTTGACTATGAATTAAAATCATGATAAGGTAGATCTATATAGTTTGTATTTTCTCAAAAAATTGGCAAGCAAATAGACCACTAGGATGATTTTTAGCTCAAAAAATTGTGCTATAAACTTTATTTTTACACATGAAATTTTGACCAAGTGTCATATCATGTTAACATAAAGTCAATCTCATTGCAAACACTATTGCCATACCCATGTGTTTAAGATCCACAAAGGAATGCATAAAAACTGTAAAAACTATTCAATATCTATAAAGTTATTTAAATGTTGAATCTAATCATCTGCAAAGATGTGATCATATTTTTTTGGCTAGACATAGACATTTTTTAGAGGAAGGTTGTTTCTAAGTATTTCTAAGAATTAGAATAGAATGATTGAAAACCAGTTTTTTTCCTTGGGAGGAAGAAGCCAAACTTGAAATTGCCCTTTCAACATGTTTGAGACATTGGAAACTTTGGAAAGTTACTTTTCAATACCTTGCATAAAAATATCTTTCCCCTTTAGCTTTGTTAGTGGACACTGATTTGGTAGTTCCTCCTCTAGATTCAGAGGAGAAAGAAAATAAAGGTCCTCATCTCAAGGTTGAATCCATATCTTAGGCACATATATTTGAAAAATGGCCTTTAGCTCCTCAACTATTGGTAGAACAAATGGGGTAATAATGTTACATGCAGTAAGGTGAAACAAGTAAAAAGCTAGAATAATTATAGCCAAGTGACACAAGAAACTATCTTTAACTAAAGTAAAAGATTGGCCAATCATATTAAAAATAAACCACATGACCCAACACATAGAGAATGAATTCCTCTTCCAAACATTTAGTTTTAAGATATAATGGAGTACAATAGACGAAATTCGATTAGTTAAGGGATTGGAAAGTCCAAAAAAGACAGTCATGAAAGATATGTGTTTAAAGATAGAGAATACAAAATGATTCAACCCATCCATTAGTATATTTTTTCTTAGTATATACTTCAAGCATTAATAACTGAGACATTATTGAAGAGAGTATAATCACACATGATCACAATTTTATAATAAAAAGCCATCAAAGCATAATATCAACAAGACAATGATGGAGTATAATCACCATAGCTAAAAATATGGTGAAGAGAATCTAATCATTAAGAAATAAATGAAGGAATAAATGGGAATGATGATGGTCTAATTAATTTGAGACAATATTTTCATTTTCAATAATTCTATTGTTCCATGTCTCAAGGTGTTATCAATCCATCTTTCAAAACATTTATAATAGTGTTTTCCCCTTTACAATAAAATGTAACCAAAGCATAATATCAAAAATACATTAATGAAGAGAGTCTAATTACCACATTATATATTTGAATTGAAAAATGTGTGTTTTAGACAATTTATAGTAATGCATCTATTAGAAGGAGATCATTAAATTTAAATTTATGTAAATTTTGTATTATTATTTATTTAATAGCATTTAAATTATTAGTTATTAAAAGTGCATTGAAAATTTTCATTAAAAATTTGTGCATATATTAAAGACCATAAAAATATAAGATCTTTAATTTTTCAGGTGATGGAAATGGAATTAATTATTTATTTAAATTGATATATAAAGTACATGTTTTTAATAAATAATTGTAAATAAATGTTGAGTTTAATTTATTATTATTAATTGTAATTGAATATTTGAGTTTTGCAGTTTTTAAAATGAAAAAGTCTGATTTTGTTAATTACAAAAACATGAAAATCTGTTTCAGATTATGTTCTTTCTAAATAGGGAAAAATTACAGCAATGGAGAATCTTTGGCTGGTAAAACGTGCAATTGTTAGTCCAAACTGTGAGGGCCACCCAAAACTATTTTCATGAAGTTAATGGAGTAGGTTTATACACTTTGCCGGTTAGCAGAATTCGCAGCATACACAAGACACCGTGCTTTCTGAAAGTCAACAGGATTATTGAAAGTCGATGTAGTCGATGATTCTTGTTCATATTATTTTATTTTTTCACATTATTTTATACAAAAGATACGAAAATGGAAAAAGATAGTGGTGGAAAGGAGTTTTTAAAAGTTAGTGGTAGAAGAGGATAAAACCGTGAAATAAAAGGGGAAAAGGTAATTATAAGATTTGTCTTTCCTCGTACCATCTTTGTCAAATATGATTTCTGATCATATGCGGTGACATTATTCTAAGTGAGGGTCTCACTTTAAATCTTTTGTAACTTGGCATTTAAATATTTATGTCATTACATCACACAACAATTAAATTAAAATTTATAATGAAATATATATTTTTATTAAAAAGGTTGTAGTTTAATTTATGAGGATAATGGTTACTAATGTTTATTTATTATAGTATAATTTTTTTTAAATATTTGATATAGAAAATTAAACGATTAAAATTAAGGTCGTATCTTGTGTGATTTTGACAGCATTATATTCTTACTCATCACTATTTAGCCGAACGAATTCACCAATTTAATTGTATACTCACTTATTATTATAAGCTGTTATATATTTATTTCTTAAATATGAACTGAAATACTAACATTCTATGTAATCAATAATTTTATATAAATACTATATATTGAAACACATATAAATACAAAAAATATATATCTTTTTTGAAAATAATATTTATAATAAAATATATATTTCTAAAATTTTATACTTATACCATATCATTTACCCAAAAAACCTTATAAATTAACAAAAATGAATACAAACAATATACATTACATATAAATAAAAATTTAATTAATAATTAATTTTTAAAATTTTATTTGTATATTATTTAAAGCCGTATAGTTAATACACACCATCCATGAACTCTATATATATTTGAGGAACATCTATATTAAGACTGGAACTTGGACAAATGTTAAACGATATTACATCTTGATCTAAAAAAGATTTAAGTTGATTTCTTAAAAATTAAGTTCATTTTTTATTTCATTTGCTTTCGATCAGCGATTGTCAATAAAGACCAATATTATGGAAAAGTTTATTCAATATAAATAATACTTCATGTTTCATCACTCTCTTAAGTGGCATGCCATTAGGATATTGAAATATTCTCTTAAAATTATATAATAAATTAACTTTATTTTGATAATATGTATAGAATTAATTAGAGTTATTATTTTTAATTGAAAATTGTGTAATAAATAGAAATAATTTATTTTTTATATTTTTGAGTTTGAATAATAGTTAGGAATAAATGTCATAAAAATAGAAATAAAATAAACTATTTAAAATTTAATTGATTAGAAATTTTTGATAAGATCAATTTTTGAGAGAAATTGACACATCTATCAATTAAAAAATACTAGATAAATAAATATTTTTTGTTTTTAATGTTTTTCTTATTTATACAATTATGTTATCAACTATGTGCACGTCAATGGCCATCCATCACATAAAAAATTGGTCGCAGTACATCATCGTTCCACTACACCCATCAATTACAGCATGGTGAGGCCAAAAGAATACATTCCACTTTGCATTAGAGAGTCACAAAGTGGATGAGGTTGATGTCTCTTTCAATCACCATGTCCAATGAAGAAGATAAACAAGAATCAAACACCCCGTGGATCATCACAAACAATACTCTCAAATGCACTTAATATAGCTAAATTTATTTATCTGTTAAAAGCATTAAATAATTTAGTACATGATTTATTTCACCATTAGATATCTATGGAGATAAAACCCTAAAAAGGACCTAGTAATTTTATCTTGAGATACAATTAAAAATTGTGAAACTAATTATCACAAAATTGAGTGCACTTAGGGACTATAAATGAGATAATTACATTACAGATCCAAAAAGTAACTAAATAATAAATGAGAGAATTACATTATAGATCGAAGAAGTAACTAAATAACAAATGAGGGAATTGCATTACAGAACCAAGAAGTAACTAAATAATCTCAAAACCATAATTTAGAAAGATTATGCTGAATCCAATATGGAAGAGATGCATTAATAAGCTAACAATTCACAAATATATTCATCCTTTGTATTACTACATAATAAGAAAATAAACTGTGACACTGAGATGAGGGAAAATTTTACAGAAAAATAAGAGGTCATGGACAGTAATCAAACTCCAAGTGTTGCTGGCTTCATTTGTGGATCATCAGATGTTGTGCCATAGGCTGAATCTCTGTAAATTGGCTCATATTTATCGCACACAAGTCCCACGTGCAGTAACAATAAATAAATCAGTTGGGTAAATGTCAAGATTATGATAAACACCTCCAATGTTTTCTATAGAGCCAAGAATGTACCCATTTTTTACCATTTCTACACAATCAAACCAAATGAAAACTAAAAAGTAACTTAAATTCATAAGCGAACAGTTTAAAAAATCACAGTGCTAGATGTCTTCCTTTGTTCCCAATGTCTAGCTCCTTCCAATCCAGCGTACACACCACAAGGAGTACAAAAGATTAATGTTAATGAAAACCCAATTTGAAAATAATCCAACATAGTATTCATCAAACAAATATTACCCAAATGTCAATTCATTGAGCACATCTAATGTTCACCTTCAGCAACAAGTGCAAACCATTCTTCAATAGGTAAATGCGAAGTAGAAACAATGCCATGACAAACATCGAACACTACACACCTTTCAGGTTGGTGATCGAGTTTGGATACACTTGTAGAAGGAAAGACTGACATGACTTTACCGCAAGCTTTGTCCACATTGACATAGGCCCTAGACCATCATCAACCAAGTAAGAGATAATGCTTTTGAACTCAATATTCTGACATACATTGGGTTGCATCCAATATTTAATGCAAAACTCTTGTGGTAATACTTTACATATTTGTTAGATACTTCAAACATGATGAATAATATCAAATAGATAGAGATCAATCCAGTGTTCTAATAGAATCAGATCAAGTTATTAACACTTGGGTCAAATAAATGCATTGACAAGATATCTCCCTCTTCTAGATCGTCAAAACAAGTCAAGTGCCTTCTCAAGGAAAATGGTTTACAAAATTACAATTTATCAATTTGTTTCCACATTTTATTTTGCACCTTCATGCAATGGGGACCATTTATTTTCAAAGATGGGTAATTGATCTAGGAGGATTTGGGTCACTCAATCATACCACATATTACCATAGTTATGTGTTTATCATTGTGCTTATGCCAGTAGCTGTGTTAGTGGGTTCCTTGCTTGTGTGTTAAATGATTCCTTATAAATCTATTTCTATGTTTTCATATAGTCCTGATAGTGTCAGTATTGTAAATGATGGTCAATTAGTAACGATGGCTAGTGACATCACCATAATTTGTGGTTATGAAGAGATTATTACCAATAGTTGTAACAGTACAATCGGTGCTTCATCTTAATGCATTATATAATAATTTACACTTCCATTCTTTGTAGGTTAGTAATACATTGTGCTAAACCACATAATAGAATAGAGTTAAGAAGCCTTGCGATAATAACATCTAATCTCTCAGATTGTACATAACCTAGCATAATATAACTTTGCTATTACATTCTATATATGTTGTCACTTTGTTCTTTCTTTCTTGGTTCTTTAATGCATTCCACTTCATGTTATTTGTCATTTAATAAATCACTTTTGCACATAACTTGTTTAACCCACGTTAAGTAGGTTGTCCATTGGTTCTCCTCTTGGGCTTCAGATCACTACCCCCTTTCTTTTATACTTTGGTTGAATTGTGATTATTTTATGTTTTATGTTTTATGTACTTGATAGTATAATACATGCTTCATGTCGTCGTCATCATCATCATCATCATCATCATCATCATCATTTCTCTTTCTTTACCATCTAATAACATCCTAGATCTAGAAATATATTTCATCCTCAATCTATAAGTAGAAATTGTATGTTAGGTCCCCATATTAAATCCATTCTAACCTCCTTTGTAAAAAACCACATCCTATAACTCTAGAGTTATTTACATGTTGGTATCATTATGTGTTGTATCTATATTGTTCTTCTACCTTTTACCTATTTATAGGTTTGATATATGTAATATTATATTGTGTTATAATATGAACATGAAATAGAAAACAAAGGAATTAAACCATGTGCACATGGTTCTCTCCATCATATTAAATGGTACAAAAACCAATGTTTTTCAAGAAATGTATATTTTTAATATCACTTTTTGTTGTAGCTGGAGGCATAAGATAATAAAAGTTTAAAAAAAATGTCAAGACCATATAAATTAAAATTATGATCATATAAATTCTGACCAAGATCATAAAAAAATATTTATAACTATAAATTATTGTTTGTGTCATAAAAGTATTTTCATGAACATGTAGGTCCCAAACTGAGTAAAATACTTCACTTTTCTAGTCAATAAGACTTAAAATTTTCTTTAGAAAAAAGAAAAACATTAGCTCAAAATGACTTATTAGACTCGATAACTCAATTGGTATGGTGGCTGACTTCACATGATCTAATTGGTGTGCCAAAAAAGATAATGAATTTATTCTAATAAAAGTATTGTACAACTCTATATGAAAAATTCAAAGGTAAGAATGAGGTGAGTTTATATTTTTACTTAAATCTTATATATGCTAGGCTAATTTTCATCACTATATTCATTTGCCACTACTTGAGATGTTTTATCAAATTATAAATGATATGATCACAATGGTATGGGTTATTAATTCATGACACCATAAGGTGATATCATACAAGTCATTTTTCATATTCATCGATCATGTTATCATGTGTATCATCTAATGATATATATGTATTAAGGAAACATTTTATTTTATAGCATTTATCTATGTAATAAATACCATTATCTTACTCGAGATATAATTTTTATGTTCCATACACTCTTCTAAACTCCATAGGGGAGAACTATATTTTTTTTATTTATTATCATTGTTATTTTGACTGTCATATATGTTTAAGCACACATGACTATTCTTGATGACAAGGATTGGAGGCTTGTGACTAGCAAGATGTCTAACTTCAACTCTCAATGACTTCTGCTTCATTACTAATTTATTTAGATTCTACTTCAAAGGTACTTAGATTATATTATAATTTTTTAAAAACTCAAATCAATCATCATATATTATTTTATTTTTCAATATTTTAAATTGCTAGCATTTATTATAATTATTTAGCATTGACCCATATGTTATGAAGAAAGAAGAATATTTTTGCAGGTAAATGACCCATGTCAGTAGAAGAAAGTAAAATATTTTTATAATTCCCAAGTGCATTGAATTTTGTTCAGAAGATAAAGTGCACAGTTATGTCTCTTTTATGCATGATATCCTTTTTTTTAATCTGAAGTGTGTGCTTACACACATACCTCAAAATGGGGAAAAATTTCTACACTAAAAAATAGTCATAAAGAATTTTTTAGTTGTTAGTTAGTATGTTTTTATTGTGTTTATCTATTTTTTGATTAATGGTTCAAATTAGTAATATGTTTGTTAACTTTTGATCCAAGGTCAATTCAAAAAAGGTCCTAAAGTAGACTAAAACCTACACCATTATGTAGGGCCCGTTGAGACCTTTCCAATGGTATTTAAAATGTGAAAAATAGATCTCATATGCTCCTTATGTAGCTAGTCAAAGTTTTGGTCAAAGCAAGCCAACAAGTGGTCAAATCTGGTCAAAATACAAAAATTGAACATCATATAATGTTTTAAAATCAGTTCCATAGTGTATATATCATCGATAGCTTTCCAACATATTTTACAGTTCAAAAAATAGAGTATGTATGTGCAAGTTATGACTAGTCAAAGTTATGGTCAAACCTAATGACGTGGCAATAAAGTGACATGGAAATATGATTTGACCCAAGTATTTAATATTTGGGGATAAACACAATCAATAATATATTTTTAAATAATTATCACCCCATATTTTCAAAATGTGATGGATAATTTAAAATCTCATAAAAATTGGGTATAGGATAATTATGAAATTTATTTAAGAATATTGTGGATAATCATCCCAATATTAAAAAGTGGACCTCCAAAAACTATATAAAAGGTTTAGAGGTTCAATTCATTTCATTCAAAAAAATTCAAAGCTCTCATCAGAGCCAAGAGCCAAGACCCAAGAGCTAGAGCTAACAACCAAGAGCCAAGAGCTGATAGCTAGAGCTAAGAGCCAAAGCCAAAGCTGAGAGATGATAGTCAGAGCTAGTGGCATCAAAAAAATTATTATAAATTGATAACCCATACTATGGATAAGGTGATGTATAAAAAAAAATTGCATCAATAATAGATCAATTCTACCTTTGAATAGGTCCCAGAGATCTAGACCAGATCAGGTGAACTCCATTAACAATTCTAGTGTTTGTGTCTTGATTGTTTACAATTCCATTCTTTCCACATATTTTATTCAATTATTCAAATATGGATTCAAGTTTTAGTCAAACACAACACTTAACATAAATCAATTAAGTGGCTAATGATCACATGGTGTAATTAGAAGGAATGAATAAATAGATATTCATATTCAGTTTTATTACAATTTTTTAACACTTTAAATCAATTTTTGATCATTTATTTTAGGCCATTATTTAGTATCCATTATAAATGGAAAGTGAACTTGAAGGGTTTGAAAGGGGTTTATAGATCAACTTTCCCGTGTCTCTCCTTATTCTCATCCCCCTTTTTCAATCTCTTTCCTATTTATATTGGGTTTTATATTTAAATCTTGACGGTACTCATATGCCCTTATTTTCACTATGTTACAGAGTGCACCCATACCCTTTATATATTTTTTCATCCTAGTCATTAAATAAATTACATATTAATAAAGTATTGTTTGAATTCAATTATCTATGATATTACTAATTATAATTTTAAAAATATTAAATGATTATTAAATTATTTATCAAAACTTTAAGAAAATATTTTAAGTGAAACATTTTTAAAATTATATAATTTTATGAACCTAAACAAATGCCCCTAAATTCACATTAATTTCTTTGGATCTTAATTAATCGTATAATTTAATTATGAAAGTGGCAGAGGGAAAACATTTTTCTCACTTTAAAATGTTAATTGTTGTGGATGTACCTACTTATTTCACATGGAACATGCCAACACCTTCCCCCAATACTATTTATTAGCAGTTGACCCAATGGCCCAAGTAATGTCAGACGGGATTGTTTAGTAGGATATGGTTTAGTGAGACAACCTAGTGCCTAGAAAAAAATACTAATATTGCATCACATTTAAAGGTTGAGGATGTAAATCATATAAAACCAATGGACCTCAAGCACTCCACAAAGGAAAAAAATTATGAGGTTTTTTAGGATATCTTTTGTTCCTCTTGCTCATAAAAGAGGTTTCAATCTCAACCTCCCCTTCCCCGTCCCCGTCCATATAATAGTCACTTAAAGACCTAGTTGTCATGTAATCCTCATCACTAGTACTCAAACCCTTTACATTCTCTATCGGTAGCAACACAAAGCTCAACACATCATTGTCCACAACTAGATCCTTTTTTGCATCGAGATATCCAGTTGTATTAAACATTAAAATCAGAAATTAGATGAAATAACCAAGGAAAACCACACACTTGGGTTGTTGATATTCGTATTTTTTTTGTGCAACTATCCTATCATGAATTTGTGACCATCTTTGCAACTAGTGCTCATCAATTTGGGCTACCCTCTCACTCTTCAGATTTTAGGTGACCTGATAAAAAAGATCTCGTTCAATCCATGACTAAGGGAAGGAGAATAAATGGAATACTATGGTCTTAAGATAGGCATTAAATGGTTTTCCTAAATAGGATTTAAGGATTTTGAAGGAAATGTGTCGAGAAAATGTAATATCTCAGAGTGCAAAGATTTCAAGATTATTGTCCCAAAATAAGATGCTAGAATGAATGGTATGTCTCTTTTATTTCTCTTCAATATTTCATTCCTCATGAGGGTAAACTCTAAGGAAGCAGAAACTATAGACCTTTCATGCCCTGAGAGCTTAACATGCAAGGACATTTTAGACATGATGCACAATCTAAAAAAATAGATAAGGAACCAACTTTGCCACCTTAGGCAAAGGAAAGATTTATAGAGGCCCTGCCTTTACCACCTATGAAAGAGGAAAGATTTATCAAAGGGTAGGTTTTTCTACCTATAGAAAAAGATAGATTGATAATGGTGATGCCTCCCCCCCACACACCCCCCCCCCCATGGTGGAAGAAAACTATGGGAAGGTGTCCTATCTATGTGGACTTAAGGAAAGAATAAGTATGCTCTGACATTTTTTGTTAAAGAGGAGGAAGTGATTTCACTGTGATCTATTAGCTTGCTTTGGGAAGATGTTAATTTATTAGGAGGAGAGGAGGTGGCATTGTCTAATGAAGTAATGAGACCTCTTCTTTCACCAACAACATTTTATACATACATAATATGTAATTTTGATTGGCTTATATAGGCCACATCATCAATGAAACTCCTACAGTCACACCTTCCACCATAGAATTCCATCCACAGTGAATCATGAAGGCACCCACATCTAGATGGAAAAATAGTTGATGTAGAATTGCAATAACTCAAAAGTATCTATATAGGTGAGTCCTAGCAACATCCCAAGCAAGTCCCCAAGATGATACCACTTGGTAGCATCATGAATTTCTTATAGCCTTCTCCGCGCTTTGCCATGTGGCATGATCACATTGAATTTGGGCCTCCCGACTAATTGGATTATTTATCACTTCCTTTTCCCCCAATGACGGAGGAAGCTTTGGAAGGTGTTGTATCTATGTGGACTTAATGGAGAGAATGAGGATGTTATGAGATTTTGTTTCAAAGATGAGGAAGTGATTTTGATGTGATATGTTGCCTCATATGGGGAAGAGGCTAATTTATTAGGAGGAGATGAGGTGGTGTCATCTAATGAACTAATGAGGCCTCATCCTCTACTGAAAACATTTTATAAATACATAGAATGGAATTCTAATTGATTTACATAGGCCATGTCATCAATGGAACTCCCAGAGACATGCTTTCCACAATATAATTCCATCCATAGTGAATCATGAAGGCACCCATAGCTTGATGGTAAAGAATTTGATGTAGCATCACCTTCCCTTAGAGGTCTCCATAGAGGTGAGTCCTGGTAGCATCTCTGGTAGGTCCCCATGATGCTACCAATTGGAAGCATAATGACTTGTTTATAGACTTCTCTTCACTTTACCATATGTCATTATCACATTGAATCTGGGCTTCTTGACTAATTGGATTATTTAAACTTACTTTGGGATATAAATGCATGGGATATCTCCACATGGAGGCATCCCTAGCCTTCAGGTCTCATAGACTTCAAGAATAATTGTTTGTTCCTATGCAAGACCAAGTTACCATTGATTGAAAGGCACATAACACTTCTATGTCTAATATGTCTTTGAGAATTAGACCATTGTAGTCACTAGGGGTATTTGCAGAGGCAAAGCCATCTAAGACACTTAATACCCACCATAGATTGTAATATGTATGATTTGGGCAGCCCCTAATGCTTGATAATTAAACCTACCAACCCTCCCTACCACTTAGGACTAATTGCCAATTGACCACCTTTTCTCTCAATTGGTGACTCCTCTACCATAACATTCACATTACAGATCATCAATGATGTCCCCTTATGCATCTAGGTGTCATGTACTTTGAAAAAGCTTAGTTACTCACTTCTACCATAACAAAAGTAACAAGATAAACTCCATAACCTCAATGTATCACCCCTACATTAGTGTCATTGTGTAATGTGTATGATATGGCCCCTCTGATGTATAATATCACATGAAATTTGATATCATTTCCCCTCATAATCATTGCCTAGTTTAATTTAAAAAATTTCACCACTTGTATGTTTTGTATGGCCTTGTCGTAATTTTTCTAGGTGTCAATATATTGCTAACATAAACTAACATAAGTTACAATATAGACTTTGGAACCTCATTATATTATATCCATATCATTGGCATTGCAACATTGACTTGATTCATGCATCGAACATGGAGCCTTATCATAATGAAATCAACATAATGTTGTCCTCGTCAACCCTTCACAAGAGCAAATGTCCAATATAAGAACCTGCCACCTTGGAAACTTTGTACCCTTTCTAATGGATGTAAGTCATGTAAATACAATAGTTTCCTTATATCCACACAATCCCAAAATAAAAAAATTCAATCTATCACATAATGATTGAGCAAAGTGGCTATCCCTTTCTACAAAGAATGCAAGCCATCATAGACTAAAGCATTACATGACAATTAAGATCTCGATCAATTTGCTACCATAATTACTTTACACGAACTTAATTTGACATCCAAATACATTCTTATAGAGTATGAAAGTGGTTAATTATTTCAAGGTGAGTTGGGGGATGATGGTGAGAAGCAATGACAAGACATTTAAGGTGATGGACTCAAAGAGACTTAGGTAACTATTGACCATTTAAAGGCTTTTCTTATACAAGGTAATGGTTCCTTTATTTTTTTTGTGTATTTTTTAAGGTTGTATTTTAGTAAAGTGAGGTTATTTAAATTGAAAGTGAAATTTGATAGTCAGACCTCACTTCAAACTCATGATAGCTGACCATGTCTCGCCTTTTGTCTAAGAAGTGTGAAATAGTCATACCTCACTTCAAACATTATTTTTTATAGGTGCTTCCTTAATTTTTTTTCCCAACAGGGATAAATAAGATGCTTACAAATACAAATTCTAATTTTGGTTGCCTTTTCTTCCAAGGGTTTGTGTATGGTGTTTTCGTATGTTCTTAAACCTAATGTAATTTTTTTAGGTGTCAACATATTGGTAGCATGGACAAATTTTGATCTAATAAAAAACTAACATCAAAAAATCAAAGAGACTTCAAAAAAATATTAAAAAATACTGATTCTTTTAACATGTGATTAAAAAAACATTAAAATAATTTGACGATTAAGTTCTCCTACTTTTCATCTTCTAATTACTCTCATCTACAAACTCTGAATCCTTTATACTAAACCTAGCATGGCTTCAATATCATAAAATATTATACCTATTATATTATAAAATAAAAGTTTAATATAGTACATTTTTTAAAAACTTCAAAAACATAAATTACGTGATATAAATAAAACCTTTAAGTGTATGCTAAAAATACACCAAAATTAAATACTAACTTCAGTGCTCTAGATAAACACATTTGTGTAAAATGATCTTTCATTCATTCATCCTTGAAAGCCATACGTTTCAAATTGGTTTCTCCATGGGAGGAGTTTTATTGACTTTATACTAACAATTGTCTCCATGGTGAAATAAAATTTGGAGGTTAAATAAAATTAGTTTGTTGCAACGATAAAATATTTTTTTTATATATTTTTTTTTGTTAAGTGTTTGTAATTATTTTTCATTATTTTATTTGTTTTTTATTCTAAATCATCTAATTCAATTATTAATTTCTTTGATTGGTTTTGTAGAAATATTATATAAAATTAATTATATTTTTTATATACATTGAAAATTTATTATTGTACATACTATATAATTTATATCAATATTGGATTCTATAATTTATATTTTAATACTTTATCAATTTTTATAATACTTATTAATGATGAAATTGTTGAGGCTATAAAATCTATTATATGTAACAATAGTTATGGATATCTCTCTCTTTCTATTTTGATCGTATAGAACATTTATTACAAAGCTAAAGTTCTTATGAATGGTGTGGTAGAGGTAGTTCTATCAATATTTTCTCCTCTGATTTTTGAAGATTTATATATTTACTTTCTTTTATTCTTGCAAATAAATCAAAGGTAAATGCAGGAGAGATGTATATATCATTGATTGAATGTACTCTTGATATGGAATGAAAGTTAATCCTTGGCGATCAATGTATCCAATGTCAGTTGTTGCTTTATTGAGTGTCATTCCTTATGCTTTGTGTATGGTTAATGCCCATGCCATTTTTATAGGCATCTATCAATGATTAACTCATGTAATAGGAGAAATTGGTACATGTGTAGGACTCTTTGCATCCCATGGGGGGGGGCTAGAGTATTTATTGAATGCAACAACTGCATATATGGGTAGGAAGGGTGGCTTTGAATCTAAGTTGTAGATGATGTATACAATTTCTCTAATAGCTCCATTAAGTAATCATGCTTTCACCCATAAATTTGACGTTAACATAATTTTTTGTTTCTTTCATAGAAGCACAACTATCTCAAGTTGAGTGTCGTTATGGTTAGATGTTTTTATTTGTCTATTTTTTTCAGCTCTGCATAAAGCAATTGGCATATTTAGTAATTTAAACATTTGTTTATTATGCATTACTGCCAATACATTTTTTGCATACAAACATGTAAAGATTTTAAAAGTTTCCTATTCTTGCAGAGGTATGAATGATGTTGTTCTTTATATGAGAATATTCCAATCTTCTTCTATTGAGTTTGCATATCTGATGTTAGTTAACAAATTCTTGAATTGTATTTGTTTTGCTATGTATCCCTATTTGTGAAATTTTATTTCTAATGTAATAAATATATCAAATGTGCACCATAATATGTGCCCTAAATCTATTCTTACATATATTGGAATGTCATTTATAGGTGGGAGTTGTTCCACGTCTCCAATGGGTATAATCAAGCAACCACCAATGCCTTTATTATTTTATTGAAAAAATGCTTCATGCAATTATTTACATTTATCTTATAGAGCATCTTTGGCCTTTTAAAACTCATTTCATCTATGAGAAAATATTGAATGTGTCTCATTTCTTCTTTGAAAGTTGTTAACGTTTGTTCCTCCAGTGCTTTCATTTCTTGGATAGGAATATGAAATGTTGAATGTAATATCGATGCATTTATGTTAAATATTTCCATGCCAATTAGAGCAAGAAGTAGGGGAGACTTGATTTTTCCTAGAAGCTTATCTAGGGTGTGTTTAATTATGCTTATCAAGTAAGATTTGACTATCCTTATTGTTCCTTATACAATAATTTAGAGCGATGTACCCCATGGTCCTTTTTGAGCATGTTGGTGAATTAATTTAAAGTCTTTTTGCTGAATACTTGACAACTCATATGATATTGGTTTGTTATTGTACTCAATGTTTGCATCTTTTTAGATTACATGTTGTGAATCTATGAATTATTGTATAGTTATGTGCAGGTTGAGTAGGATATTTGAATGATTTCAGTTATGTTTATTGTCGAAGTCATAGAATCCAAGAATGTTGATGTCATCTAGCTCAACATTTATAGATGGGTGTGTACGAGATAAGATTTCCCATTCATGCATTTCCATGTCCTATTCTAGATGTTCTTCATTATCATTTTCATCATTTCTTATCTCAACATTGTTATTTTCTTTTGTAGGTATTCGCTCAGTATGCCATGGATTATAAGAATCTTTTATTTCTTTGTAATGCCTCATAATGTCTACCTTATTCAGTCCAATGTTTTTTGTAATGTTTCAGAATGGTTTGTAAAATATTTGTCCAATATAAATTGCCATATAATGATGATTCAATAGAAGGCTTGAAGGAGAAACGAGGGAGTATAGGAATAATTGATTGATTTGGTTTATTTTTCCATTGATTAAATTTCCTCTTATTGTTGTAAGACCATGTTCACGCAACCTCAATGAGTGGATTTTTATCAAGAAAAGGACATTTTAGATATTCATCGATAAAATATGGTAGATATTTATTGGTAGATGCACTTTGAAGAAATCATAGGAATATTTGTTTGCTAATAGATAATGTAGTGAGGGTCTAGATGAAAACTGTTAAAAGTATATTTTACAACATGTGCCATGTTTCTTGTGCACCTATGTCTCGATCAACAATAGTTTCTAATAGAAACTTGCTATATGTACTCCTAGCTATGCTTTCAGCTCCAATTGTAGATATATCCTTGTTAGCATATGATGGTATCTTTCAGATTTGCTTTCAAGTTTTACCACATATTTTGCTATATATTTGAGCACAGTATGCCATTAAATAACTGATTGGCAATCTATATTTGCATGCCATATTGAAAGCATGTTTGCATTATGGATATTGACTCTTTCATCATTTCATGATGGAAGGTAAGTCTTTTGGCCTTGAATATCAATGAACATGTTTAAATTTTCTTGTAATGGCCACGGGGAATCATATTTTCATTGTAAAGTCATTCTTTTTTTCTATAAACATGTAGACTCACTGCACTTTGTATGATGTTGAACTTAGTTTAGAAGTTTCTTATAATATTTTTGAGGATCACTATGTAATATTGCATTAGTGGTGAGTAAGCATGGGTTATCAAGATCAGAACACTAGATTCTTGGGTGGAGGATATCATTGTTGTGTGGGTTCCATGCTATTACATCTTTATTAAAATATTTGCTTGTAAAATCAACCTCAGCTATGTTTTTCCAATTTAGTGTATCCATGTTCGGTACATTTTCTAACCATATGAATCCATGGATGTGCATGGATCCTCTATGTTACCATTTGTACTTGAGTATAAAAAAACATTAAATAATTTTAACCATATATATATATATATATATATATATATAAAATAAGAAAACATAATTTCAAAAAGAATACCTTAAAGAGATTATATTTATGGTTTAAAGTTTAGGGATTAGGAACTTTACGGATTAGGAATTAGGGTATATAAGGTACAATCGTGAAGGTAATTAGGTCAAATTTGAACTCCTTAAACCTAGATCTATGAGTAAAGAATGTGATTTTAGGCTCAATTAGCCCCCACATCATCACAGATTGAGCCAATTAAGTCAATTACAGCAATGAGTGATTTAATTTTGACCAAGTTGATCCTTGTGAACCTAATTCTTACTATAAAGGATGTTAATTGGGTTAAATTGATTGGTTCAGGGTTTAGGGTCTATAAGTTATAGGGTTTAGGGCTTATGGTTTAGGGTTTAAGGTAAATGGTACAAGGTTTAGGGATTATTTGTTCACCTATTTGTGACAAATGCATTCAAGTTTGCATTTTTGAGAAAAGTAGGGTTAGTTAAGCCATACATGTTGCATTCATTATACAAATGATTAAGCCATAAATTTAGTTTAGGTGCTTAATTTTGCCCAAATCATGCCCCTAATTGCATAAATTGACTAATTGGATCAATTCATGACATAATCATATTTAATTAATGATTTTGATCTTGAAGGAGTTCAAATGGGCCTTAAATTTCTTGATTAAATCAATCAACTCTTTGGCTAATTATATATTACATGACATTAAGGTTAATTTCACTTCAAATCACATCATATACATTTTAAAATAGGTACATGTGCCTTATTTTGACCCTAATTAGGGATTAGGGAATTAGAGCATAGGGTTTAGGGTTTAGGTTTAAGGGTGTATATAAGGTCTAATTTATCTACACCATGTGCTCCTAATTCTCACTACAAATGATGTTAATTGGGGCTAAATCAATTGGTAAATAGAGAAAGTTTATGGTTTATAATCTAAGGTATAGTGTTTAGGGTTTATGGATTCGGGATTAGGGTTTAATGTATGTTGGCTAACAGATTTGTCCTTATATAAAGATATTTTGTTTTAACTCCGTACCCTTCTCTCAAGAACAAATAAGTTAAACAACAAATGGGTGAACTATCAAGATTAGTTCCCCTCTGAATTAACGTACAACTCCATTTAAGATTTTCAACGAATTTAAATATTCAGATACACTTTTAACAAGAAAGTGTTTAAAGGAAGACTAATATCCATACATCATTATGTTATGAATATGAGATTTTATAACGGCAATAGGTAACATAATACACAGATTCTATTTTCAATAACAATTAAATAGATATATATATATATATATATATATATATATATATATATATATATATATATATATATATATATATATATATGTTGAACTAGTAAATGATAAAACACACATAATAGATTGTCTAATAGAAAAGTAATTACTATATGAAGGAAGATTTCACATAGAAAACCCACTTTCAAATACTCAAACTCATAGATCTAAGTACTCAGTAATTAATTCTCATTTTCATTCACATATGAAAAATGTTTCAGACAAACATCACATATATTTGTAAAAACAATGGTCCAATTCTAAAATTTCTCACTCCTTTTTTTCCCTTTTTTATCTCCCCATCTTTTTTTTACAACGAAAAATATATATATCATTGCCTTAACTCATCCATCTTTTAAACTAAACTAGGGTTAAAGTAACTTTGACCCATACGGGATTTAGTTTTTAAAAATTCAATAAAGATCAAGTTTTGAATAGAAAAGTAACTAAATAACTGAATAAAAGAGACTATGTAATTAAAATCATTATTGAAGTGACGAACTAGGATCTCTAGATTTCTTGTGTTTAGTGGGATACACACGTTGAGCATTCCATTCCTGAAATGTTGTAACAAACTCCTAAAATTTTAAAAGATTAGGAATGTTGACATGTTTTATCCTCGCTTTTTAGATGTTTCCTTTCCTCATAATTTTTCCCATATTTTTTGTGTGCTCCAGGAGTGTGTCGATATAGTGACAAATAAGTGAATCTACCTTTGAAATCTGATAGAATTTTTCAGTTGATAAGCTGTCACTTTATTTAATGAAATTAATCTTTTCCCTAAAGGACCGAATCACAGTATTGATGTCTTTCTCTAGTTTTCTATCATCTTTTATGTAATTAATATCAATGTTCTGTAGATCATGTTGTAATAACTGACTAAATTCAGTTATTTCTTTTATCATTTTTGTGATTTCCAATCGTCCTTGTTTGGATACTAAATTTCTCCATTCAACATTTTTCTTACTTGCATATAATATATCTTCATCTAGTCCTGTCAAGTTATTTTTTGACAAAAGCTTTGTTATCCCATATTTTTACACTTCGTCAATCTGATTCATCACACTCATCCATTTTCCTTCCTCTTTTATCCACAAAGCATTCTAAGTCTTCAAATATTCAACAGTGATTGTGGTTAGAACATATACATTCTTCAATTTATGAATGTATTATGTACCTTTCAGGATGATGCCATCCAACCAACTATCAAATACTCTGGTAATCATTTTGCCTCTATGTATCTGATCCAATATCCTTTGATTGATAGGAGATTTTGGGTCAAAAGATACAGGCATTTAGGTAATTGGTTGTGGATTTGGACTATGAATGGTATCAATATATTTAACCATTGACCGTACAGTCTATTTTAACTCCCTTTTATCCTTTTCATCCTTCCAAGTTATGCTAATTATCCTTTTAGTGGATGTTTATAGATGATGTACATCCATGACATGTGATGCAATCCCAAGGTCTACCTTTACAGCTGTAAAATCTTGAACAGTAGGATCTTGAACTTCTTCATTGGTTTATGGTTAGGCAATTTCTACATTCTAGTTCCCTGTGTTTGTCTCAACATCTATCCTACATGTCATTTTTTATTTTTTGGATTTAGGGGCTTTCCCTAAACACTTGCTCACCATATCTTCCAAGGGTAAAGAAAATGGAACTACTTTCCTTTTATGACTGATTGAACTTTCCAGTTATTTAGGTGTAGAAGCTGAAGCTTCTCTATCAGGATTCAGTTGATCATAAGGTACATTTGAAACAACCATCAATTCGATAGAATCAAAAGAAATCACTATTTGTTGATCTGTACTAACCTCTTCCACCATTGGTGAATCATATTCTTTATCACCTTTTACTTCTCTTGAATTCTCTTTAAAATTCAAATCCATAATCACTTTTTCAAAAATTTGATTCTTCTTCTTGCTTTGAGTCCTTGACCTGGTGGCACGAGGAGGCAGGGTAGTTAGAAGGGCCTTCTTATATTCTTTGATGATAGGGCCCCTTCCAATCTTTGACTTGGAAGTACCTGCATCATAGATAGCAATAGGCTGGTTAGATGAGCTTATTGGGAATGGAGATTCAATTATTGTTATACATTGTTGGGAGACTATGTTTTGAGCTCCTCCCAATTTTTACTCTCTTAGCTATTTTTTAGTTCTCATTGTCAATGGAAGGGTCTTGACCTCAATTATATCTTCTTCACTTTTCTCCCAATCAATTTCTGAAATAGGTGATTATTTTATTTGCTCAAATTGTGGATCAGTCACCTATTCATCATTGTCAACAATTCTAGAAATGTCCATGTTTAATTTAAGGGTAATTATCTGCCCTAGGGAAAACCTAGACCATAGTCTTCTTCTGACTTCAAATTCATCTGAATAATCCTCCCAATAATCCTCTAATTGAGGAATATGTGAAAACCCTGTTCCAAGATTCAAGTTATCTCTATCAAAACCTCTGCTGTCAAATTGTGGTCTAGTTGTGAAGTATTGAAAATTGAATTTCTTAAGATCGAATTCTAAATTCAAAGCATTAGATGTTGTTTTGCGTGAATAACATACAAGTTCAATGGGAAAAGATATACCATATTTATTCTTCATTGAGACTTTTTTATCTACATGTGCTAATTTCCTGTAGACTTCTATTAGCACAAATTGGTCAAAAACATACCTGGGTAACCTCAAGGGTTCACCATCAAAACCCCCAACTCTAATATAATTCAACCTAGAAAATATAATGAAGAAACTATCATAGATATTAATTAACTACATAACTTCATCAAACAACCTCTTATTAATGTTATTTGATAATTCAAAAGTCATTTTCCCAATAAAAACATCATTGACCCTCCTATAATCCTCATAGCAGTTATGCATTTGTAACTGTGAGTAATAATCATAAATTTTACTATCTTCAACCAAGGGTGCATGAAGTAACCCTACCCATTGTCTCGTAGAAGCTAGGCAATAGAGGAGGTATGAAGACATATAAAATTCTCTATTTCCCAAACAATTACTTAAACCCTGATGCAAACATTCAGCTACAATTTCTGCCTAATCCAGATATTGTTCTCCTTGGAGGATCCTTTGTATGAGGAAGTACATCTAGTCTTCCCAATAATATGCATGAGCATTGCCTTTTAGTCTATGTAGTAATACCATGATATCTTGTACTTATGGAATCATATGATTTCTTGTTAATGGCCTAGGTAGTCTTCAACCTCCTTTTCAGAATTTCAAGAGCCAATTCCTAGCAATCACACTCTTGTAAATTGTTTTCTTCATCGAAAATTAACTATAGGAAGAAGTAATACTAAGGTCAGACTATGGTTCCTTGGGAGGGATTCTCATCAAAAACATTAGGGTTTATCTATTGATATGTAGTAGAACATTACCATCTGCAGTCCTGATATTCCTATTTTGAGGTTCATATATATTCATGCATTCAATGACTAATTCAGGGCATTGTATAGCCATGGGAAATGCTGCAGCTTCAACTAGGCCACTTTCTACTATTTTCTACATCATAGGATTTCTAGCCCTTTTCTTAAAATCTTCTAAATCATATTGGACTAGAGAAGTGTCCCCAATTTTAGGCAGAGACCATATGAGACCAGGGCCATGCTCGTAATCAAGACAAGTGGATTTCATGGCTACAGATCAATGAATATAATAAAAAGAGAATGTTTTGAATTTTTAAATAATTCCATAAATTCAAAAGGATCCTTCTTTACAACCAAGTAAAGGAAATAGCTTACAGTAAGAGTGAAACTAACCTTAAATTTATCTAAAATCACTACAAATTTAAGCAATCAAATATCTTATATCACATGTGTTATTCACTTTTGTATCATCCAGTATGCTTGTTTGTTAAATTTGAGTTGTTCTCTCTTGATACAGATATTAACTAGATCAAATAATTAAATCAAAATAATATGTGTTAAACATGCTTGATAAGACATGCATTCTGACATATGCATTAATGGCAAACATATTTTATGTATTATTTTGATGAGTAATGATTATCTGTAACCTCATGAAAATTCAAAGTTTTCTTCCTTATAATGAGTTTTCGATATATTTTCCTCTAAATCTCCTACTAATTTTAACTTAGAGAAATCCTCAAGGTGAGATAAGAGTATAGCCATTGAACCATTGGATCATTGAACCATTGAAATTTTGAAAATATTGTTCAACTTTGGGGTTAAATGATATGAAATGAACCACATAGATAGACCAATAGTCACATGATCTTTCCAGAAACTTCACACTTTGAAACTTAGAACCGTTGAACTCTTCAAACTTTGAAGACATTGAACCGTTAAACTCTTCAAACTTTGAAGACATTGAATCGTTAAACTTTTAAACTCTGAAAAAGGGTTCAAGTTCAACCGTAAGGTTCAAAGACATAATTAAAATACAAAGGAACAGTGCATTTTGAGAAACATTGAACCATTGAACTTTGCTATGTAGGTTCAAGTGATAGGTTCAAGAGATAGGTTCAAGTGATTTATTAGTTTAGACAAGGGAACTAATTGAACATGACTCTTTACAAAGCATCAAGTATTAAATTCTTGAACTGGTGAACTTTTGAATTTTTGAACTTTTGAACTCTATCCCATAGCAATACTTCATCTCCTTCCATGAACTTTTTGGGTCTAGTTTTTTGATCAAAAATCCTTTTAACTATAGTTTGATGAGCAGTATTATGATCAACTAGTTCATTCCTTTCTACTTCAATCTTAGTTAAATACATAACTCTTTTCTCTAAAGAGTCTTGAAAGTATTGATCTTCAATAACATTTTGTAATCTAGTTGTAGATAATTCTAGAGGTAATGATAGTTGTCCTCCTATTCCATAAACTAGATCAAATGGTGCCATTCCTATTGCTCTTTTTGGGTTACACTATTAGCCAAAAGTGCTTCATACAATTTCTTATGCCAATCTCTAGGGTTATCACTCACCAATTTCTTTATGATGGCTATAATATTTTTATTACTGGACTCTGCTTATCCATTTCCTTGAGGGTAATAATCTGATGAGTGAGAAAGAGAGATATTATGCTCATAGCAGAATGAAGTAAGCTCCATTGAAGAAAACTGGGTAGCGTTATCTGCCACAACCTTCTGAGGAACACCAAAATGTACCAGTATATTTTCTTTGAGAAAATCACATACCACTTTTGAATTAGTTCACTTCACAAGGATCACTTCAACCCATTTCATAAAATAATCAATTGTTGTTAGAATGTGTGTATGACCAACACTCGAAGGAGGTGAAAGAGGACCAATGAAGTCTAATCCCCCCTATTTGAAAGGTTCTTCAAATTATGATAGGTCTCAGAGGTAATGTTGCAAGTTGTGGTCCTCCTGAGAACAATTTGCATTTTTCACAGTTAGCTACCCATTTATATGCATCTTTGAACATACCTGGCCAATAATAACAATTTTTAAAGATTTTAAATGTTGTAACTGAAGAAGATAAATGTCCGCCACAGGCGTCATTTTGAAAAACTTCCAATAGTTTGCATTGTTGTTCTTTATCTACACATCTCAGAAAGGTTCCATCTAATCCCTTTTTGTATAGGATGTCACCCCATATCACATATTTTGCTGATTTTAACTTCAGATTCCTTTTCTCCTTTAGGGATAAATGACTGGGACAATCTCCATAAGTAAGATAGTGTACTACATTTAGGAACCATGGATCTTGTAAACTCAACAATAGAATAGTAGGAAGTTCTTCTTCCTCTTCTTTACTTCTGGATATCAATTTACATAAACCTTAACCTCTAACTAATTTGGTTGGCTTAATCTCCAGATCGTATTCTTGAATTTTAGCAACCCATGTTGCTCTATTGTTCATCCCAACCTCTTGCTGAGTTAGAATGCTTTTCACAGCCGAACTAGGAACAAATACAACTAAATGAGAATGAAGTATATAATATCTAAATTGTTTAACAACCTTCACTACAACAAAAGCTTATTTCTCAAGCAAAGAATATTTAAGTTCATGTTTCTTGAGAGGAACACTCATAAAGGCTATTGGGGCTTCTACATTTACTCATTTTTCTATAACAAGATGATAGACATGGTATGTTCTGAAGCGTAATAGTAAATAACAAAATAGTTTTGGAAATCAGGATTTACCAAAGTAGTTGTTTGTGCAATTGCTTCTTTAATATCTTTAAATGCTTTCTTAGCAGCTTCATTCCATTTGAATGCTTGTTTTTCACTCATCATCCCCACAATATGTTTTGTAATCTCCGCAAAATCAAGAATGAACCTTCTGAGAAAATTAATCTGACCAAATAAAGACTTAACTCCAGTCCTATTAGAAGGAATACTTAATTGTTGTATTGCTCTAACTCTTTCTGGGTCAATTTTGATTCCACCTTTTGAAACTAGGTGTCCTAATAATTTCCCTTTTGTAACATAGAAAACTGACTTCTTAGGATTAAGAGATATCCCATGACTCAAGCATCTTTGTAAGACTGTCTCTAGATCCTTCAAATGATCTCTTTTTCTAGAGAAAATAGTCAAATCATCAAGATAGATAAAAATAATTCTATCTTTCAAATATTTAAAGGATGAATCCTATTGGATGAATATTTTGTCGGCCAACTAACTGGTGACCAAAATAGTTCCTATCACCATAGCATAGGGAGATTGGTCATCCAATGTTGTAGGTTTACCACATCCAAAGGGGACAAATCTCTCCTCTCATCAAGGGGAGGCTCCCTATTAAATACGCGGAAGCTATATATATATATATATATATATATATATATATATATATATATATAAGCAGAAAATAACACATGGGGGGCAGGATAAACCATCCATCTCTCTTTTTTTAGAGATGATGCTCATAGACCAAGGAGAAAATCTTGGTGGAAACACTGAAGGCACTTCTCTTCTTTTAGAAGTGTTCTTGCAGGAAATAGCAGGAGTTTCTTTCAGGTAGTAGAAGTAACTAGTGACAAAGGGCACAATAACCAGTAGGATGAAATAAAACACAGAGTTTCCACCTCAATTGCCCATAGAGTACAACATAAAGGGTAATGGAGGCACAAAGTCATCCCAGAATCCTCAACCAAAAAGGAAAGAAAAAACACACGATGAATACAATTGTGAAAGCACAAAGTCTTCTCATAGTTGGCTTCAGAACACCTCCCTTTTTACATTCACTAATTTTGCTTGTAAAATTAAATAAATAAGAATGCTTCTAAGAAATAGACATAATAACAATTTCCTAAAGTAGCACAAGCCAAAATAGCACAAAGTCTGCAAACAACTTGCTTTCTCATTCAGATAAAATGAAATGAAATTACAATCTGAGCTCAAAATCTCAGTCTTCTTCTTTCAAAATGGGTAGAGTTCCACTCCTGTAAAAATGAAAAGTCCCCTTCCAATGATACAAAATATTACATTATATAGATGCAAAGAGAGGCTTGGCCCTTTTTCCCATGGAGTGACCCATTCGGTGCTTTAATGCCTTGGATGCATTCTTGGTTTTGTCATGCTGGAGCACGGTGGCTACTTTAACTATGGCATGTTGGTTCATCTCTAGTGCCTCCTCCCAAGTTTGAATCTCTCATTCCATCACCTGCTTAGTCGTGAAACTTTGTATTCTATATTTATCTCAAAGGGGACAAACAGATGGTGCTTTCAATGTTTGTAGGCCCCAAATATCTACCCAGTGAACTGCTCCATCTACTAGAAATAACTCCTATTGAGTTTCCCTCTTTGTCACTTCCTTCTCTTGGTCTGGCCTTAGGATTTTTGAATGTACCCAAATTCATCTTCTAAGTCTAAAATAATCAACATACACTTAAATGCAGCCGATTTGGCATTCGCAGGTCTTTCCTCTATTGAAGGTTAATGGCTAGCCAGTCACTCCAAATTTGATGTTTGTGGGTCTATCATTCTATTGTGATGTAGGTGAGGACATGTGGTGGCATCCGTGGCTTTGGAATAAACTTATTGGAATACGCTTTGAAACTGTTAGAGGCTAGGGGGCACAGATCTAGACATGTGGCAGCTTCCACTTCAACTAGGACGAGACACATGGCGTGATCCGAATACTTTAAATAGTCACATGGACGCAAACATGTGGCATCTTTTACTTAAATTTAGTCATTCACCCCAGGGCCCACCATGGTATTTGCTCAAAACGGTGAAGCTAAGGGAAGAGACTGCGGATATTGGCACTTGGAGGCTTTCGACAAGCTTTAAGAGGGACACATGGCAGCATTTTCTAATTCACAGAAACAAAGTATAAAGGGGGTCAACTGACAATACTTAGTAGCATCCGCTTGACTCTTTTTATTGCACACATTTCTCTTCATAACTGAGACAGTCTTTGAACCTTTAAACCTGGTGCATTGAACTGATTGAACGTTGAACCTGTTGAATCGATGAACTAAAATGGTTTAAGGTTCAATGGTTCAATCCTTGTCTTAATGATTGCCGAAAGGCCCTTTTTGATTGAACCAAAGTGCTGACCCAAACCTAAAGGTGACCAAGTACTAGAAACTCACTCTTTTGATTGAACTCACCAGTATAAGCCTTTGAACCTATTGAACCTGCTAGTCCCTTTACCAAAAAGTTGAGAAAATGATGAAATTGAATGCTCAGAACAAATTTTTGGGAAAGGAAGAGACAATTTTGGTCATGCAAGACCAAAATAATTCATATGTTGTCCAAAAAATGAGAAAGCTATTTTTGGGGACAACAGCTGGCTCCAGTTTGGGCACTTTCATCAGATGAAAACTCAGAATAGTTGAGGGGAATAGAAACGAAAATCTCCAGTGCCTTGAAGTGTGCCATTGGGCTACAGAGTCATGCTACCCAAAAATAAAGTCTCCAAAAAGTGAAAATGAAAAACACAAAGTAGAAATAGAAACTATACAAATATACATATGTATAGGAGAACTTATCTAATACTTTAAAAATTGAAGTACTTCAGACGCTGCTCATCATGGGAAAATGAAAGGGGATGCCATCCTGGTAAACTAGTGGGAAACTATTTTGCCCCCAAAAATGGTGACGGGTGAATGGAGCTCTCCACCAGGAAACCAATTTTCTGTGTCTTCCTCTTGGCCTTTTCTTCTTCTTGCTCCATGGCAAGACGTGGTCTTCAAACTAAAAACCATAACTCCTTGCTCTCCCTGTGAAGAGTTCTTTTTTTTGACTTTGGAATACAACAGTATGGTCCACCACCATAGCTTATTATTCTACTGGTTTAGTCCAACACATATTTTGATTGTCAGCCTCAAACCCCTAACAAGCCATCAACTCAGCATTTCCTTTGGTGTGAAGGAGTTTGATCTCTTCATCTTGGGTAATTTTCAATTTGAGCAACAGAGATCTGCATCCAGCATGAGTGGAAGAATTATTACCATCAGAATCTAGGATCCAGGCATCATCAAAAGCTGATCTCCCATCAAATTTTTCTTCATTGGAGATGGAAGATCCCTCTTGATTTGTACTGTGCCCTACTAATTCTTCTGACGCCTTGTTTGGATCAAATTCTGGATTGCCAATCACAGGACTTTCATCATCTGAGACACAAGCATCCTCTATGGTCAAGGAGTAATTACCCCTACCTGAAGACTCAAATAGAATTTGAGCTATAGGGGCCAACGTTTGGGTGTCCACAATTTTTGCCTTAGACAGGTCCGTACCTAGTTCTCCATCAATGTCCAATTACTTAAGACTGGCTTGCAGGGATTCAAACTTAGTCATTTGAATTTTGGATTTCTTTACATGATCAAAATCATGCCAAATGACTGGAATGGACTTATAAGGGAGGATGGGAGTTCATCCTTTTAGTTCTTGGGAAGGGGAGGACTGGTTTGCAAAGTTGAAGTAGAAGGTGCAAAGATGTTTGATGTATTAACCTTCTTGGAAATCACTAGGTCCTTTGACTGGAAAGGTAGAGTGGTCCCATGTTTGGAAACTAAGATTGTAGGTTGAGCTCATTCCTTTGTTCTTTCTTTATCAGCTTACTAGGCTGACTGATTCTCGGGTTGGGTGAATCTGCGTATGATCCCTCATCTACTTCACCTTCACTTTTGGGTTCATCCTGATAATTTAGGAAACTGATGTGGGAGTCACCAACTAATTCTTCTTGATCCTCCATGAAGAGACCAACATCATTTTCTTGCTCAAACTCAGGTTGGAAATAGGAAACATGTTTTGTTTTCAGATATCCCACTGCTGAGTAAGTTAGAGGTGCTTCAAGGGCAAGGTTCCTCTGTGGGGGAGGAAGAAGATTTGGTTGCCCTTGACTTCTGGCAGCATTGCCTTGATATGGATGATTCTAAAATGCCCTCTTTGGCATATCTTGATTAGGAGGAGCAGACATACTTAGGGCCATTTGCCTTTTCAAGGCTAGTAGTTCATTTGCCAACTTTTGCACCATTGGGTCAGTGGTGGCTGTGGGTGATTATTCAAAAGATGAAGAGGGTTTGCCTCTGTTAAGATCTCTCCTTATCTTTGCTACCAAGATAAGGTCATCTTCTAGCTTAGTAGCCAAGTCCTGAGAAACAATAAGGTCTATGTGTCTAGCCCGTCTCAGCAAGAAACTTACTTCAGGTAGCTATGAGTTGATGAAGAAGCATTTGAGGTTTTGAGGTGTCGGTTGGGTGACCATGGGAATCCTGTGCCTCAGCTTGTCGAACTTGGCAATGAAGTTCCTCATAGGCTCATGGGGCTCCTTATTCATTTATGTGAGTTGAGCCAACAAGGCATGTGCTTCTTCTACGGGCTTGAACCTTGCTTCGAACTTGGCTTTAAGTGTGTCCCAGTCAGTCACTAATCTAGCTTGTAGATGGTAGAACCAGTCTGTAGTAGCCCCTTGTAGGTTCCCCACAAAAATCCTGACTACCACATCTTCAAATTCCACCCCTATCACACCACAGGCTATGTTGAAAGATACAATGTGTTCATCAGGATGAACTTTCCCATCACCAAAGAATTTGGGGAAATTTTTCTTTAAACTGTGTGGAAGCTCATGCAAAGGTGGAGTCAAATTTAGTGGACTGAAAGAGTTACCCCAGGGGCCTTGAGCCATGATTTGATTATGTAAAAGTGGGATCACTAATCCAGGTGGAGTGTGGATAGTCAAAGCTTAGCTAGCAATGGAAAAAGAAGCTCTACCTTGTGGTGGTGACTTGGTAGGGCTAGGAGGAAGACTCCTAGTTTGTCTAAGGTGAGGTTGTGGAGGAAACAACTCAAAATTACTCTACTGCACCAACTCAAAAGTAGGGTCAACAACACCTTGGGATTTTTGGCCTCTGGTATAGCATGGAGTTGCCAGATTATGAAACAAAAATGGAAAAGGACTGGTCTTGCTTCAATTTGAAGCTTGAGGATTCAAACTGCTTGTCCCTCCCTAGTTCAGTCGCCAAAAATTGTTGGGTGAATATTTTGTCAGCTAGCTAACTGGTGACCAAAATAGTTCCTATCACCACATCATAGGGAGATTGGTCATCCAATGTTGCAGGTTTACCACATCCAAAGGGGACAAATCTCTCCTCTCATTAAGGGTAGGTTCCTTATTAAATATGTGGAATATATATACTATATATATAAGTAGAAAATAACACATGGGGGGTAGGATAAACCATCCATCTCTCTTCTTTCAGAGATGATGCTCACAGACCAAGGAGAAAATCTTGGTGGAAACACTGAAGGCACTTCTCTTCTTTCAGAAGTGTTCTTGGAGGAAATAGCAGGAGTTTCTTTCAGGTAGTAAAAGTAACTGGTGACAAAGGGTGAAGTAACCAGAAGGATGAAATAGAACACAAAGTTTCCACCTCAACTACCCATAGAGTATAACACAAAGGGTAATGGAGGCACAAAGTCACCCCAAAATCCTCAACACAGAAAGGAAAGGAAAAACACATGCTGAAAACAATTGTGAAAGTAAAAAGTCTTCTCACAATTGGCTTCAGGACACCTCCCTTTTTACCTTCACTAATTCTGCTTGTCAAATTAAATAAATAAGAATGCTTCTAGGAAATATACATAAGAACAATTTCCTAAAGTATCACAAGCCAAAATAGCACAAAGTCTGCAAACAACTTGCTTTCTCATTCAGATAAAGTGAAATGAAATTACAATCTGAGCTCAAAGTCTCATTCTTCTTCTTTCAAAATGGGCAGAGTTTTGCTCCTATAAAAATGAAAAGTCCCCTTCCAATGATACAAAAGATTACATTATATTGATGCAAAGAGAGGCTTGGCCCTTTTTCCCATGGAGTGACCCATTCAGTGCATTAATGCCTTAGATGCATTCTTGGTTTTGTCATGTTGGAGTAGAGCAGCTGCTTTAACTGTGGCATGCTGGGTCATCTCTAGTGCCTCCTCTCAAGTCTAAATCTCTCATTCCATCACCTACTTAGCCATGCAACTATCTATTCTATCTTTATCTCAAAGGGGAAAAATAGACGGTGCTTTCAATGTTTACAGGCCCCAAATATCTACTCGGTGAACTGCTCCATCTACTGGAAATAACTCCCATTGAGTTTCCCTCTTTGTCACTTCCTTCTCTTGGTCTAGCCTTAGGATTTTTGAATGTACCCAGTTTCATCTTCTAAGTCCACAAAAATCAACATACACTTAAATGCAGTCGATTTGGCATTCATAGGTCTTTCCTCTATTAAAGGTTAACGGCTAGCCAGTCGCTCTAAATTTGACATTCTCAAGTCTATCATTCTACTATGATGTAGGTGAGGACACATGGTGGCATCCATAGCTTTGGAATAAACTTATTGGAACAAGATTTTAAGCTATTAGAGGCTGGGGGCATGGATGTAGACATGTGGCAGCTTCTTCTTCGATTGGGACATGACACGTGGCATGGTCTGAATACTTTAAACAGTCATGCAGATGCATACATGTGGTAGATTACACTTTAATCTAGTCATTTGCCCCTGGGCCCACCATGGTCTTTGCTCAAAATAGTGAAGCTAAGGGAAGAGAATATAGATATTGGCACTTGGAAGCTTCTGACAGGCTTCAAGAGGGACACATGGCAGCATCCACCAATTCACAAAAATAAAGCATAAAGGGGGTCGGTCGACGACACTTGGCAGCATCTGCTTGACTCTTTCTATTGCACACATTTCTCTTCATAACTGAGGTAGTCTTTGAACCTTTGAACCCAACACGTTAAACCGATTGAACGTTGAACCTGTTGAACCGATGAACCAAAATGGTTCAAGGTTCAACGGTTCAATCCTTAACCTGATGCTTGCCGACAGGCCCTTTTTGATTGAACCAAAGTGCTGACCCAAACCTAAAGGTGACCAAGTACTGGAAACTCACTCTTTTGATTGAACTCACCTGTAGAAGCCTTTGAACCTATTGAACCTGCTAGTCCCTTTACCAAAAAGTTTGGAAAATGATGAAATTGAATGCCAAGAACAAATTTTTGGGAAAGGAAGAGACAATTTTGGTCCCGCAAGACCAAAATAATTCATATGTTATCCAAAAAATGAGAAATCTATTTTTGGGGACAAAAAATCCATCATCCATTCAAAAGTTGCACCAGTATTAATCAGACTGAAGGGCATATGGTTATAAGCAAAAGTTCCTTGAGGTGTAGTGAAAGTAGTTTTATGTTGGTCAGTCGCAGCTACACTTATCTGATTATAAGCTGAGAACCCATCTAGCATGGACATCATTTTTGATCGAGTAACAATTTTCAATATGTGATCCATCATAGGCAAGGGATAATTATCTTTTAAACTGGCTTGATTGAAATTCCTAAAGTCAACACAAATTCTTATTTCTCCATTCTTTTTGCGCATTGGAAAAATTTTCACTACCCAAGTCGAGTGATGAATTGGATAAATAATCCTAGCCTTTAGCATCTTGTCAATCTAATTAAAGATAGCTTCAACAATTTTTGGGTTATAATTTCTCAACTTCTACCTAAAAGGAGTTTCATTTGCTTTCAAAGGAATATGATGCTGAAATTGTCTACGTCTAAAATCTTTGAGGTCATCATATCACCAAGAAAAGACATCTTCATACTTAATCAGTAGATTAACTAATTATTTTTCTCCTCTGGTGAACAATACTTACCAATGGAGATCCATTTAGGATCAATTTCACTTCCAATGTTGATTTTATCATAATCATGTATTTTGTTAGCATTATGGACAAGTTTACCTTTAATATATTCATCTTGTCTAGTGAAAAAATGTTCTAGAGAGACCAGTCCTTTAGGGATTTTATTTATTTTTAATTAAATTACATCATCTTTTGGATTGATCCCTAGATCAAGAGTGAATTCTTTACAGTCTATTTATGAACCTTCAAAATAAGTCCCCAGAAACATATCAACATTCTCCAAAAAAATTTGATCTATTTATTATTCTCAAAAACTTGCCAATTTTCAGCATTATCCTGGACATTAGGATGATAAATTAGTTGTATTCTATATGAATCCTTTTCAAAATCAGGGTGTGGGAGAAGAAGAGAAGCTGACACTGCTAGGAATCTGCTCAAGTGTTTTGGTCTTTGGGAGTTGCCTCAATGGAAGAGGCATCAAAACATTCTATCTCATCCCAAACACTATTTTTGTAATGTCTTAATCTATCATTTTTAACTGAGAAAATACTTCTCACTTGTTTGACAATTAATTCAGCATCTCCTTTTGCCTTGAGTATTTTTATACCCTTTCCTTTAGCTTCATTTAACCCAAGCAATAAAGCTTCATATTCTGTAGTATTATTAGTATTTTAAACTCTAGCTTGAAAGAGTAAGGAAATTTTTCACCTTTAGGTGAGATCAACACAACTCCTGTTCCTAAACCAGTGGAAAAACAACTGTCATCAAATTCCATGGTCCATAGATCATCTAAATGAAGAGACTTTGGGATAGATTCTTCCTTTGGATCTTTAGAGGAGAGAAAATAGATGCCAAATTCACATTCTTCAAATAGAATCTGAGACTTAGGATCATCAGAAGGATATACGATAAACTTGCATATTGGTTCAAGTCCCAATTTAGCTTTCTACTTTCCCACTAGAATTGTAGCTTCTGACCAATTTAATTTAATCTGCCCTCCCGAATCTTTGCAAAAATTCATGCTCAACAACATTCCATAACTAGCGGGGATATCTGATACCAAGATAGTCAACTTCACTTTTTTATCAGGATAGGCTACAAGAGCAACTTGTGCATCTTTAAGTTATCTGAGCAAAGAGACCTATTTTCCATCCATGGAGTAACATCTACCAAATGTTTTTTTAAGGGTTAAGCCTAAGGATTTGGCTATAAAAGAAGGCATTATATTATCAGAAGCACCTTAGTCTATGATACAATTGCTGAGTTTATGACCATTTATGAACAAAGAAACATAAAATGGGTTGGGTTTCATATCATCCATATAAGGAGTATCATCAGATGAATTGAGGGTCATTCTAGAAGTATGAGTGGGTGATTCATATGGAGAATTAAATAAGTGGGAAATGGGAGACTCATTATTAACGTTTAATTGACTTTTAGTTTTAACTTGTGTAGAACCATTTCTAACATATTTGACCAATTTATCAATTTATTTGGATTTCAACTTGAGGTATTCAGTAGGGGATAGTTGAATTTTTGCAGACTCACAAAATTCTAAAATATCAAAAGAAGTATCATAATCATTTCTATGCAACAATATGTTTTCTTGTGTCTTCAAATTAACATCAGAGATTTTAGTAAAAGGTTCCTTACCTTTAACGAACATTTCTTGAGTATTAGAAAATCTCATATTCTTTTGACTTCTAGTGAGCACAGCACATGAAGGATCTTCAAGAGTAACCAATATTTCACCTCCTCTTTCTGAATTTGAATCATATTCAAGGAAGTGTATTTCAGAGTCTCCAAGTCTCTCAGAGCTCCTTTCTTTTTCAGTAATTTCCCCTAAGACATCTTGAGTAGCAGTCATTTGATTAAATCTAAGCATCTCAGGGCAATAATTTCCATCATGATCAGTAGTCAAATGAAAAATACACATGTTATTTCTTCTAGGAGGAGCTTCAATAGCCAATCTTGGTTATGTTGATGCAAGTGGTAATGTCTTACCAGCATTTGCTTGTTGATTTGTCCTGCCAATAGCTTGAAATGGTTGTTGGAATGAAGTACTAGCTTTTGGTAATTATCCTTTAAGAGCAATCATATCATTCACTAATCTTTGAACTATAGGATCTGTAGAGGATGAAGGACTTAACATTAGGTACCTGAACTTCTTTCTTCCATTTTTTGGCCATAATAAGATCATCCTCTAACTCAACTGCCAATGATTGTGCATCAGTTAAATTAACAATTATACTTCTTCTAATATGAAAACTTATATTAGGAGGCATATAATTAATAAAGAAACATTTCTGGTTCTCAGCAGTCAGTCTTTTAGCAGTAGGAATCTTGTGCACAATTCTATTGAATTTGGCTATAAATTCCCTCATGGGTTCATGTATCTCCTTCTTGAGCTGAGTCAATTAAGCAAGAAGGGAATGTCTATCTTCTACACTTTTGAACTTATTTTCAAACATAGTTTTTATATCATTCCAACTTGTGATTGAGGAATCAGTTAGATGATAAAACCATTGTGTTGCAATATCATTTAGAGTTTGCACAAAAAGCCTTATGGCTACATCTTGATGTTGTACGCCTAACACACCACATGCCATTGCAAACGCACTCAGATGTTCCTCTAGTAATTGTCTTCCATCTCCATTAAATTTGGGTAAATTTTTTGTTATATTTTTAGGCAAAGGATTTAGGTTGGCCCCTAAATTTAGAGGTCCTATGGCTGTGCCCCAAGGCAGGGCCATTTGAAGAAAACTTATGGCAGAAGAAAAGATAGTACTAGAAAGAGTTAAGGCTTGATAGACAGAGGATGTAGAGGGTTTTGGATGGCAAGAATGTCTACTTCTGGCTTTTCTAACATGGGTGGAAATATACGGAAAATCTAGGCTTTGCAATGTTTGAAAAGTAGAATCTTCAATTACTTCTCTTTTCAAAGACCTTGTGTATCTACTGGAATCCATTTTATGATATTATAATTATTAACTTCGCACTTCAGGGGAATTAATTCTTTGTTGCATTTTCTACTTGTCTCCTTCTTTGCCTTAGTAATGATAATCTTATATTATCAGCCAATTCTTCTTCTTTTTCTAATATTCTACTTGCCAATCTGTAATCATCAATATTTCGATGAGAACGTCAAGCAAGAGTATTTAACTGGATAATTATTTCTTGTTCATCTTGAAAACCAAGATTAGGCTGTAAAATAGGAATTATATTTTCATGAGGAAGCACCATTATTGCCTCATATTAAGGTAACCAAATCAATTTTGTTCCCCAGTGGAGTTGCCAAAAAATTGTTGGCTAACAGATTTGTCCTTATATAAAGATATTTTATTTTAACTATGTACCCTTCTCTCAAGAACAAATAAGTTAAAAAACAAATGGGTGAACTATCAAGATTAGTTCCCCTCTGAATTAAGGTAGAGCTCCCTTTAACATTTTCAATGAATTTAAATATTCAGATACACTTTTAACTAGAAAGTGTTTAAAGGAAGACTAATATCCATACATCATTATGTTATGAATATGAGATTTTATAACAGCAATAGGTAACATAATACACAGATTCTATTTTCAATAATAATTGAATAGATAAACGTATATATGTTGAACCAGTAAATGATAAAACACACATAATAGATTGTGTAATGGAAAAGTATTTACTATTTGAATGAAGATTTCACACAGAAAACCCACTTTCAAATACTCAAACTCATAGATCTAAGTACTCAGCAATTAATTCTCATTTTCATTCACAAATGAAAAATGTTTCAGACAAACATCACATATATTTGTAAAAACAGTGGTTCAATTTGAAAATTTCTCACTCCTTTTTTTACCTTTTTTATGTCCTCATCTTTTTTTTACAACCAACAATATATATCATTTCCTTAACTCATCCATCTTTTAAACTAAACCAAAGTTAAAGTAACTTTGACCCATACAGGATTTAGTTTTTACAAATTCAGTAAAGATCAAGTTTCGAATAGAAAAGTAACTGAATAACTAAATAAAAGAGACCATGTAATTAAAATCATTGTTGAAGTAACAGACTAGGAATTCCATATTTGCTATGTTTGATGGGGTAGACATGTTGACCTTTCCATTCCTAAAATGCTGTAACGAACTCCTAAATTTTTGAAAAATTGGGAATGCTGATGTATTTTATCCTTGCTTTCCAAATGTTTTCTTTCCTCCAAAATTTTTCCATCTTTTTTGTGTGCTCTAGAAGTGTGTCGATACAGCAACAAAGAAGTGATTCTACCTTTGAAATTTGAGAGAAGTTTTTAGTTGATAAGCTGTCACTTTATTTAATGAAGTCAATCTTTTCTCTAAAGGACTAAATCATAGCATTGATGTCTTTCTCTAGTTTTCCATTGTCTTTTATGTAATTGATATCAATGCTCTGTAGATCATGCTGTAATGACTAAATGAATTCAGTTATTTCTTTGATCAGTTTTGTGATTTCCAATCATCCTTGTCTGGATATTGAATTTCTCCATTTAACATTTTTCTTACTTGCATATAATATATCTTCATCTAGTCCTGTCAAGTTATTTTCTAACAAATACTTTGTTATCCCATATTTTTACACTTCGTCAATCTGATTCATCATGCTCATCCATTTTCCTTTCTCTTTTATCCACAAAGCGTTTCGATTCTTCAAATATTCAACAATGATTGTGGTCAGATCATATACATTATTCAATTTATGAATGTGTTCTCTACCTTTTAGGATGATGCCATCCAACCAACTATCAAATACTTTGGTAATCATTTTGCCTCTATGTTTATGATCCATCATCCTTTGATTGATAGGAGATTTTGGGTCAAAAGACAGAGGCATTTGGGTAATTGGTTATGGATCTGGACTATGAATGGCATCAATATATTATGCAATAGACCACAAAATCTGTTTTAACTCTCTTTTATCCTTTTCAACCTTGCAAGTTCTGCTAACTATCCTTTTAGTGGATGCTTCTAGATGATGTACATCCATGGCACATGATGCAGTCCCAAGGTCTGCCTTTTCAACTGCAAAATCTTAAACAGTAGGATCTTGAACTTCTTCATTTGTTTTTGGCCAAGTAATTTTTACATTCTAGTTCCTTATGTTTGGGTCAACATCTACTTTGGATGTCATTTTTAAATTTTTGGATTTAGGAGGTTTCCCTAAACACTTGCTCACCATATCTTCCAAGGGTAAATAAAATGGAACTACTTTCTTTTTATGATTGATTAAACTTTCTAGCCATTTAGGTGCAGAAACTGAGGCTTGTCTACCAAGATTCAGCTAATCAGAAGGTACAATTAAAATAATCATCAATTCGACAGAATCAGAAGGAATCACTATTTATTGATCTGTACTAACCTCTTCCACCATTGGTGAATCAGATTCTTGATCACCTTTGACTTCTCTTGAATCCTCTTCAGAATTCAAATCCATAATCAACTTTTTAGAAATTTTATTCTTCTTCTTGCTTTGAGTCCTTAACCTAGTGGCATGAGGAGGCAGGGTAGTTACAAGGGCCTTCTCAGATTCTTTAATGACAGGGTCCCTTCCAATTTTTGACTTGGAAGTACATGCATCATAGGTAGTAATAGGTTGGTTAGATGAGATTATTGGGAATGGAGATTCAATTATTGTTGTACAGTGTTGGGAGACTATGTTTTGAGCTCCTCTTGGTTTTTGCTCTCTCAGACATTTTTTAGTTCTCCTTGTCATTGGAAAGGTCTTGAACTCAGTTCTATCTTCTTCACTTTTCTCCCAGTCAATTTTTGAAATAGGTGATTGTTTTATTTGCTCAAATTATGGATTAATCACCTATACATCATTGTAAACAATTCCAAAAATGTCCATGTTTAATTTAAGGTTAATTATCTACCCTAGGGAAAACCTAGACCACAGTATTCTTCTGACTTCAAATTCATTTGAACAATCTTCCCAATAATCCTCTAATTGAGTAATATGTGAAAACCTATTCCAAGATTCAAGTTATCTCTGGTAAAACCTTTGCTATCAAATTATGGTCTGGCTGTGAAGTATTGAAAATTGAATTTCTTAAGATCCAATTCTAAATTCAAAGCATCAAATGTTGTTTGGCATGAATAACATCTAAATTCAATAGGAAAAGGTATACCGGATTTATTCTTCATTTGGAATTTTTTTATCTACATGTGCTAATTCCCTGTAGACTTTTATTAGCACAAATCGGTCAAAAACATACCTGGGTAACCTCAAGGGTTCAGCATCAAAACCCCCAACACTAATATAAGTGAACCTAGAAAATTGAATGAATAAACCACCATAGATATTAATTAACTACATAGCTTCATCAGATAACCTTTTATTAATGTTATTTGACAATTCAAAAGTCATTTTCCCAATAAAAACATCATTGACCCTCCTGTAATCCTCATAGCAGTTATGCATTTGTAACTGTGAGTAATAATCATAAATTTTAATGTCTTCAACCAAGGGTGCATGAAGTAACCCTACCCATTGTCTCATAGAAGCTAGGCAATAGAGGAGGTATGAAGACATATAAAATTATATATTTCCCAAACAATTACTTAAACCTTGATGCAAACATTCAGCTACAATTTCTGCCCAATCCAAATATTATTCTCCTTGGAGGATCACCTGTATGAAGAAGTACATCCAGTCTTCCCAATAATATGCATGAGCATTGCCTTTCAGTCTATGTAGTAATACCATGATATCTTGTACTTATAAAATCATATGATTTCTTGTTAATGGCCTAGGCAGTCTTGAACCTCCTTTTTAGAATTTCAAGAGCCAATTCCTAGCAATCACACTCTTGTAAATTATTTTCTTTATTGAAAAGTAAGAATAGGAAGAATTAATACTAAGGTTAGAGTATGGTTCCTTGGGAGGGATTCTCATTATAGACATTAGGGTTTGTCTGTTGATATGTAGTAGAATATTACCATCTGCAATCCTGATGCACCTATTTTGAGGTTCATATCTATTCATGCATTCAAGGACTAATTCAGGGCATTGTATAGCTATAGGAAAGGCCAAAGCTTCAACTAGGCCACTTTCTACTATTTTTTGCATCATAGGATTCATCACATGATTTATAGCCCTTTCCTTAAAATCTTCCAAATCATATTGGACTAGAGAAGTGTCCCGAATTTTAGGCGGAGAACATATGAGACTAGGGCCATGCTCGTAATCAAGATAAGCATATTTTATGGCTATAGGTCATAGAATATAATGAAAAGAGAATGTTTTGAATTTTTAAATAATTCCATAAATTCAAAAGGACCCTTCTTTCCAACCAAGTAAAGGAAACAACTTATAGTAAGAGTGAAACTCACCTTAAATTTATCTGAAATCACTAGGGATTCAAGTAATCAAATATCTTATATCACTTGTGTTGTTCTCTTTTGTATCACCCAATATGCTTGTTTGCTAAATTTGAATTGTTCTCTCTTGATACAGATATTAACCAGATCGAATAATTAAATTAAAACAATATGTGCTAAACATGCTTGATAAGACACACATTCTAACATATGCATTAATGGCAAGCATATTTTATGCATGATTTTGATGAGTAATGATTATTTGTAACCTCATGAATATTCAAAATTCTCCTCTTTATAGTGAGTTTTAGATATATTTTCCTCTAAATCTCTAGCTAATTTTAACTTAGATAAATCCTCAAGGTGAGATAAGAGTATAGATGTTGAACCATTAGATCATTTAACCATTGTTGAAAATAGGGTTCAATGATATGAAATGAACCACACAGATTGACCAATAGTCACATGATCTTTCTAGAAACTTTGGACTTTGAAACTTAGAACCGTTGAAATCTTCAAACTTTGAAGACATTGAACCGTTTAACTCTTCAAAATTTGAAGAAATTGAACCGTTGAAATTTTGAACTCTGAAAAAGGGTTCAAGTTCAACCGTAAGGTTCAAAGAGATAATTGAAATACAAAGGAGTAGTACATTTTGAGAAAGATTGAACCATTGAACTTTGATATGTAGGTTCAAGCAATAGGTTTAAGTGATTTATTAATTTAGACAAGGGAATTGAGTGAACATGACTCTTTACAAAACATAAAGTATTAAATTCTTGAATTGGTGAACTTTTGAACTATTGAACTTTTGAACTCTGAGAAAGAGTTCAAGTTCAATCGAAAGGTTGAAAGTCATAATTGAAATACACAAAGGGACAAACAACACACTTATGATAAATATTGAAACTATTGAACCATTGAACTCATTGAACTTGTTGAACTCCAAGAAAGGTTCAAGTTCAAAGGTTCAATTCTTTTAGAAATTTCACACACAGGAAACAATAAGTAGTTGAACTTCTTTTATGGCAAAATTCATGAAAAATTGAATAATGACGACTCAAAAACTAACATTGTATATATGGTTTAGGGTGTAAATAGGATCCACTATGTTTTGGGGCTTAATTATCCCCCATATCATCATAGATTGATCCAATTAGTTAATTAGGACAATGAGTAATGTGATTCGAGCCAAATAAAGTAATGTATATACCTAATTATTACTCTAAATGATGTTAATTAGCACTAAATAAGTTAGTTTAGGTTTAAAATATAGGGTATAAGGTTTATAGTTTAGGGTTTGGGGTTTAATACCTATAAGGTTTAGGGTTTAGGGTACACAGGGTCCATTGACAAAGATAATTGAGGATAATTTGAATCATTTGGACCTATTTGTGACTATAGAATGTGTTTTTAGTTGTCATTATACCCCATGGCATCATTTAGATTGGATGAATTAGTCAAATAGGGCAATCAATTGTGATTTTAGACCAAAATGAGCATTTTGAAATTAATTCTTAGTCTAAATGATGTTAATTTGGGCTACAATCATGGGTTTAGGGTTTAAAGAGTTTATATCTATGGTTTAGAGTTTAGGGATTATGAATTTTAGGGATTAGGGATTAGGGTATAGGTTTTTAGGTATATAAGTTACAATCATGAAGGCAATTGGGGTAAATTTGAGCACCTTAAACCTAGATATATGAGTAAAGAATGTGATTTTGGGCTCAATTAGCCTCCACATTATGACAAATTGAGCCAATTAAGTCAATTTTGGTAATGAGTGATGTCATTTTGACCAAGTTGATCCCTGTGAACCCAATTCTTACTATATAAAGGATGTTAATTAGGGCTATGTTAATTTATTTAGGGTTTGGGGTTTAGGGCTTATGGCTTAGGGTTTAAGGTAAATGATACATGATTTATGGTTTAATGTAAATGGTATAGGGTTTAGGGTTTAAGATATAAGATATAGGGTCCAAAAACTAAGGTAATTAAAGCAAAATTGAGCTGATTATTCACCTATTTGTGACAATTGCCTTCATGTTTTCATTTTTGATAAAATTGGGTTAGTTAAGCCATACATGTTGCATACATTATACAGTCAATTGAGCCATAAATTTGGTTTAGGGCCTCAATTTTTCCCAAATCACACTCCTAATTATATAAATTAACTAATTGGATCAATTTATGATAGAATCAAACTTAATTTTATGCTAAATCATATTTTCCTCTTAAATGGGTTTAAATTGCCCTCAAATGTCTCCTTGATTAAATGAATCAACTCTTTGGTTAATTATATATGACATGACATTAGGGTTAATTACACTCAAAATCATATCATATATGATTTAAAATAGGTCCATGGGTCTCATTTTGACCCTAATTACCTTCACAATTGAACTAATCAACATTTGCATTCATTAGCTAATGACATTCATGTTTATTAAGCTCAAAACCACATTTTATACATATAAAACTTGCATAAATAAATAATGTTTCATTGTTTCAATCGAGCTAAATAAATTAGATCTGATCAACCCCTACATAACATTTTATATTCAGGCATTTAGGTGGAAGGGGCTTGAAATAGCCCCAATTTACTTCAGATGCATAGTTAGAATGGACTCCAAAGGATACGTTTTGGCCATAGGTTTAAAAAAAGCATTTTATGACATCTCATGATAAAATTAGTTATATTGTAAAACATATAATGACTTTGAGCAATAAGGGATTGTGAAGGAGGATAAATTATATAAGAGGAGATATTAAGGCAAAATTTTGAGCAATTATAGTGCATCATGGTGCACAACTAGGAACTAGTCTATTTCAGGATGTTTATTGTAAACCCATTATGATTACTAATTATATAAGGCTGTTTAAAATTATTAGGAGTGTAAATTAATGAGTTGTAATGGAATAGATGGAGTTAATATATTATAAAATCCCATCTAATCTTAGTAGAAAGACGAGAACATAAGTAGTATTTTTATGTTATTGCATTTTTCTTTAAATAATTTAAATAATCATCTAACTATTGTACATAAGAGGAAATTTAATTGATTTGTAACTATGCATAAGTAAATAAGAATGAAATATTAGTTTTAATGTATTGAAGCCTTTATTTGTGTAATAATAGCATTAGTTTGTGTTCTTTCTTGATAATTTTGTGTTACTATGATTTTTCCGCTATGAAGCTATATAAAAAATTATGCCTTACCATAGTTTAGAGATGCAAAATTCCTCCATGTAACTAACTCAGTTGTAACTCAGTAAACTCTCCACATCTCTCAAGTGAACACAGATACTGCATGATATTTTGTTACATATAGAGTTAAGTTTTGGGAATGCACTAGTGGTGTAGGAGTTATCTAAGGGATGAATGAGAAACACTCCCAAAATTTTGGTTACATATCCAGGATGACAGTCAATTTTTTTGAGGAAATGATGTATGGAGATGATTTTCATAATATCATTAGCAAATATTGAACAATGGTTGGATCAAGTAGAGTGTGATTCCCAATTGAACCATCCTAGTCTTGGCAGTCAAAATCCAAAGAATTGGGTGGAATACAATCTAAATGATCCCCTATATGATAAGTTATTTTTTGAATCTCTTAGACGTCTTCACACATGGCTTTTTGTGTATGTAATAGGTAAAATTAGAAACTATGGTTGTAAGGCCCCTTGTGTAGTCGAATAACTTGAGTAGTTAAGATTTGCTAACATCATGTGTCTAAGAGTAGTAGACGTATGGTAATGAAAGACACTAAATAGTTACTTATTATAAGTTGCAATATCCACTTACTCCTCCCCACATAAGGCTAAGTATGAGTACATACTAAAAAAAGAGGTTCATATAGAGCACAATTACCATTGAAGACTAATAAGTTATTAGTCAAACATGATATTAAAATTCTCACCATGGTCAACTAATTTTCATTAGCATATGGGTTGTTTAGATGGTAGGAATTGAGGGGAGAGAATTGTATATATGCATTTATTAAAATAAAGTAAAGCATGGCAATCCCAGATGAGTGCAAACTCAGGTAGTGTAGATATGATGAGGCAAGGTACTAAGTGATTACTACCAAGAACTTGAGCCAATGCACAAAATAAAATTTGAGAGATACCATGAGGACATATGTAGGATAGGGATGGTATATGGAATTTTATTACACAAAGGAGACATGCCTTATTGAAGATGAATCACACATCAATAAACACACGAATGCCAGGAAGGAGGAAAGAGATTCTAGGCCAAATAAGTAGGCAATACACTTTTGAGGAGGTACTTGTCCAAAATTTACTTGAAACATAAACCTTCACACTTATCTAGCAAGCATAGATTAATAGAGATTATGATAGCTTATCTTAGATTATAAAGTTTGTATTGACAGATCTAGAAATAAGTGTAATTCATAAAATAATCCCATATTACCCATTATATTTAATCTCCCAAAAAGTGCATTAGAAAATTCATGAGATGTAAAAAATGTCATAGACAGGAAGTGTAAATGCATACATACCACCAATTAGCCATAGTCTAGTATGTGTCATGGCTAAAATTAGAATGACACCTATATCATAGATACCTAGTGTTAATCCTACCATGGCACATGTAGGTGTGGAAATGGGTAGAGATGCACCTCCCATGGGAAGTAATGCACCTAACATAACTAAAAATCCTGGTGGATGCTAGAGTTCAAGCACACAAGCCCCATCAAGTGCATTAGTCACACATGTATATGTACCAATGCTAGTTACCCAACAATTATTTTATGAAATAGCTTTAAGCATTCCTGAGTATATAGGTGTGGAAAATGCGACCTAGCATGTCCATATGTATGATCTCATCTATCACGCCAATGGAATCACTATACTACATTGTAAAAATTGTCAATTTTATACTCCTTTTTTAGACCATGTGTATCCCTGGTATCCCAAGTATGATAATTAGGTGGTCATGGATCGTGACCAATTATAGGAAGAATTTATAAAAGAGTTTGATATCCTAGAATTTTAACAACAAAGCATTGCAACATTAAAGGAGATAAAGAAGGGCTTGGCTAAGAGAGTGTGTGCATATGATGCAATATTTAACACCCTAATCTCCAAGCTTTTGTTTAGATTCATCTAAATCAACATGCATAGTGGTTTTTTTTTTGTGGGGGGGGGGAGGGGGGGGGGAGGGGAAGGGTGGGGGGGGCGGCGAAGAGGGGGGTTGTTGGATCTTTTTAGGCATGCTTTTCTATGAAGACATTTACTAAACCAAGATAAGTAGTAGAGGTTGCACTCAAATCTAACATAGTAGGAAGTGCGTATGCTAGTGTTAGTCCCTTTATAGAGGCAAAAATCACATCAATGGTCCTCCAGCTATAAAAACTAACTACCAATAATGGACATGAAAACCACCATGGTTTATGGTGCATAAATTGTGAAGTTAAGGGACATAATTAGATAAAATGTCTATAGTTTGGTACACAATCAGAGAAGTCAATACAAAAATCATAATAGTTTGGACATATTGTGGAGTTTGGTACCCATTATTTTTTCTCAGAAATAGTTTTTCAAGCCCAACACATTAGTGTAACTAGATTGATGTCATTTTCACTATTCACTAGGAAAATTTCAAAAAAACTAATAGAGTTATTAATTAATGTGATATTTGTAAAATCCAAGATAAAAGCCATAAGATTGATATCAATCAATATTTTTTAGATGATTATATTTAAGATATTTGTATTAAAATTATTTTATAGCAATTTTTTTCCCAATTTAAATTACATGTATACAAAATAAGGTAAAATGCTCCTCTAAACCCTAAACACAAGATTGTCATGTATATAGCCTATCTATGTTCCACAAAGCTTAATGGTGGCCTCACATGGAAATGTATAGTATCAACTGGTCAAAGAGGTTTCAAAGAGAATGTATTTTCGAATGAGAGATGGATATAAGATTTAAATTTGACAGTCAACCTTATCTATCAAATAAAATTTATATAACGGTCATCAATTCAACATTACCTTTTAAAAATTCAAATTATTTTCAAATACAAACAATTTAAGAAAAAACAAACATAAAAAATTTAAATATATAGTAATTATTATGTTTTCTAAATATTTTATAATTTTTAAGAAATTTAAATTGTTCTTTCAAATTCTCCCATTTCATCCGATACTCTCTTTAAAAGAAATCTATCATATTTTATAGTTAAAAATATTTTAAAATATTCATGTGGCTTTAAAATCTTTAAAAATGTTCATATTTGCTATCAAATTTAAACATTCGATGGAATAATGTTTATCCTTGACCTTGTCGAGAATATTTATTCTCAATGGTTATGATTGTTTTTAAGTCATTTTAAAACACAATATGTCATAAAGCATGAGGTAGGTACGCATGTACAGATTCATTCTTAATGTATACCCATTTTTTATGGCAAGTAGTTCGTCTTTTCCTTTAAAAAATAGAATAAAAGAGATATCCCTTTTATTTTAAATTAAAAATTGCTTGTATTGTTTTGTGGATAAATTTTTTTAGTGAATAGTTTGGAGAGATTGGTTTTGAGTAATGTATTATTCTATTTCATTTTTTGGGTGTTTAGTTATTTATATTCTTTCTTTTTATTATCTTTTTCATTAGATGTTTTATGATTTTTGTGTCTCATATTTCTTGTTTTTTTGGGAGGTGGTATACTTCTATTCTTTTTATTTCTTATTCCTTCCATTTTATTGTGGGGAATAGACTCCCCTTTGTGTCCCATACTAATTCATAGCTCCGATCAAAAGTATTTTACCCAATCAAATTAAAAAAATCATATTAAATATCATTACAAAATAACGAAACTTTGATTTTATTCTCAAAACTATTTGTTAGAGTGGCCTACACATTTTTAACATCCATCTTCACACCTAATAATAAATAATTAACAAAGTTATACACAACTATGTTTAATAAATGGTAGATATTAATTGTAAAATTATATTATTTTAATGTATTTGTGTGTTTATTAATTATTAGTTTATATTAATTTTTTTATTAATGTGCTTTTCTTATATTTTTTAATGTTTCTTATTTTCTTTTTCATTCTTTTTTTTTCCTTGCATTTTTTTTCTTGCAGGGTGGGGGACGGAGAGGGGTCGGGTGCAGGGACATTTGGGTTTTTTCTTATAATCATATTTTTATAATAACAATCAGTTAAAGAGAACATATACATTAAAATTAACATTTTTTTAAAGAATATCTTCCAAAATACTTTATAAATTGGGTGGTTTGTTGGAAGGGGATTCGTTAGGTTGGTGAATCCCAATAAATTGACCTTTATAACAATATAAAAAATATAAAAATATAAAATTATTGTAAATATAAATGTAAATCTTGTCTAATATTTATAACTTAATGAAATCGTTTAATGACATACATACATACATACATACATAGTTAAAAATTAAATTGATTATTACCTTATTAAACTAAGTCTGGTTCATATTTAAATATATGACCCAATGGAAGATTCAAATAATTATATTTAATCACTATACAAAGCATAATATGAAAAATTTGCAACATTATAATACTATTGCAAGATTACAAATAATATCATGACACTACAAACAATACCATAAAATTTCAATATTGCTATAAACCTAGAAATTTTCAAAACTAAACTACAACCAATACCTAATAGTGAGAGCCCTACTTAAAGCACAAACACACAATTATTAAAATTAGTATCTAATTTAAAAATTAGATTTTAAAAGTATGAATTTCAATAGTACATGATTTTAATTAATCAAAGAAACTAAGTTGGTAAACTTGTGTAACACATGAGATATTAAAACATAAATATTTAGGTGTTGGGATAAATAAATCCAAATCAAAAACACAATGTAAATTAAAATTTAAGTCCATGTAAATTATATAATAAACTTATGCACATACATATTTATTGGTTATTCCTTTGGAACAAATGGTTAATAAAGAACAAAGTTTCGAGCTTTTATACATGTGACAATAATAGATTTATTATAAATAAATAAAATAATTATTTTAATTATATTGGTAATCTTGAAAATTTAAAAATCAAATCTTTCGACTCCATTTATAAGACTAATGTTATAATATTAATTATATACATAAAAATATTTTTCTTTATAAGGATATATTCTCCTTTAGATCATACACTTCATAGGTGTAAGGGAGAATGTATTCAACAAAAATAATTGTTCAAACAATAATATTGTGTCCCATTAAGCGAGTAAACTAAAATTCAAAAATAAATCTTAAAAAATATTCAACGTTTATTTTAAAAAATTGTAAACATATATATGCACTATATTTTTGTATATAAGTTAAAACACATATGTTTGATTAATATCAATGAACAAAAATTCAAGATATTTTGAGGGGAGATTGGAAGTGTATGTGACTTCTTTATAGCAAAAAATAGGACACACTATTATGATTTGATTGTGAATTAAAATTATAATAGGACAAATCTATATGATTTATCTTTTCTAAAAGATTTGGCAAGCGAAGAGACCACTAAAATGATTTTTGGCTCAAAAAATTGTATTATAAATTTTTATTTTAACACATGAAAATTTGACCCAATACCATATAATGTTAAGATAAAGGCAATCTCATTGCAAACACTATTGACATGCCCATGTGTTGGAGTTCCACAAAGGAATGTGGCAAAACTTTAAAAACTCTTCAGTATCTATAAAGTTATTTAAATGTTGAATCTAATCATTGACAATATGTCATCATATTTTTGGTTGGACATCAACAATTTTTAAAGGAAGGTTGTTTTCAATTATTTATAAAAATTAGAGTAAAACGACTGCAAACCAGAATTTTGACTTAGGAGGAGGAATCCAAACTCAAAATTGACCTTTGAACATGCTCAAGACACTTGGAAACTTTGGAAAGTTACTTTTCAATACCTCAAATAAAAATATCTTTACTCTTTGGCTTTGCTAGTGGACATTGGTCTATAGTTCCTCCTCTAGATTTGGAGGAGAAAGAAAATAAAAGTCCTCATCTCAGGGTTTAATTCATAACTTAGGCATGTAGATTTACAAAATGGCCTTTAGCTCCTCAACTACTGGTACAAAAATTGGGAGAATAATGCTACAAGTAGTAAGTTGAAACAAGTAAAAAGCTAGATAATTATAGCAAACTGACACAAGAAACTATCTTTAACTGAACAAGGGGATTGGTCAATCATGTTAAAAATAAACATGACCCAACACATGGAGAAAAAATTCCTCTTCCAAACCATTTAGTTTAAAGTTACAATGGAATACATTGGACGAAATCTAATTAGTGAAGGTATTGAAAAGTCCAAAAAAAGTAGTCATGAAAGATGTGTGTTTGAAGATAGATAATACAAAACGATTCAACTTATCCATTATTATATTATTTCTTAATATATATTTCAAGAATTAATCACTGAGACATTATTGAAGGGAGTATAATCACACATGATCAAAGCATAATATCAAAAAGACATTGATGAAAGAAGTATAATCACCATAGCTAAAAATATGGTAAATAGATTTTGATCACCAAGAAATAAGTGAAGGAATAAATGGGAATGATGATGGTCTAGTTAATTCAAGACAATATTTTTATTTTCAATTCTTCTATCATTGCATGTTTCAAAGTGATACTAATCCATCTTTCAAAACATTTATAAGTATTTTCCCTTTTTCAAAAAAAAATTAACCAAAATATAATATCAAAAAGACATTAATAAAGAGAGTTTAATTAACAAAACATTAATGTAATAAAAAACCAAAATAATTATAGTGCAATTAATCTTGCATTAAACAAGCTAAGAAATACTTGGAAAATATTTGTTTGTTCTCATAAAAAAGTACTTTGACTAGTACTTGTAAAATAAAGACACCAACGTTCTTGTTTGAAGACATTACCCCAACAGATATTGATTACTTGGAAAATATTTGTTTGTTCTAATAAAAAAATACTTTGACTAGTACTTGTAAAATAAAGACACCAATGTTCTTGATTGAAGACATTACCCCAACGGATATTGATAATAGAGCACATCATTTTGTGATCTATAGTTACAGATTAGAGTTTAAGACCTTAATTATTTCTATTTATTTTTGAAACTGTTACTTATATTTTGATAGTTTATTTAAATTTGTCTAAATTTTGAGCTCTTATAAATATTGTAGTGGTTTTATATTTATATATATGATGGTTTAATTTTATGATCTATTGGAGTTTTTATATGTTGTTGTATTAGGATTAATGTTTTAATTTTTTAAGAATAATGTTTTAGTTTATTTTTATTTATAAATTATGTTGAAAAATATAATTATGTAATTGTTATCATTTAATATATCAAAAATATTATCTTTTAACATTTACGATTATGGCTATAGTTGAAGGTGTAAGTTATTAGTTTTAATAAAAATAATTGTCTTTTATATACCAAGAAGTGTTGAGTTACAATCTTTAAAAAACATTATAATATTGGAAAAGCATCACAAGGTTCAAAAGCTTTACATGATTTAATATCACATCATCCCTACAAAAGTAACGCATGGTCCATCAAATCATTTTGGGCCTTCAAAAGCATCCTTCCCTGCTTGGACCCACCCACTTAGCATATATACCACATACATGGATACCAAATACTCTATCATGGATAGGACATATAGGGTGCCTTTGCACCCACCCACTTAGCATATATGCTCTTCTTCAGATATCTACCAATGCGATCAACAGGGAAATTGAAGGCTAACATTAGACTTGGTTACTACTTCCTTTCATTTTGCAAGGGTTTCCTTTGCTTTATTCATTTTCAAATTTCTTATTTTTATTGATTTTTAATTATTTAATTATTATCTTTTATTTGAAATATATTATATAGGTGGAATTATTAAAATTAATTGTGTTTTATGTGTGGTTAAAAATAAATTATTCTTTTTGTCATTAAAACTGAACACATTCAAAAAAAAACATTATATCGTTCCACCACCTTCTAGATACCATTGTAAGTATGCCTCTCACCATAATTATTTCCAATTTTTGAATAAAATATATAATCTACCTAAATATCATGGCCATTCTCAGATGCACTTAACTTTACAATTTTATAGATCAAAGTATCATTTGCATGTTACGAAGTAAACAATAATTCTTAAAAAATATCAGATAAAGAAAATTCGAACACGATTGAACCGCCGGTCACTTATAGAATTTCCATATATTTTCTTTCCATATTACTATTTATATTTCATTATATTTAATATGATCACAAATATTTAATTCAAAGAAAATATTTTTTATTTATATATAATAAATTTATTCGCATTATTTATATATATATATATATATATATATGACAATTTATAATAATATATTTATTAGAAAATGATCATTAACTAAAATGTATTTAAATTATATATTATTACTTATTTAATAATATTTAAGTTAATAATTATTAAAAGTTCATCCAATTTTTTTTAAAAAACTTATGCATATATTAAAGACCATGAAAACATAAAATCTTTAAGTTTTTTTTGGGATGGAAATAGAATTTATTACCATTTAATGAAATTGTTTAAAATTTATTTAAAGTGAAATAAAAAGTATAAATTTTTAATAAATAATTATTAATAAATGTTGAGTTTAAATTTTTTATAAATGTTATTAAATTTCATTTTAATTAAATTATGTTTATAAATTATATATATATTTTTTTAATTTTAAAATTAATTATTCAATTTATTATTATTTTATATAATTAAATATTTCATTTTTTTAATTTTTTTAAATAAAAAAATCTAATTTATTAATAAAAAACGATATTAAAAAATAATGAAAATCAATTTCAAATTAAGGTTTTTCTAAATAGGGAAAAAATATTTACAAGAAGAAAGAATATTTGGCACAGTAAAATGTCAGGCAGAATTAAGTTCGATGATCGTATGACTGTATTTTTATTTTTAAACAATAAAATTCATTTGTTTTTTTTTTTTAAACAAGATAAAATTTTAGACAATTAAAAAACTGTTAAAAAAAATCATATAATATATATAATTAATTGTAAGCATTTCTTTTCTTGACTTTGAACTATAATGGCATAGTTGAATAAATAACCATCATCAAAAGGAACAGGCAAGGTAGACCGATCATCATTCGGATGGACAAACCCCAACTATTTTCATGAAGTCAATGGAGTAGGTTTGGAATTCCCATGGATTTAGCGGGGCAAACATGGTTTTATGTACTTTGCCGGTTTGCAGAATTCGCAGCATACACAAGACCGGGCGCATTGTTGAATTCTGTGTCAGTCTGCTTTGAATTCGCTTTAAGAGAGTCGATGTAAAATGGGTAATCGGTGTAACCCACGACCTGGTCATGAGTGTAGAAAGTGGATCTGTCATACTTGCTCAGCTTGGCTTCCATAGCGAATCTGAGGGGCAGATCTGGATTCGAAATGAAAAGCCTGCCGAATGATATCATGTCTGCACTGCCGTTCGAGACGGCTTCCATGGCAGTGTGTCTCGTATATCCTCCGCTACGCATAAGCCTTCCTCTGTACTCTTTTTTCACGATATTCCACATTCTTTCTGCCATGCTCTCACCGTGTGGTGCATCCTGTGTGAGGCCTTCACTGGTGAATCGCGGCTCGGTCATGTGGAGGTAAGCGAGGGGATACAAATTGAGGAGGTGAATTAAGTGAAAGGTGAGGGAGAGAGGGTCGGAATCGGCGGCCCCCATGTGGTCTATGATGGGCGACAGCCGAATGGCGGTGCGCTCTGCGCCAATCTCATTCGCCACCGCCTCCAAAACCTCACCTGCAAAACGGCATCTCTTCACGAGGGACCCGCCGTAATCGTCCACCCTGTCATTCACGCAGTCCTTGAGGAACTGGTCGATCAGGTATCCGTGCGCCGCGTGTATTTCCACTCCGTCGAACCCCGCCGCCATGGCATTCCTCGCCGCCGCGCGGAACTGCTCCACAATTGTAGGTATTTCTGACGTGGCAAGTGCCCGCGGGGAAGAGTAATGGGCCTTTGAACCGTCCGGCATCAATATACTCCACTCCTCTGAAATCGGGTTGGCGGTAGACGATATGGGAGCTTCCCTCTTGGGTTGATAAACTGCAATTAACATCCCAGACAAGCTACCATTAAATAAAATGCTCCAGGGGAATCAGATTATGAAGTTTGATTAAGGTTATAAACCTGTGTGAGACGCCCTGCCGACGTGCCAGAGCTGGCAGAAAATGATGCCGCCCTTGTCATGAACGGAGTCCACCACTTTTTTCCATGCCATCACCTGCTCATCGTTGAAAATGCCCGGCGAGTGTGGAAACCTGCATGCCGTTCAATGCAACATGACATCAGTCGTTACCCTGCTCATCGGCTTAAACTGAATAATGACTAAATATTTTGGATTGGCGCATGCATACCCAATAGCCTGTGGTGAAACTGCGTTGGCTTCAGTGATCGAAAGGCCTCCTTCGGTGGTCCTCTGAGTATAAAACTTTACGTGTGAAGGTTGCGGGATGGTGTTCAGTGCGCGGCAGCGAGTGACAGGAGCCAACACAACTCTGCAAACATACAAAGTTATGATGAGAAAGAAGCCTACGAATTTGGAAAGGTTGCAGAAATAATGAAAAGAGAGATATATGTTACCTGTGAGAAAGTTGAAAGAGCGGACCCATCTGCAACGGAGAAAAAAGCTGAGGAATGCTGTGTGTTGTCCCTCCATTGCGTTGCTGTTGGTGTTGGTGTTGGTGAGAAATGCCTCCTTTCCCCATTTTGCAGAGGTGATATGCAAAGGGTTTGCATCGTGAGCGAGCTGTGTCCTCTGTATTTATAGTTTCCTTTCTCCATAAAATCACGTTTGGATCAGTTTGTTTGACTTGAGAATGTATTTTATAAGATGTGGCTTTACACGTGTTATTTGTTTCGTACAATTTCCGATCATTGTATACAACCACAATAATATTTGTGGTCATAAATACAATGAATTATGGCAAGGTTTCGTTCAAAAAAATTGGAGGCCCATATAGATGAACCCAAATAGAGGGTGAGATAATTATAAAGCAAGAAGATGATAAGGTTGCATAAGTTGGCCAATAAACGGGGTTTTTTTTTTTTTTTTTTTTTTTTAATGGTTTCATTGTAATAAAAAGTTTGATTTTAGAATAACTTTTTCTCTAAAGAGATTTGGAAACTTTTTGTTAAGCTGTAAAGGATTCTTTTTCAAAGATTTTTTATGATTACGTAGGAACCATTTATAATTTTAAAAAATATAAAAAATTAAATTAAAGAGAAAAAAAAGGGGTTGGGAGGAAAAAGTCAAAATCACTTTTCGATAAGTATATGAATGAAATAGTGCGAATTTATTGAGAGGTGGGGTTTTTATTTCTTTAAATTATTTCATATAAAAAAGATATGTGCAAAGTAACTTGTAATTGATCCTCCACTTCAAATTACGTGAAAAACTTTGTAATAAAAAGGGATTCTCAATTTTTCATAATTAGAATGAAATATGGTAACGTTTATTCTTAAAAAGTGGAGGATTTTATAAATGAAGCCAAATATTTAGTGAAATAATTCTAAGGGAAGTCACTTTCAACATTTTAAGAGAGAAGGAAATAATGTTAGTTGGCCACTAAACGAGTTAACTTGACGGTTTCATTGGAACTAAAAGTTTAGTTTTGAAAAAAAAATCTTAAAGAGATTAACAAACTTTTGGTTAACAATTTGCAAAACGACTCTTCTTCAAGGATCCTTTATGACTACCGAGGGATTATCCATATTTTTTTAAAGATAAAAATATATACAAAAAAAAGGGAGTGCCAGGAGAAAACGATAATTAGAGGAATAATTAAAATAGGTTTTCAATAGATGTACAAATGAAATCATCGGGAAATCATTCAGAGGTGGGGCTTTCATTTCCCCACACTGTTCCATATGAAAGATATGTGTGAAAGAGGCATGTGGAGGGTGGCTTGTAATTAATGCCCTACTTTTCCAACTTAACTTTTTTAGATATCTAGGGGGATTGGTAATGTCGTTGACAAAGCAGGGCCAATACCATGGTTTAAAACTTGGCACTACCATTATTTATCCCTATCTAGCTGTGTAAATGTAAGGGTAACCTGTCCCACGAAACTTGGGGGATTAGACCTTGGGTGGGAACTGGTGCAAGACTCAAGTTCCACCATTAGACCATACCCTTGTGCCCTTCTACAACTCATAATTGCATTCCTCTATCTGTAAATGTAATACTTACTTCTTCACAAAGAAATGGCAGACATTGGAGAAGGTTGTTATCGATAGAGTGGTGGTGGAAAGATAGAAGGGACACACACATGAAGATGACAACAAAAGTGGTAAAAGAATCAGTTTTTCAATTCATGAATAAATAAATTTGTAGTCCTCATATCCCTGTGTGGGTGGAATGTGTATGGAAGGAAGTAAAGCAACTGGGTAATGTCAATATAAAAAAACTTAGAATGCACATGAAAAATCTCCTCTTAGACCTAGTCAATCAATTGGCAGTTGAATAACTTTGATATGGCATTGGTGCTTAGTGTTGATAACATGGTGCGAACCTATATACTTCATGACAACCACATTGAAATCGAGAAAGATCTGTTTGTGATGACATGCGAAATCAACAATTGCTAACATCATATTATACATGGAATAAAAGAAATTATGTGGGGAAAATGTTTTTTTTGTGAATACAAGTTTCAAGCTATCCAAGGAAGAGACTCTTGAAATACTTCATTGGCTCAATCTTCAAGTGATGAGGAGGTTGATGTAATGGTTTTAGAGTAATTATAAAAAAGTTTTTTTTTTGATAATGAAATGCATAATATTTAACGAAAATGGTGGCTTGTGTAATCCACCTTACCCTTTTAACTGTGATTGTTGAGAATTTAAATTATTTGTATGGAATTGGTTAAACATACATACATACTTTGTTTGGAAAATGGGTGGATTGGATGGTGAATTAGACATGAAATGAAAATTTGTCTTGCACCCACTGGACTCTATCTATGTATGTATATATATAACTTTGTCTAGATAATTGGTGGATTAGATGGTAAATTAGACATGACAATATTCTTATTCTCAAATTTACAGTATCAATGATATGTTGTTGTCTCATGTACCCTTCATCAAAGTATTAAAAATATTTGAAATACCCTGATGCATGTGGTTCTTTAATCATAATGTAGTTTTTAAAGATGGGTATTCTTTTTGAGTGAATGCATATAAATTCTTGTTGTTTTAGCTCGTCTTCACACACCATTTTGTAGTTTCAGGCACAAATGTAATGGGAATTCCTTTTGAACTTTTACTCATTTGGCATGGCATTCCCTTCCCGCCTCCCCAAATGGTTGGACCTAGGTCAAATATTTGGTCGCATAAGGTGCCGAGTTTCCTTAAAAAATCATCGTATGTGATGATGAATTCAATTAAAATTACATACATTAACACACTTTCATTTAATTTCATTCTTAGTAATAATGTTGGCTGAAACTATGGTGGGTTGATATTGGATATAGGATATAACTTTTATAGCGATAGTCTAGAGAGAGTTCAATATTTGTATACACTCTTATTTAGAGCCATGTTAATCTACCGATGGATAAGCTTCAATATAGGTAAGACAATGAGATTTGCAAGATTGGAAAATTGGATTCTTCTAAAAATTGCTTATTATGCTACATTTTTTTCTTCTTTTTTTTTACAATTTTGTGGACAATGTGATTGACATTAAAATTATTCTGTCACAACATTTTTATTTTCCTAAAATTTTGTGGAATCCACTTACAAAGTATTTCAGTACTCCCTTTATTCTTCATGTTTAACAAAAGGATTTTGAAGGATAAAATGGTAAATTAGAATTAGAATGGTTCTAATTTAAATATAAATTTGAATCATGAGCTTGGTGTAAAATTTGAGACTCATTTCCAGGATGGAATCAATAGATAATTAAAATAGGATTGATGAGTTTATGTGCGTGGAAGACCTTGGTATGATTTTTCCAAACTAAGAAATGAAATATTTTTCTATGAAGACTTATGAAGTATGATTACAAAGCTTGATCACTTTAACATGCTAGATTTAATTTTTCACTTTTGGTAAAAGGGGTGCTAATAAGTTGCATGAATGATTTTATTAGACTTGTTCATGATCCATTTGGATTCTTGGTTTTTCAGAGTGTAGAGATTTTGATGATTGACATATTGATTTCGTTGAGGATGATGGTCAAAATATTTTTTTTATTGGCATTAATATGCTTCTCTCTTATATGTTTTAGTTAATTTTTTTTTGTTAATATGTAATTCTTTACTTGTGAAATTATTGAGCTTTTTCTAACAATTTTAAATGATTTGACATCTTTTTTATTAGGCTAGGGTTCTCTCCCTAAGTAATTATGTTCTAATTATTATTGAAGAAGTTTTCAAGTAAAATATAGGTTGATATAAAATTTTCACTATATTTTATTGGTCAAAATAATTTTTTAATAATTATTAAATAATTTAACAAAGCTTTATTTCTAAATATTATATATTTATTAGGTGTATAAGAATTTTTAGCTAGGGATTTTTTTTCATTTATATTTTACATTGTTCAATAAAACATACAATTTAATCCCTTCTGAATTCAAATATGTGACTTATATTTAAAAATATATATATGAAAAAAAATCCCTACTAAAAAGTCTTATACACCTAATAAATATATAATATTTAGAAATAAAGCTTTGTTAAATTATTGCTTTTTCCATTAAGCCCTTTTTAATTGTATAATAGTGAATACAATTAATACATAATAAATGTGAATAATGATCTAATAAATAATTAGATTCATAATAATTTATTATTATTATTATTATTATTATTATTATTATTATTATTATTATTATTATTAAATTATTTTAAGATGATATTTATGAAGAATCATGTTATTCTTTAGCTATTATTTATCATCCTTTTTTTTTTTTAGTAGTCACAAGGTAAGTGTGTCACTTATCAAACAACTACTTATTGTGTTTATATATTAAATGGTCCCATTACTTTGATTATTTAAAAATTATGAAGAAAATGTTATTAGAGTAACTATTACTCAACCAAATATAATATAAATAATCATTCAATACATTTAATAAGATATCATCAATATGCAAATGTAATAAATATAAATAAAAATTACTAATTATTATTTTCAAATCAATGAAAAATAACAAACAAATAAAATTTAGATCCTCTATAATTCAAAATTATCAATTTATTAGAAAATGTGCATTCAATAGTGTTAACTAATTTACCTAAAAATATTGATCTAATAAAAGCATCTAAAAAGTTAGAGGCCCTTTATAAAAGTGTTAAGAGTACTAACTTAACACTAGGTTCTCCTATTCATGTTTTATTTCCTTACTCTCATCTACAAACTATGAATGATTTATACTTACCTTAGCATGGCTTCAATACCTTTCTGATATTAACTCTATTATATTATAAATAAAAATTTTAATATCAAAAATAGTAAAGTACATTTTTAAAAAAACTTCATAAATATAAATTATATGATATAATTAAAACCCTAACTGGATGCTAAAATACCCCAAAATAAAAGACTAACTTCAATGTTTTAGATAAACATGTGTGTAAAATAATCATTCATTCATCAAAGGAGAGCCATATGTTTCAAATTGGTTTCCTCGTGGGAGTTGTTTAATTAGAATTTATATTTCATGCATACGGTTTCCAACCATCTGTGGTAACATATATTTCACATAAACTAAAATTTTATTTATTTATATTATACCTTCAACAAACAAAATCCCTTAAGGCTGACACCCCAAAGGGATGATCAAATACAAATATAATGCATGCTTATATAAAATTTATAACATAGAAGAGAGAGGGAGAGATAATCAACAAGGTGACTCCAAAAATGTGCCACACTTCATGTGTTAACAATGATCAACAATGTGGTGTTTGTATTCATGCTCAAAGGGTCAATAAAGTAGATACACTACTTTAGAAAAAATCCATCCAACTCCATGTGCTTTCAAAGATGGTGTCCCATTCACACATGTGAGGTAAATCAACAACAATTATCTTCTGTCTTCTTCTTCCGATGTGCACACAAAGTCCAAAAGATGTTGCATTCATATTTTTAATTTAACTAGACATGTGAAATCTTGGAGCACCATAGAAATGCACCTAACACCAACACTTTATCTTTTTCACCACAAGATGAAATCCATGTGACTACCAAGGATAAACCCATGTGCTTTGGTGGAGTGCTATGCCCATTTCCCATCACATAAACTTTATCACATGTGAATGATCCTACATGGGCCCCTACCACATCACCAATCAGCCACATCACTTACCACATCAACTGCATGCCACATCACCCATATGCCATGTCATCATGAATAGTGACTATGAATACTGATCTGTGAATATGGTGACTGTGAATAGTGACTTCAAACCGAACATCTATTTGTGCACTAATAAAAATGAAATAAATAAAATAAAAAAGATGAGAAAAAAGGGGAAAACACATTCTAACTTACCAAGGACAAGAAAAAAAGACTAGAAGCATTAAAGGTCCCTCTAATGGGTGTTAGGAGCATTGACATTTTTAGGTTCTCTAACCCCGTATATTTATTTGATTAATAATTTTGTATATTAATTAGGCATTATTATATTAAACATGCATTTTAAATGTTTAATTAGAAGTATTTCATTTTTATACTACACCTTATTTTCAATGCATCATCCTTGTTTATTTTTTATTGATAATACTTTAATTTTAAATATGCCTTCAAAAAGTATTTAAGATGTTAAATTTGGTCTAACAAATCATCAATCCATCAAAGAAAGCATATTTTTCTTAATAATTATATTATTTAAGGCCTTATAATTAATGCATAACCTCCATGAACAATATATTTGTAGGAAAATTTATAATAGGAGTAGAAATGCAAGGGAAGTGCTAAGAAATATTACACCTTGATCTAAGGATTGAATTTGATTCCTTACATCATTTTCTTTCAATGAATGATTGTCAATAAAGATAAATATTGGAGATAGGGATATTCGATAGACATTATATCTCATGTTTCACTACCCTCTTAAGTGGCATCCCCTTGGAGTATTGGAAATTTCTATTGAAATTATACAACAACTCTTTCACTATATTTTATATTTTTCTATTTGTTATAAGAAGACATGCTAGAATAAGTCTTTTACTTAAGTACCTAATTATCTTTGTTATCTCTCAAAACAAATAAAATAAATTTAAAATTATCATTAATGATTTTTTTAGATCGATTGAAACTTATTAAGGATATTTCTAGTTTACATTCATAAATATTTATTGATGATGTAATTTTTCTCATTTTGGATCAAGATCGTTTTTAGATCTTCTCATAAATATGGCATCTCACACATGCATATACAAGCTTCTAATTACCATAACACATAGCTCAAGATAGATAACATTTGAAATAACCTCATCAATTATTTCATATAATATATTATTTGGTAGCCTTTATCTTTACTCCTTATTTATCCAACCTGATAGACAAGGACTAAGATTATCATATATATGTAACCAACACAATCTTGTCAATTAACTATATCAAAATATTTTTTTTTTTTGAACAATAAGAAAAAAAGAAAACTAAAACTTTTATCTTCCTAAGTTTAATATATATCTATAAAAGTGTTTAGTAAGTTTACATTTATTTCATGAACTTATACAATCAGGGTAGAGGGTCTTAGTGATGTGATGCCCTTGGCCATGTAACTAGAGTCAAGGAGTTGAAAATAAAATCCATTCTCTTATGTTAAATGAAAACATGCTTAATGACATCTATATTTTGTGACAGTTTATTCTACCTTATATATCTCTATGCCTCTCTCTCTGGGATTTACGTTCATTTTTTTCAATTATAGGCTCTATGTTTTTTCTCTGTTATAGACCTCTCCATGTGCTCTTTGACATCCTATCTCTAATTCATAGTGGCCTCTATTCTGGCGTATGGCTTTTCACATTCCATAGGCCACCTCCACTCTACTCTTTCTCAAATGTGGAACCTTCTATTAGCCCTCTTTCTCTCTTTGTGTCCCTTATGTGGCCACCTCTCTATCTAATTCAATGGCATATTTCTCTCAAGTTATGGAACCCTCTATTAAACTTCACAGATTGACTTTATTCACTCTTGAGATTTTTTAACTTGCATGTAGCCTGTATGACTTTTTTATAACCATTTGTGATCTTGATTGAAAATAATTTCTTGGCTCCTTCAAGTTATGAATAATTTATCACATAAGTGGTTGCCTACCGTGAAGCCATATTTATAGAAATATCTAAAAAAGAGCTTTCCAATGAGACCAATAATACCTTATTTAGTGTTTTCTTCTAAAAATTGTGGTTTCTTGAATTTTTTTATAAATTTTGGCCATCTCTACGAAATGATCTACTACGAACTAAAAATATAGTGACACATGTCACAATCCCAAAGCCTCTAATAAATGGGATTTTCCATTATCTCTATGGTCTCTATGGTTTCCTTCTAGTCTATGGACTCGTGGATTTATGAAATCCACTCTATGATTGATCGCACATCCACTTTGTGGTTCATACCTTGACTTAGACTTACAAACAAGACACAATCTCTATGAATGAATGAGATTATGAAAGGTGTTGTGATATTAGAATATGTTGTATAATGGACTCGTTGGGAAATTCATGGCTATTGAGGAATCCATGAATCTGGCACTCTATGGGTTCTCTTCAAGTCTTCATAATTCATGATCCTATGGGGATTTACCAAGTCCAATAACTTTTTGGATAGTTAACTCTATTGATGAATGATTCTATGGCATATTTCCATGGCCTGTAAACTCTATAACCACTTGGAAAAACTTAATTAACTCTCTATTCCATGATTTTGTGTGCAAAAGTCAATAAATATGTAGAACTTTGGTCACATAAGTACTTTTTGGCCTCCAATATATTAAAAACACTTAATATTTTAAGTTTGGCCAATGTGAATCCATGATAAGGACCAAATATGACCCATTTTTAATGTGATCACTATAGAATTACAAAGAGACACTAACTAAGCTCCATAGCCTCTTTTATTAGCTTGAGGACTTTATTAAAATAAGAAAATTTCCCTGAGATCTATTATTGAACACTATGCTAAACTCTTACCTATTTTTGTCAATGTAATATTACTCATACATCAAGGCTAATACTGCATTAGACATTCTAAAATTGATTAAAATGTGAAATTTTGGTCACATGGATGGTATAAGTGGTAAAACCACTATTTTTGCCATTGAGATTTATTACCATGGTGTTGCCTTCTAACACACCAAATACTTCAACTTACTATTAACTTTTATTTCCACTTCCATTCCCAGCTTCTTATTGGCTTCAAATCTATTTTACTCCCTTTCTTTTCTCTTCTTATGGGATTTAACACACTATATCCTATCCACCTTCAGTGAATGGTTCTCTTCTTCCATCTCCATTTTCCTATGGATTTAAACGCACTTTTATCTAAACACTACCACTAATATGATCTTTATAACTCCTTATGTCTTCTTATGGGCTTAAACCCATTGATGTTTATCCATATCCACTAAAATCCTCCATGGCTCTGTTATCTCATTTTCCAACTTGTTTTTGTATCCTTCTACTTCTCACTCTTCTCTAATTTTAGACCCTCTTTTATCATGGTTTCCATTTCTTCCTTTTTTATTCTCCTTTCCACTACCATATTGTTCATGGCTTCTTCATTTTCAAGAGAATTACAAGGTTCTTCTTCCTCTGTTTCTTCATAACTTTTGAACTTAAGTGGCTCACTCTCTTCACCTTAGAATCCCTCTTTAAATACCTCCTTTCTCTTCATATTTGCATGTTCACATTAATTTTAATATTATAAATTAGTTTAAAAACATGAGACTTAATAGTCCAAATAGGTGCTTCCTCCATTTTCACATTATCATCTTGTTTTCCCCCAAGTTGGGGCATTTGAGAGCTTATTTTGATCTATATGATATTCATAACTATGCTTAGTTATTATTGTCACAACTCCTCTTTCTCTTATTAAATTCTTATTCTCTATGCATCAGATCTAGGATGATTTCATTTTCCTTCCTTCTCCTCCACCCTATTGACTTATATGCTACATGAGTGACCTTTTTCATTTCTCCAATATTTTCCCATCTCTCTTGTGAGCGTATTCTCTCCCAAATCTTAAAATTTTAAGTTAAATCTCTCTTGTTCTAATTCTACTCACTACCTCTTATACATACGACCATGATGGACTGAATTACAATTTGTCTTCTTCTTTTCTATCTCCTTCATTGTTAGACTTGCATATGAGTTAGACACATTAAGTGAATTAATATCTCCCACAAACACTTACTCTAGATATTTTACATTCCTCAAATACATGTTTTCAAACTCTTCACTCCTATTGACATTCTCTTCCTAACTTTCTCTCATAAGACGCACTCCCAAGTTCCATTCTCAACTACCTACATGGTTTTTCTCTCCTCATTATTTGATTGATTTTATTCTTATTCACATGGATGGTATTCAACCACACTATCCTCATGTACATTCAATTGAATTTCATCCACCTCCATTATTTCCTTCATGGAAACTTGAAACTCTTGTTTGTTGTTCAAGAAACCTTCCTTCCCTAAAAATGAGAAAAAATAAATACATTTTCCTTCTTATCCAAAGATAATTCTACCTCTTACAACTTACAAGATATCACAAAATATCTCCCATCATCCAATAATGGGTCTTATTTTTCTAGTGAACACTTTATCACCTCCACATCCTGTTTCATGAGGAATTATTCCTATATTGGCTGCTCACAAATATATTTCTTATTATTTTTGAAAATAGACTTAGGATTCTTAGATGGAAACCTTACTTTCCCATTTCTTTGTAAGGTAATCCTCTTCTTTTCACTCATATCATTGAGATACTAACCTTAAAAATTTTCCTTTCCCATTACCTTTTAAGTATATATATATATATATATATATATATATATATATATATATATATATATATATATATATATATATATATATATATATATATCAAGTCTTAAGGCTAGGAGTTTATTCCACCACTCTTTCTACAATTTTGGGTGCACAATGACCCATCAATTTGGAAACCATATCTTCTCAAGTGTTCAATTTATTATTTCCTTTCTTTTTTATCTTTTCCTAGATACCTATCCAATACACGTATGTACTATCACAAACTCTTGCTTGTAATATTTACCCTCATTAGTTTTTATACACCTTTCTCTTAAAAAAATATTCTAACTCAACTATCCATTTCATGAGCTTCTATGGGTTCTCTTTGCCATAAAAAAAAATAGCATTGCAAGTGGGCCTACCTCTTTCTTCCATTTTAACCTATGTTAGTCGTTTGTCTTTGTTTGCTTAGATTTTCTCCAAAGCATCTAACCTTGATTATAGGGATAATAACCCCATCATAAGTTATTCTTCATCATCTTTACTTCCAACTAAAACTTAGTATCCACTTTGTGTATCCTCCATCATATCCAGTATTTCTTGGATTTCCTTCAACATATCTGTTAGGTGTTCTACTCTAGGTGCTCTTATACTTTTGCATGCTGTTTATTCTCCAAAAATAGGTTTATCTTTCACTACCTTGAATTTAATTATGCAAGCTTTTTTTTTTAAACCTATGTTAGACCCATACAAGAACCTGTCACACTTTATTTATAGTACCAGGAGTTGTCACACACTTGCAACACACTTATCCTCTCTCCTAGTCAAGATTCTATTTCACAACTTACAATTCATAAAAGTAGGCTTCTTTTTCACAGCCTACATTAGAATCAAACAAGATTCTATCGCACTTTAACACAAATCTCTTCACTTGCATGATTATTCTATTACTCATAATAAACTTATCTTTACTCCATTTCAAGCTTCTTTATCTCACATTTTTCACACAAATATTTTTTACTTGCAAGACTTTATCACACTTGCCAAAAATTTTAAATTGCACTGCTCTAATACCAATTGATATAGTCATGGTATAGGGTACCAATGAATGGATTCCCTTGGTCATGTAAATAGATTCACATAATTGATATTTTGAATATTACCAAGGCCCAAGGCATTCTACAAACATATGTTTTACCTTGAAGCATAATATCTAAAGCCTCATCGATGACCAAATAATTATATTTGATGATCCTCTAAAGGAATCATGTTCACAACTTGGTGATCATAAGAATAAGAATATATTTAGCAATCCTTTGAAAGACCATTCTAATAATGATCTAGAAGTGAAAATGGTGTATAATGCACATCCTCCTCCATCACATTATGAGAACCCATTAGATACAATTATTGGTACTTATACATGACATACACCTCCCATGGTTCAAATACCTTCTTTTACTTTTCATGATAGTGAGATTGTGGATGATGACTCAGATCTTCACTCATTATTCATCAAGCATACCTTGATCACTAGCATATACACATTATTATTATTGATAATGTTTCCAGCGAGAATGTTTGCACCATGAAATTATGTGCACATTTTGGATATACACATGATATTTTACACCTTCGACCAAAGTGGTCACATCATTTGATGGAACATCATAGCATATCCTTGGTGAGATTAACTTACCTTTACATGTTGGACCAACACATGTGGTGACTGCCTTCTCAGTTATACCATACATGAGAGTCTTTGATATGTTAATGGGATGACTTTGGATACATACGATATGTGTAATACCTTCTACATTCTCTTTTGAGATATGTGTTTTGTGGTTATATCCCACATCTCAAAATCGACCATAAATCCATTAATTTTTATTTACAAAACCCATGACCTCTAGGATATTTTGCACCTCTAGGTGAGGAAAATTATAACTTAAAATTTCCATGATGTACCCAAAACTTGAGACTTGTTTCCACCACATAATATATTCAAGACTTTTCCTAACCCTAATCTATTTTAAATTAAATCATATTTAGCTATCTATTATTTTTTGTCACCAAAAATTGTACATAGAAACACATGGAAGATTTAACACAAGTTTCAAGATTTGGACTCGTATGGGGGAATTCTTACCTAGCATATATTCAAAGAAGTATGAAAGTAACATAGGGTTTCCTTGATTCTTTTCAATATAATTAGGTGCATCATTTTAAATTTTCCTTTTCTATATTAAATATATTATTGTTGGGAGTATTTATCCACTTATATAACTTGTTCTTATAGGCCTTTATAGGGACATCCAAAAAAACACAAATATGTTTTGGATGTGTATTAGGGTCACTAAAAAAACACATAAACTAAACTAGGTGTATCTTTTTTTCTTATTTTATTATATTTTAGCAGATTTTTCATTCATTGGGAAGTTATCTGCATGCACATGTCTTTTTCAGGTCAACAAGATCATGTTAGTTATTGTGTGAGCATTGGAATTATTGTGGTAGTTTCAATAAAACATCATATATTGTATCTATCACTCTATTTGTTTTACTTTGACATATATGTACACACACACACACACATCAAAGTGGGGCATTATGTTGACACCAAATTCTAGTATAGGGTAGTTATTAGTCAAAAAATTCCATTATTCTAAGTTGATTTTTCTTGGTCGATCATGGATTTAGATTAAAAGATCTTATTGTCACATTTTTTGAGTGTTCTAATCATCCCTTGGATTTTTCTCATGTTTTCCTCTCCCTTTTTCCTCTCTCCTCCCATCCATTTCCATAGAGTTATATGTTTTTCCCATTAATGTATACTATTTTAGAAATTTTAATTTGGTATAAGACCCTTTTCCACAGTACCTTATCCCCAATTTATCATATTTGACATTCTTGTGTAAAATTACATATTTTTATAACTTATCTGACTTCACATTGGTCTCCATTTACCTAAAGTGAGACTTTAAATAGAAACTAAAACTTATCATAATATATTAGTTCGCATCCTTGGATTAAATATAATATATTATCATTCTCTTTATCGAGATATGGTCCTCTATTCATTCTAGGTAAGACTTTCTCATTTTCATTTTAAATGTCAATGAACACATATAAATTTTTTAAGAGTACCATTTATATAAAAGTCATGCTAAACCATTTAAGAAGTATAAATGAATCATCAGAAAGAATAGAAAAATCTAATTATCAAGCTCAATACCTAGAGTTGAGCCAAGCATCATATATCATTAATCCTCCTACGTTAAGTTGAAATTCATTAGACATATCTTCCATAGTTATGATGAAGATTTTTTAAACTTAGTCTCTCATCACCCTCTTGTATAAAATGAAGGTAATAGGTTGAATATAGTTACATTACAGTTTCTGTGGAAGAGTAGGTTCCTAATCCCCACTCATGTTATTTCAGTTACACAAACCTAAAACTATGTGGAGGCCTGATTTTAGAGTGTGGGATATGTAGCTTAAAATATAGCTTTGGTATTTACTTGAATCCATTACCTTTTTTTTGTTTTGAGTGTCAAGTTAGGTCAAAGAAAAGGAATCAACAATTCAATACATTCTAACTAGAATATGGTGAAGTGAGCATAGAGGAAGATTATAAATTAGTTATTGAGCCATCCATAAAAATCATAGTGAAACTCTACATAGGATAGAATTGGTAGAATAGGGATAAATCTAATAAATTAAAAATCTATCCATTGCAAATCTAACTAGGTCAAACCTTGGCAGAACATGATTCTATCATAGAGGATCTATAGGTCCAATCAAAGTTTGGAAGTAATACACAATTAACATGCACAATTGTATTTCAAATATGGAATTTTATATTTATGTCACAAGAATAAGGTGTGATATTTTATTATATGTTGGACTTACTTTGCATATCCATCTTGTTGTTATTATTAGCCAAATGGGTAGATTTATATTATGTACTTTCAAATTTGTATTGTTATATATATTCATTTCAATTATTGATTCCTCATTTTTTACAAATCCAGAATTAGCATAAATAACTATTAAATTATTTGTAGGGCGAGCATTATTCTTCATCACCCCACCTAATGAGAAAAATAATAATGTTAGAAGCACTTAGTATAGATAGTCATAGCATAGATTAGGGTAATCTGCATAATTTCTATTTGGGATAGTTTGATTTGAATCCTTAGAGATTGACTATTTTATAGTGGAGATCTGATCTCATTTGATGAAGTGCTTGGATCTTGTACATCCTATTTTGTATCTGATCCAACTTATTGTATTGCACCCACTAGAGAATTGTATTTTCATTGATTTGATATTACAATCATATATTGGCCAAAGTATTCATGTGCAGACCCATCTAGATCTAATTAACTTCCCCAACATGATTCAGTTATAGTTAGACCTCCCTCTCTAGCTTGGTGATTGATCAACTTTGTCTACAGATCTGTTTTGATTGGAGTCTCCAATATTAGCAAGATATGTTTAATATATTTTGCCAGGATAATACTTCGATGACATTATTGATTAATAGTAGATCATCATAGGGGTTGAGCCTACTATTTATTATGTTTCATTTCTATCCATAAACTACTACCACCCGACTGGGAATGCCATAGTGTAGAGCTCCCCGATGCATTGCAGGTGGAGGACCTTGTGTGATGATGATGATGTGTCAATTTTTATAAGAAGGAATATGTGGACCACTATTCCATCTTATGCAATTTGGCTTCCACTGCCATTACCATCTCTAACACAATGTTAAATGTTTGCATAAGGTTTGCATGTTTGTTAAAGGTTGTTAGTATTTAGAGATCTTTTCTATTTTTTAGTAGTTTAGGTTTTTAACAAGTCATTTTTATGATACATGACAAATAAAAGTTGTGTGATCAAATTTAAAGTATTTATTTGTTAATATCTATAAAAGTCATTTTGATATAGTTGTCAAAATATTAAGAGTTGAGTTGCCTTTAAAAAAATATAGGGTCAAATGTAAACGGATGTATTTTTGGGTGTACCCAACATCGGATGAGCATGTGAGTATTGTGGGGGGGACCTCATTTCAGTCTAAAGAAAATGCATATGAGCTTCATCAATACATCATTTGAGTGAAGAAGCATCATTTACTAGAGGTTGGAGGATACACGAAGGTTGGAGGATAACTGACATCCTCTTGTGAGTCGCTTATGATGGGGTTGCACCATTGCTATGGTGACAAATTTTGTTGTGTTTATTTTATATTTTGCAATTTATTTTTCAATAAAGTATTGAGCATTTTTTTCCAATTTGGTACCTCCTAAAAAAGAATGTTTTGGGGAGAAAAATCACTAAAGTAGCATTTGGATCTTGGAAAAGGGTTTGTGGTAATCCGAGAAACCGCCTAAGTGTAGTAGAAACCTCCTGCAACCCTTTGGGTTCATGGTTAACAGAGAAAAGTGTTTCTGACACTTCCAAGTTTTTGGTAATTCTAAAAGTAAAAACTGAGGTGTCACCATGACTTTGAAGCCATATAGATGGCATGCTGCCTTATAAAGTGAGTAGGCTATGCAGAGAGTGTAAATATTTTTACAGTGTCTGTAATAAAGCAGGGACCACTATTAGGAAATATGATATTTGTAGAGACAATGTAATAAAGGGGGGAATGTTGGCAAACTTTGATAATATTACATTATTAATTGAAACTGTTAGGAGATCTATTTAGTTTTGTGGTTTGTTATACAACATTAGTTATTGCTTAAATGAGCATAGCATAGGTTAAGTTGGCTAGTTATATATGTTGTTAAGCAACTAGCTTAACTAAGAAGACAATGGTTATTTGTTAGTATAATGTGCAATTTATTCAATTGAATAACTACCTCTTGAACTTTATATATATTTACCACTTCTATGTCAATAAGATCAATTGAAGCATTTCACTCATTTATTCCTTCAACAATGACCTTAAAAACCTTAAGAAATCTAACTAACAACCATGTAGGTAAAAAAAAGTAGAAAAAAGCCTACACTAATTGTAGACACCAAAAATCGACACCCTGTAATTCCTAACATCAAAATTCCCTTAGAACACCTTAGGAACCCTTGGTCCCCACCTTGACCCTCTTGAACCCTAACTCAACCTAACCCATCTAACGTAAGTCAGTTGACCTACTATCTAAAACCCACATTTTAACTAACCTTGCCTTTAACCCCTAACTGTCAACGACCGCTGATGATCAAGGTCCATCATCTTAAGCACTAACATGCAAAAATTCACCTTGATTTTCTAAAATTAGCTCATCTAAATCCACATGCAAGCCATTTCATGCTCAAATTATAATTAGAAAGCCTAGTTAACATCTTATTGCACCTCTCCTTCCTTGCCTATAAGAAGAGAGGAATAAGAGGTGAAAAGGGACCATATCCATAACTATCAAGATCTTTTGCATCCAGAGCTTTCTTTTGCAGGTGTTCTTCCAATAATCCAATGATCCAACCATCATGATAGAGATCCAACTTGCCACCACCCCTCAGTCGATAATGAAGTACCGTTACTCTGTCAAAATCATGTTAGACTCTATCATTGAGCCAACCACCTCAACCACTCATCCAATCAATCTTCTACAGGCCAGGTATTTGTTTTCCATTATTCAATTACTTTCTTTATATTTTGAAATCAACCCAACAGAAGCCACCCTCCTAAAATTACCTCTTGGAATCTCATTAATCAATCTATTTATCAGCTTAAGCCTACACACAGTTACCACCAATGGTTGTCTCAACCACTGACAGTTTATCCAACTATCCGTGATCACCTTGACCACCAATGATCACCTTTACCACCGACAGTCATCTCAACCATTGACAGTCATTATGGTAAAGATTATTTGGGAATACAAGTTTTAAGTTATCTAAGGAAGAGATTGTTGAGATAATTCATTATTGCCCTCAATCTTTAAACGTTGATGAAGTTGAGCAATGGCTTTTGGATAATTCTAAAAAATATAAAAAAAATATGTTTTTTAAAAATAAAATATATTAAATTTAGGTTAAAAGGTGTTTTGTATAATTTCTTCCTTGCTCTTTTTAAGTGTGACAACTAAGTAGTCGAAACTAAAACTTATGTATCTAGAACTAGTTAAACATATTTTTTTTCTATCTTTCTTATTTGTTTGGATATGGGTGGATTAGATGGTGAATTAGACATGAAATGATAATTTTTACTACACCCATTTTATAAAATTATTGTTTTAAATTTAGACTCTCAATGATATGTTGTTGTCTCATATGCCTTTCTTTAGAAGTATGAAAAATATTTAAAATGTCCTTGTGCATGTGATTCCTCAATCTTAATGTGTTTTTGCAAGATGGATATTGTCGATGGTAGTGTCCAAATCTGATGGTATTTTTTGTGGATATAGAAGTAAAATTTATCAAATCTAACAACTAATCTAGAATAATGATCCTACATACCACCTGTTTCCAATCTAGATCTGATTATGCAGAGTAAATCTAATTAAATATCATTTCTCTTTAGTATTGTAATCAATTGAACATCTTTCAAATCTGAAAACTATTATATCTAGCATATTTCATTATTATAATTTAGAATATTTATTTATATGAATTTGTAATTAATTGACCTGCTATAGATTAGTTTATCAAAGTTATACTTGAACTATCTCTATATTTTTAACCATGTCTCCTCTATATCTTAAATTTAAAGTTAAACAATAATAATAAGAATTTTAAGATTTAAAATTTGGATTCTTCTACAAATCTCTTATTGTGCCACAATTGTATGATCAATGGCATTAAATTTGTTGCATTATAATCTTTTTCATTTTAATATAATTTTAAGGAATGTTTATATATATATATATATATATATATATATATATATATATATATATATATATATATTTTAATTCAGTGCTCATCGTATACTTTATTTCCATTTTGAAACATTTTTAAAGATAAAATGGTAAAATAGAACTAGGATGATTATGATTTGAATAGAAAGTTGAGTCACAAACTTGGTGGAAAGACTAAGGTTCATTTATAAGAGAGAATCAATGGATAATTTAAGTAGGATTGGTGAGTTTCTATGCTTAGAAGGCCTTTGTATGATTCTACCAAACTAAAAATATTTCATTTTTATGGAAAGATTCACTAAGTATGATAACAAAGACTTGATCCTCTCAGCCTGTTTTTTTAATTTTGGTAAAAGGGTACTAATTAGTTGCATGCAAAAAAATTATTTTTGGCAATGAGTTATTAGACTTAGTCACAGTCCATTTGGTTTTTTTTGGAAGTGTAGAAACTTTGGTGATGGATTTATTAATTTCGTTGAGGATGGTCACAATCTCTATATCATCTTTACACCAAGATGTTTGTATCTTTCTTTTATTGAAGTTTTATTTAAGTTAATTTTTATATAACATGGTTTTTCATTTGTGAAATGGTTGATCTTTTTCTAACAATTTTAATTGATTTGATGGGTTTTTTTTTTTTTTTAAACTTTATTTTAATTAAATAAAATTATGTTTTTTTAATTTATTGAAGAACTATTTAAGTAAAATATATGTTTGATATAAATTTTCTGTTATAATTTGTTCGTTAAAATAAATTTTTTATAAATATTAAATAATTTAACAGAATTTTAATTTTAAATATTGTGTATTTAATAGATAAATAAAATGTTCTGGTGAACTATTATGCTTATGTTGATGTTTATATTTTATATTAGATTAATAAAATGTATATTTTATTCTTTTTGAATTTAAATATGTGATTTTTATTATAATAAGATATGCTTTTGTCATTAAACCTATTTAAACTGTACAATAGTGAATATAATTAATACATATAAAATGTGAAAAATAATATAATAAATAATCAAATTTTTTAAAAAAATTGTTTTTTTTCTATGTAGAAATCATTTTAAGATAATGTTTATGAATAACCCTGTTACTTTTATAACATTTTCTTTCATGTATTTTTATAATAATCACAAGATAAAAATATTACTTATCACACAAATACTTATTATGTTTATATGTTAAATAGTCTCATTACTTTAATCATTCAAAAAAAATGAAAAAATAATACAAATCACTGATCAATACATTTAATTAAATATCATCAATATATAATAAATACAATTAATATAAATATAAATTACTAATTAATATTTTCAAATCAATGAAAAGGGCAAATAGATAGTAGTTAAGTATAACTCAAAAAAAAAACACGTATGCAATAGTGTTAACCTCACCTAAATTTTTTGATCAATTCATAAACAAGTTCTAGAAAAGTCAGGAATAGATATTAAGAGTGCTGACACTTCTGGAATGTGATTCTCCTATTTCTAATCTTCTAATTACTTAATCTGATCTCTATGTCATAAATTCTTTATACTTGTAATCCCTGATTTTTCCCTTATCTTAAAATAACTTCAATGTTCTATAATATTATAATTGTTTTATTATAAAAAATATATAATATCAAAAATAATAAGTCACACTGGTTCAAAATAAAATACTAGAAAATAATAAATACGACACTTTACTAAAATCTATTATTCATTTAAACATGTATATTATAAGATTTGTCTTTTCTCGTACCATCTTTGTCAAATATGATTTGCGGTCACATATATTTTTATATAAGTGAGGGTCTCACTTCAAATTTTATGTAACTTGGCATTTAAATATTTATGTCATTACATAACACAACAATTAAAGTAATATTTGTAATGAAATATATATTTTTATTAAAAAGGTAGTAGTTTAATTGATGAGGATAATAGTTATTAATGTCTATTTATTATAGTATAAAATTTTCTAAATATTTGATACGAAAAATTAAATAGTTAAAAGTAGGGTCGTGTCTTATGTGATTTTGACAGTATAGATGTCCTTACTCATCATTGCTTAGCCAAATGAATTCACTAATTTAATTGTATACTCACTTATCATTATAATCTGCTATATGTTTATTTCTTAAATATAAACTGAAATACTAACATTCTATATAATTCAATAATTCTATATAAATACTATCTGCTGAAACACATATATATATATATATTTATATTGAAAACTATATTTATAATAAAATATTTATTTCTAAAATTTTACACTTATACCATATCATTTACCACAAAACTCTTATAAATTATTAATAATAAATACAAACAATATACATTACATTTAAATAACAATTTAATTACTAATTAATTTTTAAAATTTTATTTGTAAATTATTTAAAGCTGTATAGTTAATATATACCCTCCATGAACTCTATATATATTTGAGGAACATCTATATTAAGACTGGAATTTAGGACAAATGTTAAACGATATTACATCTTAATCTAAAAAGGATTTAAGGTCATTTATTATTTCATTTTCTTTCGATCAACAATTTTCACTAAAGACCAATATTATCGAAAAGTTTATTCAATATAAATAATACCTCATGTTTCATCACTCTCTTAAGTGTAGGATATTGAAAAATTATCTTAAAATTATATGACAAATTCACTTTATTTTGTTAATATATACAGAATTAATTAGAGATATTATTTTTCAATTGAAATTTGTGCAAGAAATAGAAACAATTTATTTTTCTATATTTTTGAGTTTGAAAATTAGTTCAGAATAAATATCATAAAAATAGAAATAAAATAAATTATTTAAAACTTGATTGATTATAAATTTTTGATAAGATCAATTTTTAAGAGAAATTGACACATTTATCAATTAAAAAAATGAGAAAAATAAATATTTTTTTGTTTTTAATGTCTTTCTTATTTATACAATTATGGTATCAACTATGTGCATGTCAATGGCCGTCCATCACATAAAACATTGGTCATGATACATCGTCGTTCCACTAAACCCATTAATTACAGCATGGTGAGGCCAAAAGAATACATTCCACTTTGCACTAAATAGTCGCAAAGTGGATGAGGTTAATGTCTATGGTAGCGAGGGATGCGAGGATAGCTCTTTCGATCAGCATGTCCAATGAAGAAGATAAACAAGAATCAAACACCCCATGTATCATCACAAACAATACTCTCAAATGCACTTAATTTAGCTAAATTTATTTATATGTTAAAAGCATTAGATAATTTAGTGCATGATTTATTTCACCATTCGATAGCTATGGAAATAAAACCCTGAAAATGACCTCGTAATTTTATCTTGAGCTACAATTAAAAATTGTGGAATTAATTATCACAAAATTGGGTGTACTTAGGGACTATAAATGAGATAATTACATTATAGAGCCAAAAAGCAACTAAATAATAAAAGAGAGAATTACATTATAGATCCAAGAAATAACTAAATAACAAATGCGGGAATTGCATTATAGAACCAATAAGTATCTAAATTATCTCAAAATCCCAATTTGAAAAGATTATGTTGAATCCAATATGGAAGAGATGCATTAATGTGCTAACAATTCACAAATATATTCATCCTTTGTATTACTACATAATAAGAAATAAACTGCGACACTGAGATGAGGGCAAATTTTATAGAAAAATAAGAGGTCATGGAAGTAATCAGACTTCATTTAGTGTTGCAGGCTTCATTTGTGGATCATCAGATGTTGTGCCATAGGTTGAATCTCTGTAAATTGGCCCATATTTATCACCCACAAGTAGTAACAATAAATACATCAGTTGGGTAAATGTCAAGATTATGATAAACACCTCCAATGTTTTCTATAGAGCCAATAATGTACCCATTCTTTTACCATTTCTACACTATCAAACCAAATGAAAACAAAAAAGTAACTTAAAAGCATAAGCAAACAGTTTATGAAATCACAGTACTAGATGTCTTCCTCTGTTCCCAATGTCTAGCTCCTTGCAATCCAACATACACACCACAAGGAGTAAAAATGATTAATGTTAATGAAAACCCAATATGAAAATAATCCAACATAGTATTCATCAAACAAATATTACCCAAATGACAATTCATTGAGCACATCTAATGTTCACCTTCAGCAATAAGTGCAAACCATTCTTCAATAGGTAAATGCAAAGTACAACCAATGCCATGATAAGCATCGAACACTACAGACCTTTCAGGTTGGTGACCGAGTTTGGATACACTTGTAGAAGGAAAGACTGAAATGACTTTACCGCAAGCTTCGTCCACATTGATATGGGCCCTACACTATCATCAGCCAAGTAAGAGATAATGCTTTCAAACTCAATATTCTGACATACATTGGGTTGAATCCAATATTTAATGCAAAAATCTTGCAGTAATACTTTACATATTTGTTAGATACTTGAAATATGATGAAAAACCTCAAATAGATAGAGATCAACCGAGTGTTCCATAGGGGGAAACTATATTTTATATTTATTATCATTGTTATTTTGACTGTCATATATGTTTAAGCACACATGACTATTCTTGATGACAAGGATTGGAGGCTTGTGACTAGCAAGATGTGTAACTCCAACTCTCATCGACTTGTGCTTCATTACTAATTTATAAATTAAGATTCTAATTCAAAGGTACCTAGATTATATTAAGTTTTTCCTAAAACTGAGATCAATCATCATATATTATTTTATTTTTCAGTATTTTAAATTGCTAGCATTTATTATGATTATTTAGCATTGACCCATATGAGTAGAATAAAGAAGAATATTTTGGCAGGTTACTAACCCATGTTAGTAGAAGAAAGTAGAATATTTTCACATTTTGCAAGTGCATTGAATTTTGTTCAGGAGATCAAAGTACAAAGTTATGTCTATTTTATGCATGATATCCTTTTTTTACTCCAAAGTGTGTGCTTATCCACATACCTCAAAATGGGGGAAAATATAGACACTAAAAATAATCCTAAAGAATTTTTTAGTTGTTAATTAGTATGTTTTTATTGTGCTGGTCTATTTTTTATTAATGGCTCCAATTAGGAATTATTGATATGTTTGTTAACTTTCCTTGTGTCTCTCCTTCTTCTCATCCCCCCTTTTCAATCTCTTTCCTATTTATATTGGGTTCTATATTTAAATCCCCACAATACTCATATGCCCTTATTTTCACTATGTTAAAGATTGCACCCATACCCTTTATATATTTTTTCACCCTAGTATTTAAATAAATTACATACTAATAAAGTATTGTTTGAATTCAATTATCTATGATATTAATAATTATAATTTTAAAACTATTAAATGATTATTAAATTATTTATCAAAATTTTAAGCAAATATTTTAAGTGAAACATTTTTAAAATTATATAATTTTATGAACCTAAACAAATCCTACTAAATTCACATTAATTTCTTTGGATCATACTTAATCATACAATTTGGTTGTGAATGTGGTAGAGGGCAAACATTTTTCACACTTTGAAATGTTAATTGTTGTTTATGTACCTACTTACTTCACATGGAACATGCCAACACCTTCCTCCAATACTATTTACTAGTAGTTGGCCCAAAGGTCCAAGTAATGTCAGATGGGATTGTTTAGTAGGATATGGTTTGGTGAGACAACATAGTGCCTATAATAAAAGACTAATGTTAAATCAAATTTAAAGGTTGAGGATGTAAATCATATAAAACCAATGGACCTCAAGCTCTCCACAAAGAAAAAAAATTATGATGTTCTTTAGGCTATATTTTGTTCCTCTTGCTCATGAGAGAAGTTTCAATCTTAACCTCCCCTTCCTCATCCCTATCCATCTAATAGTCCCCTAAAGACCTAGTTGTCATGTAATCCTCATCACTACTACTCAAACCCTTTCCACTCTCTATTGGTAGGAACACGGAGCTCAACACATCATTATCCACAACTAGATCCTTTTTGCATCAAGATATCCATGTGTATTAAACATTAAAATTGGAAATTAGATGAAATAACCAAGGAAAAACACACACTAGGGACGTTGATGTTTCTAATTTTTTTTTGTGCAACTATCTTGTCATGAATTTATGTCCATCTTTACAGTTAGTGCTCGTTGATTTGGGCTACCCTCTCACTCTTAGGATTTTAAGAGACTTGATAAAAAAGCTCTCATTCAATCCATGACTAAGGTAAGGAGAATAAATGGAATACTATGGTCTCAGGATAGGTATTGAATGGTTTTATTGAATAAGCTTTAAGGATTTTGAATGAAATATGTTGAGCAAATGTAATATCTCAGAGTGTAAAGATTTCTAGATTATTATCCTAGAATAAGATGCAAGAATGAATGGTATGTCTCTTTTGTTTCTCTTCAAGATTTCATGCCTCATGATGGTAAAAAATGAGGAAGTAGAAGTTGTAAACCTTTCATGCCTTGAGAGCTTAACATGCAAGGAAGGTGTATACATGATGCATGGTCTACAAAAATAGAAAGGGAACTGAATTTGCCACCTATGGTAGAGGAAATATTTGTGGAGGACATACCTGTACCACCTATGAGAGAGGAAATATTTATTGAATGCCCATCTTTTCCACCTATAGCAGAAGATGAATTCATAAAGGTGATCCCTTTCCCCCCCCCCATGGTGGAGTAAATCTCTAGGAAGGTATCTTATCTATGTGGACTTAATGGAGAGAATGAGTATGCTCTAAAAAATTTTATCAAAGAAGAGGAGGTGATTTCACTATGATCTGTTAGCTCTCTTAGGGAAGATGTTAATTTACTAGGAAGAGAGGAGGTGGCACTGTCCAATGAAGTATGAGACCTCCTCCTTTGCCAACAAAATTTTATAAATACATAGAATGGAATTTTGATTGGATTATATAGGCCACATCATCAACAAAAATCCTAGAGTCACACTTTCCATGATAGAATTCAATCTATAGTGAATCATGAAGGCACTCACATCTAGATGGAAAAAAAAGTTGATGCAGCATTGCAGGCCCTCAAAAGTATCTATAGAGGTGAGCCATGGAAACATCCCAAGCAAGTCCCAAAGATGCTACCACTTGGAAGCATCATCACTTGCTTATATCCTTCTCCATGCTTTGCCATGTGACATGATCAGATTGAATTCAGACCTCTCGACTACTTGGATTATCTATCACTTACTTTTACCCTAGTGGTTGAGGAAGCTTTGGAAGGTGTCCTATCTATGTGGAATTAATGGAGAGAATGAGGATGCTCTGACATTTTATATCAAAGAGGAGGAAGTGATTTTGATCTGATATGTTGCCTCATATGGGGAAGAAGTTAATTTATTAGGAGAGGAGTTAGTGTCATATAATGAAGTAATGAGGCCTCCTCCTCTACCAACATTATTTTATAAATACATAGAATGGAATTATGAACGACATGTAAAGGCCATGTCATCAATAGAACTCCTAGAGTCATGCTTTCCAAAATAAAATTCCATCCATAGTGAATGATGAAGGCACCCACAGGTTAATGGTAAAGAAGTTGATGCAACATCGCCTACCCTTGGAAGTATCCATAGAGGTGAGCCCTACTATCATCTCAGGTAGGTCCACATGATGCTACCAATTGGAAGCATAGTGATTTGCTTATAGACTTCTCTGTGCTTTAGCACATGGCATTATCACATTGAATCTAAGCTTCTTGACTGCTTAGATTATCTAAACTTCCTTTGGGATCTAAAATGCACAAGATGTCTCCACATGGAGGCATCCCTGGCCTTCAAGTCTCATAGGCTTGAGGTATATTTTCTTGCTTCTATGCAAGACTGAATTACCATTGATTGAAAGGCACATAACACCTCTACATCCAATATGTCTTTGGGACTTAGACCATTATGGTCACCAAGGGTCTTTGTAGAGGCAAATGCATCTAAGAAACTTTATACTCACCATAGATTGTAATATTTATGATTTGGGCACCCCCTAATGCTTGAGAATTAAACTTACCAACCCTCCCTGACACCTAGGACTGATTACCAATTGACCACCTTTTCTCTCAACTGGTGACTCCTCTACCATGACATTCACATTGTAGATCATGAATGATGCCCCCTTATGCATCTAAGTGGCATGCACTTTGTAAAACCTTAGGTACTTACTTCTACTATAATAAAAGAAACAAGATAAACTCCATAACCTCAATGTATCGCCCCTACATTAGTCTCATTGTGGAATGTTTATGATATGGCCCCTTTGATGTATGATATCACATGAAATTTGACTTCATTGCCCCTCATCATCATTGCCTAGCTCAATTTGAAAATTTTCACCACTTGTAAGTTTGGTATGCGCTTGTCATAATTTCTCTAGGTGTTAATATATTGGTAACATAAACTAACATAAGTTACAATATAGACTTCGGAATGCCATTATATTATATACATATTATTGGCATTGAAATGTTGACTTAATTAATGCATCGAACATGGAGCCTTATCATAATCAAATCAGCGTCATGTTGTCCTTATCGACCCTTCACAAGAGCAGATGTTTAATAAAATATCTTGCCATCTTGGAAAATCTATACCCCTTTCTAATGGATGTAAGTCATGTAAATACAATAGTTTCCTTAAATCCACACAATCCCAATAGACAAAAATGCAATCTTTAAAAAAATGACTGGGCAAAGTGGCTATCCCTTTCTACGAAGAATTGAAGCCATCATAGACTAAAGTATTGCATGACAATTCAGATCTTGATAAATTTACCCCCATAATTACTTTACACAAACTTATTTTGACATCCAAATACACTCTTATAGAGCATGAAAGTGGCAAATTATTTCAAGGTGAATTAGTAATTATTTAAACCAACTAATAATAATAATGGTCTCAATTCTATAGATCTAGAGGCCTTAGAAGGCACGACTTATCTAGTAAGTCATTTTAATGTAAGCTACTCAAAACAAATTAATTTATTTGTTTTTATTTATTATAGTTGTTTATAGAGCCTCGATATGGTATATGGAAAGTGTTACAAATCCATAGTATCAAGTGGACTTTATTTTGACAATGACTGTGAACAATCATATGTGTTGGGGTACTTAAGAAGAATCATGCTTCCTTTAGTATGGATCATAATTAATTTTGGATTGATTCCAGTGGCCTTCCCATCTCTCTATGAAAATTTCCATCAAACAAGAGGCAAGTGATATATTGGATACTGTGATCTCGCATTTTTTATTAGGTTTGATTTTTATTATTTTATTGCACTCAAAATTGGTATCATCAGTTCTTAATTTGTTACTTAAATCCATTAATATCTTAAATTCTAGATTGGTGCATGCATACCCAATAACATATGGTGAAATTTCATTTGCTTTAGTGATCAAAAGGTTGCCTTCGATGGTCCTTTGAGAATGAACAGGAGGAGTAGAATAGATCTTAAAGAACCTCAAAAATGGTTGCCTTTGTGGATTTCTTGAGCTCCATTGGTTTTATATGTTTTGCATTTTCAACCTTTAAAATTGATTCAACATTAGTCTTTTGCACTAGGCACTAGGTTGTCTCACCAAACCATATCCTACTAAACAATCCCTTCTAGTGTTATTTAGACCTTTGGGCTAACTAACAGTATTATATATGTTGACATTTAAATTTAGTTTTTGAAATTTTGACAACATTAAATTTTGTATACTTGGATAATGCATATATATCAATTTGTTTATTTATTATTTTAGTTATATATATTCATTATATATATTTATTCAAAATCAGTTTAGTTTATACAAGAACATCTTAAAAATCCTAGTCAAGCATTCCCCATATTTCATATCCTTGTTTTTCACTTCCAAAACAATAATGTAATCTTGGTTAGTGTCAGTTACCACAAAGGTCTTATTTTTTTGATAGTGTCCAAGGGCCATCAATAGGTATTTTTCAAATTTATAAGTCTACAATATTTTAGGCTCATTTTTTAACTAGAATTTTTTTTTGCAAGAAATCATAAAAAAAAATATAAGCATCACCAATTCCAACTACTTCAGCTAGAAAGGGTACATTATAGATGTGATTCTCATAAAGGGTCTTATGCCATGTAAACGAGTGAATAATTTGATCCTCTTGACTTAATCAAATAGAGGAAATGGTAAAATCATTATGTCTAAGCCAACGATATCCTAGATCAGTCAGTTTCTCTTGTTAAAGTTTCATTTTTAGGGCATATTGGAACAATGGGACGTTTGGACCACCTTGGATACTATTTTTTGGAAAGCATATTAAGATGTGTTCTTTTCAACTAGAAATTGAGCTCAAGGTGCTCTTTGACTAGACAAGTATTCTCAAATGTAGGATTTCATCTCTCAATTCAAGCACTTGAGACTCCTTGTTGAGACAAGAGTAACCAATACTAATGATTGTATCATAATGAACATTTTATCCAAATTAAGTCACCATTACTTAATATTCAACTCAAACCTCTACACACAACAAGATTATTTTGGCACAACATATGTGGTACTAACCTTTGAATGGTTATGTTAGAAACTTTAGAGTTAAGAGTAAAAAATTATTTCCATTCATGACATCCGACCTAGAGGTAATAAACAACAAGAAATAGTTATCAATGATACTAATGCAACATCCCAACCCAAATCTCATAAAGGCAAGGGCCCTACTAAAGAAACATGGACATAAAATTCTAGGCCTAAGGGAAATCAATTGACTCAACAAAAATATTCCCCCTATTAGGACAAAGATAAAGGGTAAATGAATGCAAAAGTCAATAAATAATATTATAATTTTTGTGGTAAACTACACCATGTTATACATCAATGTTTCAATAAAATGGTTTACTTGGAAGAAGAGTGGGGAAAAATGCATATCCTTCGCTTAAAAAATAGAAAACACTTTTTGCAAAAATATATGCATCACCTATGTCTAAATGGATTTTAGATTTAAGTTCTATCACCATATGACACATGAAGGCTCTTTGATTCACACTCTTAATGAAAAGCACAGAACTAAAATTTTGTGGGCAAATCTAATTCTCTAGTTGTTGAGTGAGAAGGGTCTATTGAGATGGAGAATGATGTATTCAAAAAATTTCTCCATATTCCAAAATTGTCTTTGAACATCCTATTCATCTATTAGATCATGAAATTAAGTGAAGGAAAACCCAATGAATTTACACCTACCAATGTTATCATCAGAGATACAAAAGGATAATATGCTATTATATCCACTAGCAAGGTTAATCATCAAGCAAGATTGTACAAAATTGACAACTTTGTGCTCACTCAACCTTAATAAGTCATAATTGTGCATGTAAATTACTTAAGTAAATTTTCACATGATTATTTTGGTCATATGAACTATCTCTCATTATAGGACCTTAGCAATCAAAACATGATTCTTGGTTTCCCAAAAGTATCCTTCAATGATGGAGTTTGTCTAAGGTGTGCACATCAAAAAAATACAGTGATCCTTTTCCTAAAGCCAAAGCTTGGAGTGCAAGTGATACACTAAAATTGGTTCATAGTGATCTTATGCCATTCCCACATCTTATGTTTCAAAAATATAAATTTTTGTTTAGTGCTCATTGATGATTTATATTTTAGAACACGAGTCTACTATTTAAAAAAAAACAAAAGTGTAGTCTTTGAGCACTTCAAAAATTTCAAATTCCTTATTGAAAACTTGTCAGAGATAAAAAATCAACATCTTAGTTTAGACAACAGAGGATATTTTTTCAAAAATTAGATAATCAACTTATATGAACATATAGTAATTCAATTTTATCATGTTGTGCCCTACACCCCTTAATAGTATGGTGTAGTTGAACACAAGAATCACACACAAAATGAAATGTCTAATTACATTGTGCATTACAGAGACTTGTGTGCCTAGTTTTGGGTAGAGGAAATCTAGTATGTAAAATATATTCAAAACCACACTCCCCACTTATTAGCACAAGACATGACTCATAAATAAAAATGGTTTGGTTCCAAGCCCAATGTTTTTAAATTTAATATTTTTTGATGTAATTCATGGGCACATATCCCAAATGATAAGCACAAAGCAATGGAAAGGAAGGGCCATCCTTGTATATTTTCAACTGTTGTGAATATGTAAAAATCATATTGTATTCTTTTTTTGGGCACCACTAAATTGATTTATTGGTAAGATACATTGTTTGATGAATAATGCCATTCTTACGAGCCAACAAATTCTCCTCCTCTTCCATTGGTTTATTATAAGATGAACATAAGTTTTTATGTTTCTTATAAATAATAAAGCAATTTAGATGACTTCCAATAAGAGATTAACTAAAATTTAGATGTTGAGAGACATGGACATAACCTACTCTTCCACCCCTAGTGCCATAATTCATGAATAATGCACTTGCAAAATCAACACAACCTAAACCAAAATGGGTCCACATATTTTAGGATGAGGTTGGTGCTTTGATAAGGAATCCAAGAAATATATGTTGGACTAGATCATAACACTAATTTCACATTTCACACTTTTAATAGTCGACAACAGGTCAATATCCTGAGACTTATCATGAGGCTTGTAAGAATTATGATTGCTAGGAAAATATGGTAGGTAAATTTATTTCTGTGAAGAATAATAAAACTTTGGACTTGGTTCCACTTCTAAAATGAATATAAATAGTGAGGTGCAAGTGGGTATACTTCAAAAAGTATGCATTATATAGGTCTATTAATAAGTACAAAGATAATCCTTCAAAAAAAAAAATCACAAGTTGAAGATATTGATTACCAAGAAACCTTTATTCTAGTTGAAAAGATGAATTGCATCTTTCTATTACTCTCCTTGGCTATAAAATATGGATTTGAAGTCCATCAAATAGACACCAAAAGTTCCTATTTTCATAAGGACTTATAAGAAGGAATATGCATGTCCCAACCTCTAGGGTCTATCAGTATCAAGAACTTGAACTATATTTATAGATTGGAAAATTCCTTGTACAACTTGAAATAGGATCCTCAAGCTTTGTATGAATAGATCAACATGTTTCTATCAACTCTTATTTTACATAGGGTCACTTTGACCCCACACTTTACACCAAAAAAGTAGATGGGAAACTCTTGATTTTGGTCCTTTATGTTGATGACTTAATCATTATAGATATTTCCATAAAGTAGATTCATGATATAAATGCATAATTAGTGAAGTGTTTTGATATGACTGACTTGGGTTTGTTAAATTTTTTCCTTGGTCTTTCAATTTCACAGTCTGAGAAATGATGTTTTGTTAATAAATCCAAGTATGTTCAAGATATACTCCATCATTTCTTCATGGAAGAATACATGTCACATCGACTCCTTTTCAATTTGGACTCAAGTTTTTCAGTAAGTGTTCTTCTCCTTTAGTTGATGGTACACTCCATAAAGAACTGGTGGGAAGTCTTCTATAAGTGACTCATACTCATCCTAATCTCTATTTGGCTATGAAGTTTGTTTCATGATTTTTTCAGGACCCCCATTATAGCCATTCAAAATCTATAAAGTGAATATATAGTATCTTCATAGTAGGACTAGTTATACGATTGAGTACAAGTTAAGAGGAAAATCCTCAAATGTTGGTTACACTTCTAGTGGTAAAATTTTAGTTGTAGGTTACACAAATAGTTATTGGGCAAGAGATCCTAAAGATCATAAGTTGACTTTAAGATACATTTATTATCTTTGAATAGGTTTCATTACTTGGTCTTGTAAAATACATACTACTATGGAATCTGAGTATAGTGCACTACTAATCACAAGTCAGTTTGGATTTGGTGAATGCTTTCTAAGTTTAGATTTCCATAGACCCGACCAAACATTTTTGGTGTGATAATTAGTGTTATCCACATCTCTTATAAACCATTGTATCACCAACACATAAAGCATGTTTATATTCATATGAATTATATCTAGAAATTGATATATGATAATGTTGTTGATCTTAATTATTACTAGATAAATGATTAAGTTGCAATCTTCATAAAACCCTTGTTTGAGGTAATTTTTTCCATGTGGGAAAATTTTGGGAGTGAAGGAAGTTTTCATCAAGGGGAAATAGTTTGATGATTCCTCCATCTTTCCAATTATTTAAGTACAACTTGAGGGGGGATGTTAGTGTATATAATAAAACATATACTCTTGTATGATTTAAGACACACATATATTATTCATTGAAATATAATTCTTTAATAAACACTAATTACTACAAATTTATACATTTATTATTTATTAGAGAAGAACATCAATTGAGTATTTACTTAATTAACTTATACTAATAATAGTAAAGTCTTATCTTAATAAGATTTATTATACTATTTAGCTACTATTAAGAAGAATTGTTCTACTAGTTAACAAACTATTAAGAAGACTTATTCTTCAAGATAACTACTATCCAAATATTAACCCAAGCTCCTCCTTATTTATATAAGAGCATATATGGATAACGGGTGAAGCACATTATGGATGAGAGTTATTGTTTGTCACACTAGTGAATTTAGGCTAAAGATTTGATCTAAAGAAGTAGTCATGCTACCTAGGATAAAACTTTTTATTATCTTTCTTTAAGCTTTCATAGGATTTATATATTGTATGCATTATGGGTATGGTAGCTACAATGATTATGGAACTATTATATTAATTTAATAGGGGTTATATGTTTTTTTCCCCTTGATGTCTTAATTTTGATGTATTTTTTGGTTTGATTTCTCTAGGGATGTGAATTCTCATTATGATATCATTATCCCTAGTTTCTTGCATGTTTTCTAGGTTTCTCTCTTACACCAATCAATAAAGTTAGATCTAATACATATACTAGATGAATTGATAGATTGAGTGATAATTATATTTATTTAGTTCAAATTACTTTACTTGGTAGTCATACTTGTTTGAAAAATAAAATAGAAATTGATAATGAAATTCATGTTCCTCCTATGGATGCACATGTAGATGAAAATGTAAATCATACAAACAAGATTGATAAAAATGCAAATTATGTTAATACATATTCTTGTGATGTTAATTCAATGAATTAAATGTTAATAATATTCCTATTGCGAGTGCACATAAGATAACCTATTTTGAAAAGTATCTTCCATTATTCCCAAAATACATTGATGTAATGATATATGTTTCTAGAGAGGAACAAAATAAGATGAAAAACCTGGAGAATGAATTTTTATATGAAGAACTACATGTAAAAAATGAATATTTGAATGTTTCTATTCCACCTACTAGAGGGTCTCCTTTTACATTAGTAATGAAGATATTACAACTAGCTTTTCTACTAATTTTCCTCTGCCAATTTATTCTAATTGAGTTACTAAATTTATTGCTTCACAACTATCCTTAGTCATAATGCTTCTTTTGTGCCTCCTACTTATAGACCTATTTTTCAACCTACATATTTTGGTCATGGTATCTCTCAAAATAATATAATGTATATTCCTACATACAATGCTTCTCCTACTTATTCAGATGTACTTCTTCAACAAACTAAGTAAACCGTGCAAGTGATGCAACAAAAAATTCAAATAACTTTTTAAAGGTTTTAAAAATTGATTCATAAAGCTACATTTCATGATATATTAATCAATAAGTTGTCTTATGAGGTCCTTATCTACCCTTTGTCTTCCAATTTATTGCATTTAAGTTTGAATTATTCGATGGAGAAGGTGAACCTTCACATTATATCATAGATTTATATGTGTCATGTCTTGAATTTACATGAAATCATATACTATTAACTAAAATAACTATTTCATATAATTTGGACTTATCAACAATCCAAATATTCAAAAACTATCAAAAATAAATTGGACTGTATCTAGATTAAATTTGATTGTATCGAGATTAAGTTGAACTTGTTACAAATAACTCATATCTATCTAATGTATTTGTGATAAGTCCAAATTATTTAAAATGATCATAAATAATTTATTTATTAGTAGTTGAAAACTATAATAAATAAATCGGACTTCATCAAGAATTAATTGGACTTATAAAAAATAAATGATATCTATATTATATATTTATAATAATTCCAAATTATGTGATCGTTCAAACTCATTCACAGACCATGCATTTAAAGATATTATAAGTCTTGGTGGTATATTTCTTAAAGAAACATAATTCGTACATCAATCATGCTCTTGGTCAATATGTGTTTAGAACACCTGGAATGATTGGGATGCCACATCTCATTAGTTGATTGGATTGTGAACTATTTGTTTAATTTGATTTGAGTGACATCCGCATGACCATCAAAGTTTATCTTATATTATCTCGCATAATATCAGGTGTCACATGAAAATATGAATAACATTTATCAATACGTAAATGTCTAAGAATAAATCTTGAATGATGCACATTGTGAGGCATAAACATGGGAATACCAAATTGTATTTTACAAAACACAAAAGCTGCAATGCACTAAATTTTGAGATGTGTAAATTATGAATACCTTTTGTCGAAGACCATTTTGAAGGATGCAAAATCACATTCCAATAGTCAAATGCTATTAAATAGATGCACAGTTACTAAAATATTGAATTATCATAGTAGAAAATATAAAACTCAAATGCCAAAGTGTATTTCCCAAGACCTAAAATATGAAGTGCCACTAGAAATAAAGATAAATAAATAAAATAATAAAACATTATACATTCTCAAAAAGTAGACTAAATTTGGAAAAAAAGCATTCATATTTCTCATTCTAATATTAAAGAAACACCATTTCAAATTTATCAATCCTTTTATCACTATTTTTGTTAGTGCCTAGTGGGACTATGCATTTAGATAGTCTATTACAATGCCCTTCAAAAAATCAGTGAGAACAATTGTATGACCTCTCCAATTTTTATTTGGTTTCCCAACGTAGATGATACTATCTATGAGTATGGATGGTAAAAATGTGTTAGTTGGGTTTGGATTCCATTTCTTATCCAAGTATCCTGAATAAATTTATGCTTCTTCTGCATCTTTTTTCCTTGCATGAACTATGATGAACCAAGCTATATTGATCCTTCGTTTTATATCCCCATTTGTTTGTAGTATCTCAATATTGATTTTAGCTCTACCAACCCATACTACGTAGTCTACTCTTGTAGAATTTTTAGGTCTGGCAAATAACATATCTCAAATTTGCACATCTTGAGTTGGATCAAATGCAATTCTTGTTCTTTCACTTGTTGGAACAACATATGTATCTTTAGATGCCACTCCAAAATCAAGAGTGCTATCATGAACCATTTTGTGTAGATCTCTATGCAGTGGTATGTCGTGATGAGTTCTAGGCCAAAACTCTCCTATGCACTCAATTTAGAAGGGAACATGTCTTCTTTCATTATGTCATGCATGTTTTGGAAGTAATATACTAGATCCTTCCACTTATTATTTTTTATCAAACCAAATTCATTGAATTTTTGTACATACATATTCAAGTTATGTTTAATTTCTTTTTCACTCTTTTTTCTCCTTCTATCTAAGTCTTTAGCAATAATGGAATCTTGAGACATTTCTCTATTTTTCAAGTCTTTGAAATATATTTTTGTTGGATTACCTTTGGAACATTTGGCTCATCATTTTATTTTGTTCCCCATAATGTAATCGGGTGGGGGGGACAAATTTCTATCTCTTATATATTTTTTGCAATGCATAGTGGTTTGACCTTGCCCCATGCATAGAATAAAGTATTGACATTTTGTCAAGCCTACTATTTCATTTATTCCCTTCAACTGGTAACTATTAACATACTCTTTGAAATCCACTACGTCTTCAATCAAATATGGCGTGAAGTTTCTTTTATTTTCACATGTCATATAAGTATCCATCATCTCTACCACACTCCATACATCTTTCCTCTTTATACATTTAGATAGGTATCTAAATGTGCCATCGATGTTCGACAAGCAAAAACCTAACCTTGACATTGAGGAAAACACCTTTGTAGACAAGGAAAGATAAATATTACAACACATATCTGTAAAAAAAAACATGATTTTTTGAATTTGTAAATGTAACATTAGTTCCATATAAAGTTTGACATTTTTTAAATATAATTATGGATGGAAGTACCAATTCTTATTATCCCTACAATAGTTGTCTGGTTGAAGGTATAGCCAAGAAGGAAGTTTCTTGAAGGCACCAATTGATTCTACTTCTTTTTTGTATTTTTTGCATTTAGGGTAGTATTTGTTATACAAAAGTGCATCATAAAATGAATATTTTGAAGATCAAAGTTTATATAGTAAAGATCCACAAGTATTTGGCATTGTTGTTTCCATATTCCTGAAGCACTTGTTCAATGAGGTGATAGTAGAGTTAGACCCTCTAAGAACATACAATAAAAAATGCCCATATCTACTTGCACCATGACCATGTGTTATAATCCTTGCCACTGACAACTCTAATATTTTGTTGGTAATTGCTTTGATTTTTGTCACTATCCTCAACAAGAATGTTTTTGACATTCCACCTTGTCATGAATGACACTGAGGCATTATTTAGGGTATTGGTCTAACATTTGTTTATGTATGTAATATATTTGTCTTGCAAAAAATATTTTATTTGAGTGCATCATGAATTTTTGATCGATACACTCTTCATGATTTCTAGAGAGGGACCCAGAGCATTTCTGTTGAGCCAACAAGATGTATATTTTTCACCTAGCAAAGTCATTAGATGTGGAAATGGCCACATCATGAAAATTAGTTCTCCACATGTTATTGAATTTTGGCTGGGATATGGGCTCATATTCTATATCTACTAGTTGTGCATTGATGTGGTGCCTCATAAATTATTGAGTGAAAGATGTTGGAAGATGTCAAACATTTTCTTGTGAGCCATCTATATCTACCTGGCATGTTAGTCATGGAAAAACATTTGCAAAATCATCCACTAATTGGTCTAAAAAATCTTTAGCTACCATTATCTTCTCTTGTGGCTTTTGGAAAAATCTCCCTACATGGAATGCATTTCATTCCCCATTTTATGATAATTTTGAATGTCAAAAAAGTTACTTCTCCTCAATCCATACATTTTAAGCTAAACTTCCAAATAGATCTCTGTATCCTAAAAATCAATGCTAGTTTTGTTTTTATTTTTCTTAAACAAACTGATAGAAAGGGCATCTAAGACATGTTACCTCTTATTTATTGTGGTGGAATCAAGCAACTTTGTATTTGTAGATTTTTGAATCTCAAATGATAATCCTAACTAAAAACATTTTTTGGTACAACATTTATCTGCATACATTATTGTAATCTCACTATCTATGCTTTCATCAAATTCCACTTGGCTGAGTGAATTGTTTGGCTAACTTCTTTTTCAACCCAAGTATTTGTAGGAATGAGCTAATTTTTTAGGATGCCTTTGTGCTAAGAATGTTAGGCAAAAAGTGAATTCATTATCCACTACATCCTAAACCTTTCCATTTTTTTTCTCCTTTTGTTTTATGTATGGTAAATTTCTTGTTCTACAAGTCTTACTGTCCACTGTTTTGTTGGAAGGCCATCTAATGATATATGTTTCAATTGCCTCTATACTACAAGTATCAAAATGTTTTATAACATGCCTTATGTAAATTCCCAATTCATTTTCTAACATTGGGATAGGAATGCAACCAAAAATCTTCCCTGGTTGTGCAAATTCAACATAACCAAAATCAAAATTTTCACCATTTGCAAGACCTATACATTTTTGCAACAAATGTACCCTTTTTCCAACAAAAGTTTTTCTTAGGTTTTGAAATGTGTTAGGATTATCGATATATTGAACAAATGAATCCAAGTAAGGGTTATCTTGTTGCAATGATTTTTTATGCAAAACTAGACAAATTATTTTGAATTTGTTCCATGTCATTATTATAGAAAACTTGTATGTGGCGTGTTGCATCATTCTTGTGCTCCGTATAGTAGAACTATCAAATACATCCCCTAAATTATCCATAAAAGCTACAATAAATGGAAGTGATAGATTCATATCAAAAGCTTTAATCACATTACCACTTACACATCCAATAGTATTTATTCAGTTCGGCATGTGGAAGTGAGATTTATGGGTTCCAAAGATTTAGCATCTAGACCTACCACTTTGTGTATTATTTTTTCACCAATGACCTTACCATTATTTATGAGAGAAACATAGTCTCCACATTAGAAAGCCATTAATATATGATTTTTTACCTGGACATTTGCAAAAGACATGAGAAGAGTTGTTAATCAGGTTATTTATAAAATCAGTCTAATTTATACCTGTATGTAGGAGATAAAGTTATATTCATACTAGAACATAAGCATGGAGATATGTTAAAACCTAAAAATGTTAAAAAGGTAATGTATAACATTTTTTTAACAACATGGTTTATGTCAATCTAATAAAATAGTGTTTTTTAATATCATATACTACATACTTCAATTCTTTCTTCATCCTACTTTGATGGTATCTCCTAGGAGATACATTTCAAATATGCATCAGAGCAGAATAGTCACACAAAGAAAAATAGTGAATTAAGTCAGTATTCAACCATGTATTTTCTTACAATACAAAATGACAATGAGCAATGGGGGTTTTTAGAAAATTTATGGAAAATGATTAGCTTCTTATATTTTGAGATCCTATATTAGATTTTAACCTTTGTTGTGGACCCAAAAGTTTTAAGGTATCTCTTAGGAGATACCATTCAAACATGCACATGATAACCCTTCAAGGTTTGAAGGTAGTACTGGGTAATACCTTCAAGGGTACCCATGACATTAAACTTAAGGGTATGTGGCATGCACCTATGAGCCTATCACATTTCAACACTTGAAAATTATTTCAAGTTAACCGGGCAAGTGACTCTTCATGATTATTCCAAGTGTCTCCATCCTATTTACCTGAGGACTGATAGATAGAACTTCATGTATGAAATATTAGGGATATGTAAGAAGCACTATGGTGACATGTGTCTCCCTCTAAACTACCTCTAATTTTTTTTTTAAAAATGGGGCTCACTTCCTTGGGCCAATGGTGTGCCTTTTATTTAAAGAATAAATCCCTTCTTTCTTGAGGAGCACCATGATGACACATGTCATCAGTAGAAGGTACTAGGACTTAAATTTTGTGGTTGTGCTCACCTATACACTCAATCACTATGAGTCCATGATGAACCCAAGTGTTGCCTTCAATTTTGTGGTTGCATTCTTTATTCTTGCCCAAATAGGATACCTATGGTCTGCGAGTGGGCGGCGAGGCCATTCTTCAACTGGTGGATTTTTTGGTCCTTGGTTGATGACTCTTGTTCCATCTACAACTGCATGTACTACTGCATGCTTGTAGATTCCAAGAAGCTCTTATGGGTATGTATAATAAAAATTATTAAATGCATTTAATAAGTTAGTCTAAAATGTAAAATATCATTGTTTTTACTTTGTCAAAGAAAGGAGATTAAGGAGCAATCTGTTAAAAAAAGTACATTGATCTTGATTAAGTCTAGAAAAGTGGTGGTGACAAGATAGGTATAATAGATGGACTGCTAAAAATCATGCAAGACCATTAATGACATGGAATTTGGAAAGATTTCATCTTATTCAAGGAAGATTGAGTTGGGATGCAACAAGCTATGGGGTAATTTTAAGATTTGTGTGATAAAAAAGGTCACCATCAAATCCAAAATATTAAAGATGAGGAAGAGTGCTCATGCACATGTAATTAATGCATTTAAAAAGGTTGTCAAGAGAAAATTGGATGCCAAAATCCATAAAACAAAGTAGAGGAATAAGGCAAAAACATTACATACTTTGGAAAAGAAGAATATTCTATGATCTACTCTTGATATACTCACGTACAAAAAAATTGATACCCATATTTTGTTAGAATAAATCAATTAAACAGTGTAAATTACAAGTTTAGTCATGTATAAGAGCAGTTTGTTAATGCTACTCATAGATGCAAAGAAGGTAGAAATAGGGATTGGGTTAGGTCTTCAACAAACCAAATTCAAAGATTTAGATCCCTTGGACTTTGTGGAATCAATCAAAGTTACTCTCTTTGCCCTATCAACAAAACTAGGTGCACAAGCAGGAGCTCTTGTACTTCAACATCCACTTTGAGGTTTTGATGAATAGAGGCTAATCATGTTACCTAAATTTAGGCAACTGGATGAGGTCATTCATACCTTTTTAAGTAGATATAACTAAGGGGCTATTCATTTGTCTAGAGATATCATTGTTTGGATCAATGATAGACCATGGCGAGAGCCATAGGCCTCCCAAATCATGGAAAATCATTATTGAGATACAAGTCCACCACACCACCAATTCATCCATATGATCGATATAATTTTCCCACTAGGGAAGGTAGAAGAAACCCAATTGAATTCATTGAGGATGTTACAATGCACATTTTGGTAGTGTGTATTACAAAGAGGTTTTGGCAGATAATGAAGTAGGACAAGTAGGTGACAAAAAGAGTAATTGACATTGTGTATCATATGAGACAATAGAATGATAACTTCAATTGGCCTAATTTTTTTGCATTTGAGCTTACTATTAATATTGAGAAGGTACTTTCACGTAGCTTGCAAAATTTCCAATATCAGTTTCTAATTTATTGTTATGCTTCACCCAATGGAAGTCCCCATTAGGCCAAGTTAATGTTACTGTGGACTTTTGGCCTGATACCACCCTCGAAAGCATCACTTGGACTAATATAGGGAAATATTATGAGAAATTGGGGTGGTTTAACACATGGTGGCTTCATGGCTTGATGCTCTAGCTTTGATCAAGTTGCACCCTCAAATTTCACAAGATGTCATGCAATATTTGAGGTAGCATGCATCAGTAACCAAGTTGTATAATGGTATTCAAATCAAGGTGCATGATTTTACCATGCCAAATATGACTCTAATTCCATTTTTCATCACAATGGTTGAAGCACAAGCCAACATATGGATGCAAAGAGACCTAGTCACATAATAAGTTTGATAAGAGCAAGAACAATAGCAACCAACTGTGCAACCACAAGCCTCACCCCAGTAGTCCATAACTCCTTAGAGATCAAGGCAAATCAAATCTTGGTTGGACAACCCATATGTGCCAAGTATATCTTGGGAGTATGATCTCATAATGTTATGGGTTGATGAATAGGGATTTATTCAATGCATGATTGAAGACATCAATTAAAAGGTCTATGATAAAGAGGAGGAAGAATTATTTTTTTGGAAAGGAATGCACACTTACCAAGTGTGGAATAAGGTAAGCAGTGACCATTTGGTCGATATTATGTAACCCCCTACCACTATTATTGTGGATAATGTAGGTCAAAAATAAGCTCAGCATGAACTTACAGCATAAATTTTTGAAAAATATCTAGAATCTGATTCATCCTCTACATAGTTTATAGATCTACTTGAGGAAGGGAGCTCGATATGGCCACTAATGCATAAAAAATTTAGTCTTCATTAGGTGAGTCTTTTAACCACCATTCTAAAACATTTTGTATCTTTCAGAGAGCCAACCATAAAAATTAATGCCCATCAGGTGAAGTCTAGGGGCATGATGAGACACAAGGATACACTTGTCCCTCTAGTCGAGAAAGTTTTTTGTACACAAAGGTGTCATGATTATCAAATCCAAATCTTTGGATCACTCACAATTTTATATGGAAATAGATGATGTATATTTAATGGAGGCATCCCCAAATACTAATTTTTGAATGAGATCCACCGCACTTACTTCCACTTCTATAGAGATGTCTTTGGATGTTTCACAGCTGCCATTATCCAAGGAAATTAAAGAAGTAGATGCATTCCAAAAATCCATTGTGCTAAGGGATTCAGACTTGAAACAAATTTTTTTTGGTTGCATAAGGAGAAAGTAGAAGCACTCAAATTGCTAAGGCTAGGTAGATCATCAATACATCTTATTCTACTCTGGTTGTGCAAGTCCTTGGTGATCAAGTAATGTTTGAGGATAAATAAATAATTGCATTGTTGACTCAGATAATAAAGGATTGGGTGAGTTTACATAAACTATGAACCCAATGATAGGCTATCCACACTGAGATATAAGGCATTTGCAAACTTCTAGAGGAATATGTATAGGTCCTAGATACAGCTATGCATTAGGCTAAGTAGATTATGCAAAAGATGCTTGATTGGAGGAAGCATCTTGAAAAATATTTAGATTTTGCTAAACCCAAGTTCACAATGATGAATAAAGCTAAAGTTGTCATGAATGTTCGATTGGCTACTATGGAAACACTAAATAATGCATTTCAATAGTTTTTAGAAGCTAGGGATACCATGATGAAAAATCTCTAGGTCTGGCAAAATGAGACAATGCATAACACATTTACGATAATTCCAACCCAAAGGACTATAGATAGGTTGGATGATATTGTGTAAATTATCTAACTTAATCTATCAAATGCCAGAGACTTCCTTATCATTATAGAAGAAGTAGATGTGAATAATTTAATGGTCGTTCAAATTCCACTACATGTTTTGCTTACCATGGTGCAGGAAGTACATGATAATTATAAAATTTTAAAGCATGAACTCTCACAGGTTGAACTAACAATTTCACATATCATAGATGAACCTAAGTTCATTCCACCACATGATCTCCAAGTAATTTTGCAGAATAGAAAGTTGCATATAAATGCATAGTCTGGGCAGCCACAACCTACACAGTACATAAATGTGTAGTTCAAGTTTTACAATTTAAGAACTATAAAGGGTGGTAGGAAAGTATGGAAAACTAGAAAGCTTGGAGTGATTACTACCACTTTTGTGAAAGGCTAATTTTTTCTAGCTTTAGCTGAGATTAGAGTTTAGATTTTGTCTCAGGATGAAACAACAATTTAAGTCCATAAAAGTGTTGGTTGTGGAGTAGGGATATGTGTGCAGGGTATCTTTTGGATGTATTCAATATTGTTAGGAAAGAGATAGATATAATATTTCCTTGTCTATTTCTATTTTTTATGCCAAAAATTTGTAATTTGAAGAGATAGAGCTGTGTAAAAAGCTATATATTATTTTGATGTTATTTTTTTCATGGTGTGTAGTGTTTAATCTATTTTATTTTAGCTTGTTCTATCTTGTATTATGTTATTTATGATCTAGAATTCTTAACACCATGTTATTTTATCTTTATATTTATTTCAATGTATAAAATTGAAGATTGTGTAAATTCACTCATGCTATTATGATTCTTTTATGCTTCCTGTTGTGAAAGCTATACCTATAATTTCCATGATAATCTGCTAACATTTCTATAACATGCACATGATTGGAATTTTATTTCAAGGTATCTCCAAGGAGATAACTTGAAGTGATTTATCATACCTTTGAGTTTACCATAATGCATTTTTGTAAGGTATTAGGTATCTCATAGGAGAGACTATCAAACATGGGTTTGTAGTACTTTCAATGGGTATCTTTATAGATACATTGAAAATGTATATGATTAGAATTATTTTAAGATAACAAGGCCTCGTAATATCTTTAATGGTTCCTCTTTACATAAAGGTATCTCTTAAGAGATACCTTAAAGGTATCCATTAATGTATTATAATGCCCTTCAATGTATATTGTTTTTTTTCTATATATTATTTTTTTATTTGATTGGTTGAAATTCGAGTTGAAGGGGCCCACTCCCTTTACAAAATAAACCTAGAAGATAGACATGACAAATCCAAAGGACAAAAAAGGAGTAATAAATGAACCCAATAGCTAAATCCCCTTGCCACCAAACTTATGCAAAGTATCAGCCAAAAAAACCTAAGACCAAATAAAAAGACACAAAGCAAGCCCAACTATTCTGAATCAAAATAAAAGACCAAATTCTTGGTCATAGTGATATCACCTTTTTTGTTCCTTCCTCTGGTATGAATTTTCATGAACTAATCCTTATCTTCTTCCTATCTTTTACATTTGAGGTTGGTAGACTAGATCTTCACTTTTTCCTCCTCGAGATTCCTATTAACATCATCCTTTTCACTACTCTAAGTGGATTTATTACCATGGGGAGTGTATTCTAGATGATCCTTACCCAATTTAGAGGTTGATAACATGTGGCCCAGTAGCCCTTGTAACTTTTTGAACTTGTCCACGATTTTATTGCAGAGGTTTTTGGATGGAAATCTTTGTGTGCAACTTTCAAAGGGAATTCATGATATCTATCTTGGCATTGGAATTAGGAACCCCTCCACCTTTGGTATCCAATGGAGGGACATAGGTAGGACTCCCCATGTTTGGTCTAGGCTCCTCCATCAGTTCAGCAGAATCCCCAACATTCTATTCCTCCAGTTCATGATCAAAAGCTAACTCTGGAAAATTCCTCCTCCCTTCAATTTCTTCCTTCCCACTAGAGATATCAATCACCTCAGTGATGATTTTGGACCACTGTGGTTTCCATCTCTTAATCAACAATAAAATCAGACCATGGTGAATTAAGTCTGCTGAAGGGTTCTTCTTGAAGTTTAGTACTAAAGCTTCCAAGGATTGCAGAAGAAAAAATGGAATGTTAATGGTGTGGTCTTTGAAATGATTAAGTAATAATAAGTGATGGGAAAACATCATAGTATGTTTTCCTTCTAAGCTAATATACCTCATTATTTGTAGGCAAATTTCAGGCCATTTTGTCAATAGTTTTTGACCTCATGAAACCTTTTTGGGATAAAATCTTGGGTTTTTTATTTTTCTTCATGAAGAAAGTGCCAAGAATATCCTCCTTTATCTTCTTGTCCTTGCATTCCTTGATTCCAGAATAGTGCATCCTAATAGTCTCTCTGATGATCTCCTTAGTGATCAATATTCTCAAGCCATGCATACGGACTTCATGATCTTTTTAGCCACAAGTGAAGTCCCTTAAAAGCCTTGTGTCATGCCTAATGAGTTGTTCCATGAAAGGAGCCAATCTACATTTGACCATTTTGTTCCAATCATATTCATTTTCCTTGACATTAGAGCATGAAATTGGTTTGAATCGATCCCAATCCCCACCCATATTGTGAATTTGTAGACTTCTTCTACAAACTTTGTTGTTCAATATTGTAGAAATGGAAAAGCATAGGTTATGGGACTAAGATCCAAATAAAATAATATGATACAATACTAGGGAGCTCTAAATGTCCAATACCTTAGGAATGATTACCTTGCACATGTTAATAACTAAGCTCTTGATCCAAATTTCTATCATCATTAAAAAAACCATCATGACAATGTGGGGTGTGTCCTTTTTTTGATTCAATAATCAAGATGACATCATCAATAAAATCCCTCTCATGCCAACTAATAAAATCACTTATTGGGATTAAGATAGTTCAGTTCACGATTCGTGAATGTGTTTATTAAGATAGTTGAATTCAAGTTTATTCATATTTCTAGCTATGTATTAGTGCTTTGACTGGTGTAGTTTCCTATGAGTGTGAAATAGCCACCTAAGATAATTCACAAGCCTAAACTAGGTTTTTGGAATTATTATTTAGGACTTTAGCTCTTCAAACTTTTTTGTTCAGAGTTTTCACATTAGACATTTTATGAAAATAAATGTTTCGAATGACTTGTGTGATCAATAGTGGATTTCCCCTTCAAGGTATCTCCTAAGAGATATATTTAATATTTGAGACTTAAATCTCCAAGTTTAAATCCTACATCTGATGACTTCCTATCCCACCATCGCTTATCTGTTTATTGTCAGATGATATTTGCATTGCTTGCCTATTTCTTGCCTCTTAGAGTACGAATAATTTTCAACAAAGGTTAAGAGTGGATTTCTCCAAGTGAAAAGGCACTACTAGGTTATATTTTGAAGCCCCTTGTAATACCTTCAAGGTATCTCCTAGGAGATACCTCGTAAACATGCCTAAGAGAGGATTTCCCCTTTCAAGGTATCTCATAGGAAATACCTTTTAAACAGGTACAAGAGTGGATTTATCCTTCAAGGAATAAGTGGAATTTTCATTTACACGAAGAGACTACTGTATGATATTTTGAAGGCTTTTGTAATAATTTTAAGGTATTTATTATGAGATAAATTGAAAACATGTAAAAGAGTGGATTTACCCTTCAAGGTATCTATCTCCTAAGAGATACATTTCAAATGGGGATAAGAGTGGATTTTTCCTTCATGGAAGGAGTACAATTTTCCTTTACATAGAAGGCACTACTAGATGCCTTAGATGAAATAGTATAGGATATGAATATTCACTATGAGAAGATAGAAATATATCCAAGGTCTCCTTGTATACATTGATTTGCTACCTTATGCTCAAAGAAGAAATGTTCTAGGGCCCCGAGTGAAATTGCCGTGTTGCACCTTCAATGTGTTTTGGTGACTGAGGTTAGGAATTGTCTGATGAGTCAAATGAAAGACACATGGCTATCTCAAGGGATTCTGAAGACTATTTTTACGGATCAGAAGAATCTTGGACCCTTCCCCATATAAAGAAGGATGGTGCAAAAGTGAAAATTTGGCCTAGAGTTTGAGCTAGCTTCTAAGTCAAACACGTGGTGGGTCCTCAAGGTTTTATTAGTTCTAGGCCCTTTTTAGAGATTTCCCCACTTAAAGCCTAGATTTTAAAAGAGAAGTGATGACACGTGGAAGATCCTCAGGGCTTGTCAATCTCTAGGCCCTCTTTGAAAATCGCCTCACTTACCTTTGGGTGGGCAAGGTGAAAAAGGTCCCTGAAAGCTTGAAAATTGCTAGAATAAAAATTTTGCTTATATGCATCCACGTGTTGCAAGGAGGATTACCTAGCATAAAAGAAACATTTGTACCTTTTCTCTCATTTATCAAAAAGAAGATCAATTAATTAAAGAGGGTAGTTGGTAATTAGCCATTAAAGCTTCAAAGCATTAATGAAAACCCTAATTTCAAAATGCAAAGGATTATAACTAAAGAAATTACCTTTATTTATGTTTACCTTTTTCATTTAGATATTTAACTTGAATCTTCAAGCCATTTGTGTGCCCTAGCTATGTGTATAATGAAATAGTGATTATAGTGAATTCTTCAAAGGTCTTTGGTTTCAATTATGCACACCCTTTGGATTATCAATAAGTGCTTTTCTAACTCCATGCATTATGTTATTTGAAGAGGTTTGAAGGTGTTTTAAGGGTGATCATAGTGAGGAATTCATTTGAGATCAAGGTATTGTACTAAAAGAGCTAGGAAATAATGGCAGCTACTTCAACATCTATTAAGAGCAACATTGTTTCTATTCTGGATTAAATCAATGATACATATGTTCAAGGGTTAGATTTTGTATCCCTATTAAATATATTTCAATAGCCACACCCTCTCGCAATATTATCCAACATTAGAATGAGTTACATCACCCATATGACAGTGTTCCCATTGGCTACATCATACCCAAAGTTAGTGATTGCATGTGCCAAAGTACACCAACTAGACAGTAGGACTATCATTGATGGAAGCGAATCAATTGTTTACTCTTTCACTCCTTTGGACCTTAACACCATGCTTGGGATTCCTCCCTAGTTTGAAAGTAACACACTCCCTCTAGAATAATTCCAAGAGTATATAGATAAGAGTGACCAGACAATATGGGACATTGTAAACTCCTATTGGCTAGTCAAGAAAAGGAAAAAGGTCTCGAGAATGTGTAAGAGTCTAAAATTGACAAAATTTAAATAATTACCCTAGTATATGATTACCATGGTGAAAATATTTAATAGGATGCCCATTATATATAAATTTGAACCTTGGATGTCTATAATCTTAATATATGTGTTAGAACAATAGAAGAAGTTGGACTGGACTACCATTCTAAGTGATAATCTGCACAAGTAGATGATGTAACTCTAGATTGCAATCCACTCAAATGAGGAATTCACAAGTATATTTTACATGTCTTCCTACCTTATGTACAACTTGGTGCATAATAAGACATTCTAGGGGTTCACCAAAAATCCCAGTGGGATGAAAATATATGAGGTTTATCCTAAAATAACTCTGGATGGCTTCAAGAAGAATTTCTATAGAGTTTACAATTTTTTCTTTAATACTATGATGAGTGTCTTCTATCCTATAAAATTCCTCAATAGGATGTCCAAGGGGGCTAGAGACATAATTGATAAATATGGTACCTCGTATATTCAATTTGGATCATTTACTTATATCAAGGTAAGTGGTTACTCAGGGTCTTCATACAAACTATTGATATACCTAGATGATAGACTAGTAGTGATGGAGTTAAGTAGGAAGATGGTTTCCCCACATGAGATAATAGTTGAAAAGAAGGTAAAAAACCCTTTCAAGTTTCCAATTGAAATTAGACATTATTCATGTCCTTTTTCTAACAAAGCTAAGGGATTACAACAAGAGATGGGCTACTATGTAATTATACATCAACACATTTTGAAGACATCTGGTCCATTTTCTCTATTGAGGAAGATGTCAGAAAGTTAGATTATATGAGATTGAGAGTGTAATAAGTTATCACTTATAATATCGCTCCCATCCCCAAGGATATGGAGGATGATAAGAGGACACTATCTAGAGTATATAATTAGTCCAATATTGAAGCCCAGGCCATGTCACAAGTGGAGTTCACTACTGAGGAAAATGATTCCATTTCATGGACGGGCATCATAATCATGAGAAGAACCTTTAGGTGGTTAAAGGAACATGGGGTTTATATCAGTACTTATGATACCCTTGCCCTTTGAGAACAAAGAAAAGTTTTGTATTTAAAGGTTTCCCTTATATAATATAGTGGTGCTCCCTTGGTTCCACTACCAATGGTGACGGGCAAAGGGAAAATCAAGTTTGGTGATGTTGACTTCACCAAGCCAATTGATGTGGAATCCATAACTTCATCACAATCCAAGTTGGGATTGTCCTTCTCAAAGTTAAAAAATTTGGCTAAAAGTTAAGAAAAAATTGCTACTAGGGAGGTTACATTGGCCAGTGCCACCCTAATATCCATCACATCATTGGGAGCCCAAACTATACTAGCCATACCATCAACCATTCCAGTGATTAATCCAACTGTTGTCCCACCTGCTCCACTAGCACAATAGCAAGTTATTTTCCCTCCCCCAAATATTTATTTAAGGAAGAGAGGAGGTGGGGAAGAGGTAGAGCATCCCAATAAAAAAGAGTCAAAAGGGCTTGATAGCCTCCAATTGGGATTCCTAAGAAGAGGAAGGTAGTTGTTTTCAAAGACCTACCTTCTAAGGAACTCCCTGTAAAGAGGTAAAAGGCTGAATCCTCATATGCTTAGATATTTAGAGATATGAGTGATGAAGAAGACTCAGATGAAGATAGGCCCATTTCAGAGGTGATGAATAAGAAGTGAGCATTCACTCCTCCACAAGTAAGAACTAGGTAAATAACTATAAGGGAAAGACCCTAGATCCCAATGAAGGTCCCAATGGTTGGTTTATTTATAGAAGAGGGTCCTTTAAGAGTAGAAAGTAAGGGTGATAAGGAAGAATTTATGGCCTTAATTGATTAAAATAAAGGAGATTGCACTAAAAGAAACGACCCAATGGGATATTCAAATAGTTATGTTACACACTAAATAAAGCATAATAATATGAAAGCTTTGCAACATTATGGTACTATTGTAAGAATACAAATAACATCATGACATTACAAACAATACCGTAATATTTTAATATTGCTAAAAACTTACAAGTTTTCAAAGCTAAACTACAACTAATATTTAGTTTTGAAATCCCCATTTGAATCACAAACACACCATTATTAAAGTTAGTATTTAATTTAAATAATGGATTTTAAAAGTATGAATTTAAATATTACATGATTTTAACTAATCAAACAAACTAACTTGATAAACTTGTGTAACATATGAGATATTAAAAAATAAATATTTAGGAGTCGGATATATAAATCCAAATAAAAAACATAATGAAAATTATAATTCAATCTATGTATAATATATAGTAAACTTGTGCATGTGCATATTTATAAGTTATTCCTTTGGAAAAACTGGCCTTTAAATGGCTAACAAAGAATATATTTTAGAGCTTATATAAATGTGATAATAATAGATTTATTATAAGTAAATAAAACAAGTACATTAATTTTGTATTTATAGTCTTGAATAACTAAAAATCAAGTCTTTCGACTCCATCCATTAGACATAATGTTATAATATTAATTATATAAATAAAAGTAGGGATGTCTTCTTATTTATCTCATATTGTGTGATTACAAGAAATAACATTTTTAAACAAACACGTAAAAAAAATTTAACAAAAGCAACTTGAATAAAGGTGTAAAGAAGAATAGGTTCAATGAAAATAATTGATAAGATAATAATAATATGTTCCAGTAGGTGAACAAACTAAAATTCAAAATTAAATCTTAAAAAATATTTAGTGATTATTTTAAAAATTAAATGTGTGTGTGTGTGTGTGTGTGTGTGTGTGTGTGTGTGTGTGTGTGTGTGTGTGTGTGTGTGTGTGTGTGTGTGTGTGTGTGTGTGTGTGTGTGTGTGTGTGTGTGTGTGTGTGTGTGTGTGTGTGTGTGTGTGTGTGTGTGTGTGTGTGTGTGTGGGTGTGTGTGTGTGTGTGTGTACACATTACATATTTGTATATAAAATCTAAAACACATATGTTTGATTAACATCAATGAAAAAATATCAAGATATTTTGAGGGAAGATTGGAAGAGTATGTGATATATTTATACTAAAAAATGGGACACACTATTATGATTTGACTATGAACTAAAATCATAATAAGGTAGATCTATATAATTTGTATTTTCTAGAAAATTTGGCAAGCGGATAGACCACTAGGATGATTTTTGGCTCAAAAAATTGTGCTATAAACTTTATTTTAACACATGAAATTTTGACCAAGTGTCATATCATGTTAAGATAAAGTCAATCTCATTGCAAACACTATTGTCATACCCATGTGTTTAAGATCCACAAAGGAATGCAGAAAAACTATAAAAACTATTCAATATCTATAAAGTTATTTAAATGTTGAATCTAATCATCTGTAAAGATGTCATCATATTTTTTTGGCTAGACATAGACATTTTCTAGAGGAAAGTTGTTTCTAAGTATTTCTAAGAATTAGAATAGAATGATTGAAAACCAGATTTTTTCCTTGGGAGGAAGAAGCCAAACTTGAAATTGCCCTTTCAATGTGTTTGAGACATTGGAAACTTTGGAAAGTTACTTTTCAATACCTTGCATAAAAAATATCTTTCCCCTTTGGCTTTGTTAGTGGACACTTATCTAGTAGTTCCTCCTCTAGATTCAGAGGAGAAAGAAAACAAAGGTCCTCATCTCAAGGTTGAATCCATATCTTAGGCACATAGATTTGAAAACTGGCCTTTAGCTCCTCAACTATTGGTAGAACAAATGGGGTAATAATGTTACATGCAGTAAGTTGAAACAAGTAAAAATCTAGAATAATTATAGCCAAGTGACACAAGAAACTATCTTTAACTGAAGTAAAAGATTGGCCAATCATATTAAAAATAAACCACATGTCCCAACACACAGAGAATGAATTCCTCTTCCAAACATTTATTTTAAAGATATAATGGAGTACACTAGATGAAATTTAATTAGTTAATGGATTGGAAAGTCTAAAAAAGGCAGTCGTGAAAGATATGTGTTTGAAGATAGAGAATACAAAATGATTCAACCTATCCATTATTATATTTTTGCTTAGTATATACTTTAAGCATAAATAACACAGACATTATTGAAGGGAGTATAATCACACATGATCACAATTTTATAATAAAAAGCCATCAAAGAATAATATCAACAAGACAATGATGAAAGGAGTATAATCACCATAGCTAAAAATATGGTGAAGAGATTCTAATCACTAAGAAATAAATGAAGGAATAAATGGGAATGATTATGGTCTAATTAATTTGAGACAATATTTTCATTTTCAATTCCTCTATCGTTCCATGTCTCCAGGTGTTATCAATCCATCTTGCAAAATATTTATAATAGTGTTTTCCCCTTTACAATAAAATGTAACCAAAGCATAATATCAAAAATACATTAATGAATAGAGTTTAATTGCCACATTATATATTGGAATTTGTAGCCCTATTAAATGTATTGCAGTAGCCAAACACTCTCCCAATTGTCTCCAACATTAGAATGAGTTACATCTCCCATACGACAGTGTTCCCATTGGCTACCCCATACCCAAAGTTAGTGATTGCATGTACCAAAGTATACCAACTAGACACCATGACTATCATTGATGGAAGCTAATTAGTTGTCTACTCTTTCACTCCTTTGGACCTCAACACCATGCTTGGGATTCCTCCCTAGTTTAAAAGTAACACACTCCCTCTAGAGAAATTCCAAGAGTATACAGATAAGAATGACAAGACAATATGGGACATTGTAAACTCCTGCTGGCTAGTCAAGAAAAGGGAAAAGGTCTCGAGAATGTGTAAGAGTCTGAAATTGGTAGAATTTAAATAATTACCCTAGTATATGATTTCCATGGTGAAAAGAGTTTATGGGATGCCCATTGTAGAGAAATTTAAACCTTGGATGTCTATAATCTTAATATATGTGTTGGAACAATAGAAGAAGATGGATTGGGCTACCATTCTAAGTGATAATCTGCACAAGTAGATGATGTAACTCCAAGTTACAATTCACTAAAATGAGGAATTCACAGTTATATTTTGCATGTCTTCCTACCTGATGTACAACATGGTGTATAATAGGACATTCTAAGGGCTTACCAAAAATCCTAGTGGGATGAAAATATTATGAGTGTCTTCTATCCTCTAAAAATCCTCAATAGGATGTCCAAGGGGGCTAGACACATAATTGATAAATATGGCACCTCTTATATTCAAATTGGATCATTTACTTATATCAGGGTAAGTGGTTACTTAGGGTCTTCATACAAACTATTGAGATACCTGGATGATAGACTAGCAGTGATGGAGTTAAGGAGGAAGATGGTGCCCCCACATGAGATGATAGTAGAAAAGAAGGAAAATAACCCTTTCAATTTTCCAATTGAAATTAGACATTATTCATGTCCATCTGTTAACAAAGCTAAGGGATTAGAGCAAGAGATGGGCTAGTATGTGATTCACAAGATACCACCTAGGATAAATTATGATGTCAAATGGTTGGTGAACAAAGTGACCAATGAAATTCTACATCAATCACATTTTAAAGACATCTAGTCCATTTTATCTACTGAGGAAGATGTCAAAAATTTAGATTATATGAGATTGACAGTGTAAGAAGTTGTCACTTACAATATCGCTCCCATCCCCAAGGACATGGAGGATGATAAGAGGACACTATCTAGAGTATATAATTAGTCTAATATTGAAGCCTAGGCCATGTCACAAGTGGATTTCACTACTGAGGAAAATGATTCCATTTCATGGAAGGGCATCATAATCATGAGAAGAATGTTCAGGTGGTTGAAGGAACATGGGGTTTATCTCAGTACTTATGATACCCTTGCCCTTTGGGAACTAAAAAATGTTTGGTATTTAAAGGTCTCCCTTCTATAATATAGTGGTGCTCCCTTGGTTCCACCACTAGTAGTGAAGGGCAAAGGGAAAATCAAGTTTGGTGATGTTGAGTTTGATGTAGAATCCATAACTGCATCACAGGCCAAGTCAAGATTGTCTTTCTCAAAATTAACCTATTTGTATAAAATTAGGACAAAATTTCTACTAGGGAGGTTACATTAGCCAGTGTCACCCTAATATCCATCACATCATTGGGAGCCCAAACTATACTAGCCATCCCATCAACCATTCCAGTGGTTAATCCAACTGTTGTCCCACCTACTCCACCAGCACAATAGCTAGTCATTGTCCCTCCCCCAAAGATATATTTAAGGAAGAGAGGAGGCGAGGAAGAGGTAGAGCATCCCAATAAAAAAGAGTCAAAGGGGCTTGATAGCCTCCAATTGGGATTCCTAAGAAGAGGAAGGCAGTTGTTTTTAAATACCTACCTTCTAAGGAACTCCCTGTAAAGAGGAAAGAGTATCAATCCTCATATGCTCAGATATTGAGAGATATGAGTGATGAAGAAGACTCAGATGAAGATAGGCCCATTGTAAAGGTGATGAATAAGTAGTGAGCATTCACTCCTCCACAAGTAAGAACTAGGCAAAGAACTATGAGGGAAAGACCCTAGACCCCAATGAAGGTCCCAGTGGTTGGTTTATTTATAAAAGAGGGTCCTTTAAGAGTAGAAAGTAAGGGTGTTAAGGAGGAATTTATGGCCTTAAATGATTAAAATAAAGGACGTTGCAATAAAATAAATGGCCCAATGGGATATTCAAATAATTATGTTACTCACTACATAAAGCATAACAATATGAAAGCTTTGCAACATTATGGTACTATTGTGAGAATACAAATAACTTCATGACATTACAAACAATACCATCAAATTTCAATATTGCTGCAAACTTACAAGTTTCAAAGCTAAACTTCAACCAATATTTAGTAGTGAAATCCCCATTTGAATCACAAACACACCATTATTAAAGTTAGTATTTAATTTAAATAATGTATTTTAATAGTATGAATTTAAATATTACATGATTTTAACTAATCAAACAAACTAACTTAATAAACTTATGTAACATATGAGATATTAAAACATAAATATTTAGGTGTTGGATAAATAAATCCAAATAAAAAACACAATAAAAATTAAAATTCGAAATATGTATAATATATAATAAACTCATGCATGTGCATATTTGTAGGTTATTCCTTTGGAAAAACTGGCCTTTAAATGGCTAAAAAAGAACATATTTTAGAGATTATATAAATGTGATAATAATAGATTTATTATAAGTAAATAAAACAATTACATTAATTTTGTATTTATAGTCTTGAATAACTAAAAATCAAGTCTTTCCACTCCGTCCATTAGACATAATGTTATAATATTAATTATATACATAAAAGTAGGGATGTCTTCTTATTCAGCTCATACATCTCATATTGTGTGATTACAAGAAATAACACTGTTAAACAAACATGTAAAAACATTTTAACAAAAGCAACTTGAATAAAGGTGTAAAGGAGAATAGGTTCAATGAAAATAATGGATAAAACAAAAATATTATGTTCCACTAGGCGAACAAACTAAAATTCAAAAATAAATCTTAAAAAATATTTAGTGATTATTTAAAAAATTATATATATATATATATATATATATATATATATATATATATATATATATATTTGCATATAAAATCTAAAACACATATGTTTGATTAATATCCATGAAAAAAAATTAAGATATTTTGAGGGAGATTGGAACAGTATGTGATATCTTTATACTAAAAAATGGGACACACTATTATGATTTGACTATGAACTAAAATCATAATAAGGTAGATCTATATAGTTTGTATGTTCTAAAAAATTTGGCAAGTAGATAGACCACTAGGATGATTTTTGGATCAAAAAAGTGTGCTATAAACTTCATTTTTACACATGAAATTTTGACCAAGTGTCATATCATGTTAAGATAAAGTCAATCTCATTGTAAACACTATTGCCATACCCATGTGTTCAAAATCCACAAAGGAATGTGGAAAAACTGTAAAAACTATTCAATATCTATAAAGTTATTTAAATGTTGAATGCAATCATCTACAAAGATGTCATCATATTTTTTTGGCTAGACATAGACATTTTCTAGAGGAAGGATGTTTCTAAGTATTTCAAAGAATTAGAATAGAATGATTGAAAACCATATTTTTTCCTTGGGAGGAAGAAGCCAAACTTAAAATTTCCCTTTCAACATGTTTGAGACATTGGAAACTTTGGAAAGTTACTTTTCAATACCTTGCATAAAAATATCTTTCCCCTTTGGCTTTGTTAGTGGACACTAATCTGGTAGTTCCTCCTCTAGATTCAGAGGAGAAAGAAAATAAATGTCCTCATCTCAAGGTTGAATCCATATCTTAGGCACGTAGATTTGAAAAATAGCCTTTAGCTCCTCAACTATTGGTAGAACAAGTGGGGTAATAGTGTTACATACAGTAAGTTGAAACAAGTAAAAAGATAGAATAATTATAGCCAAGTGACACAAGAAACTATCTTTAACTGAAGTAAAAGATTGGCCAATCATATTAAAAATAAACCACATGACCCAACACATAGAGAATGAATTCCTCTTCCAAACATTTAGTTCAAAGATATAATGAAGTAAACTAGAGGAAATTTGATTAGTTAAGGGATTAGAAAGTCCAAAAAAGGCAGTTGTGAAAGATATGTGTTTGTAGATAGACAATACAAAATGATTCAACTCATCCATTATTATATTCTTGCTTAGTATATACTTCAAGCATTAATAACTGAGACATTATTGAAGGGAGTATAATAACACATGATCACAATTTTATAATAAAAAGCCATCAAAGCACAATATCAACAAGACAATGATGAAAGAAGTATAATCACCAAAGCTAAAAATATGGTGAAGAGATTCTAATCACTAATAAAGAAATGAAGGAATAAATGGGAATGATGATGGTCTAATTGATTTGAGACAATATTTTCATTTTCAATTCCTCTATCGTTCCATGTCTCAAAGTGTTATCCATCCATCTTTAAAAACATTTATAATAGTGTTTTCCCCTTTACAATAAAATGTAACCAAAGCATAATACCAAAAATACATTAATGAACAGAGTCTAATACCAAGACATTAATGAAATAAATAAGTGGAATAATTATGGTACAATTAATCTTGTATGAAGCAAGCTAACAAATACTTGGAAAATATTAGTTTGTTCTCTAAAAAACTACTTTGAATAGTACTTGTAAAGGAAAAAACACTAGCATTCCTACTTGAAGACATTACCTCAATAGATATTGATAATACAACACATCATTGGTGATCTATAGTTATAATTTGGAGCTTAAGACCTTGATTTTTTTATATTTACTTTTGAAACTGTTACTTATATTTTGATAGTTTCTTTAGATTTTTATAGAATTTGAACTCTTATAACTATTATAGTAGTTTAAACTTATATATGATGATTTAATTTTATGGCCTGTTAGATTTTTTATATTTTTTTATATTGGGATTAATGTTTTATTGTTTTTATGACTGTGCTTTAGGTTATTTTTCTTTATAAACAATGTTGAAAAATATAATTATGTAGTTGTTATTATTTAATCTATCAAAAATAAAAACTCTTATCATTTATGGTTATGGTTATGGTTGAAGGTGTAGTTTACTAGTTCTAACAAAAACAGTTGTCCCTTATACATAAAGAAATGTTGACTTGCAATATTTTAAAAGCATTACAATATTAGGAAAGCATCACAAGGTTCAAAATCTTTGCATGATTCAAAATCACAACATCCCTACAAAGCAACACATGGCCCATCAAATCATTTTGGGCCTTTGAAAGCATCACTTCACTACAAAAACATTGCAACTAGGCTACATAAACATCACATGCCTATGAAAGCATCACATGCTTAAAAAATTATAGGTTTCTTGTAAAAGCAATGCATACATGTATAATCATTGCATGCTTACAAAATCATCATAAGCTAGAATATGCATCTCATTCTTTCAAACTCATCACATGCCTTTAAAATTATTGTATACCTTAAAAAGCTTCATATGTAAAATGTTAATGTTATATGTAAAAGATATATATTTTAGGTGTTAATAACATGAAAGGTCAAAAAATAGACTAGAAAGTGACATAAACTACAATGATTTTTTTTACTAAAGTTATGTATAAACATTTTTAATTTTGGAATTAATTAATTTATTATTATTATTTTTTATAATTAATTGTAATTGAATATTTTAATTTTTCAAATTTTAAATGAAAAAGTTGTATTTACCAATAAAAAAATAATGAAAATCTATTTCAAATTAAGTTATTCTTAAATAGAGGAAAACTACTTTTAACAACAATATTATGGGCAAATCTTTTACAAGTCAATGGTTTAATTGTTAATCTAAATTATCACTTATAATTAAGTTTGATGGTCGTATGATTGTATTTGTATAGATTCAATATATATAAAAATTATTGACCACTGCTTTACGTGGTGACTTTATGCAGTATGATCATGGCATCATCCATCATACCATGACAAGTTTTTCTAGTAGCAATAATTGATCCTTGGTGGGATCTTTATGAGCCAAACATCTTTACCAATTAAACCAAAAACCGTTCAATTGGTTATTTTTTAAACCACATTAAATAAAAATTTAAACAATCAAAAACTTTAAAAATTTTATAATAAATTTATAAATAATTATTAATGTTTCTTTCTCTACTTTTAATTGTGCTAACATATGAAAGACAATGTTGAATAAATAACCATCATCAAAAAAAAGTTTAAGAAAGACAAGGTATACCATCATCATCTAGAAAGGCAACCCAAAACTATTTTTGTGAGGTCAATGGAGTAGGTTTATATGTTTTGCCTATTTGCATAATTTGCAACATACACAACACACTGCATTATTTAGTCCTTGATATAAGTCAACAAGGTTCGTAAAAATAACTAGAAGAACAATTCAATCTAGGTAAAATATATTTGCAACTGAACTTAAAAAAAGGGCAAAATTCCCACCATTGTAGATGTGGTGTTGCATAAATTTTAATTACTAGTTGTGTTAGGAAAATTAGTGTTCACATGTTATTTGGTGATTTGCCATAAGATAAATTAGTATTTAGATTGTTAGTTATTTGTTGTGTGGTAAATACTATTAGGTTATTGTTTTTAAATTACCTTATGGTTAATATGGTAATATAGTTATTATTAGTTAGTCATATACATATTTTTATCACAAACATTATATTACAAATAGTTTATTATTTAGAGTTATAATATTATGAAATGATATAACACATATAGCTTTAATATGGTTAGTGAGGTTTGTTAGGGATAAAGAGAGATATTGGAGGAGATATGATCTCCATAAATATAAGAAGTCTTTCCTATATAATTATATGTTCCAGATGAACTATTCAATACGAAATAAAGAATGTTAAAATAAAATAATATTAGGTATGTGATTAAAATCTCTATGTTCGAATTCAAGAATATCTGTGTGTGTTAAAACACTACATAATCTCTTTAGATTATTAACAGTGATATCAAAGTAATTTTTCATTGGGGATGGGCTTGTAAGAATTTGTGAGGGGTAAACGTTATTTTTCCATTGTCCCATCTAATGAAAAACCTTATATGGTAGTTATTAAATAAATAGTTTTAGCTTTGTGAGCCATGTAGTTTAGTTTTGTGTACCATCATGTTTAATTATGTTGGATTATTGTGTGTACTTAGCATCACCCTCCAAATTCCTTTCTCTTAAAAGGAATTAGTTTATATCTATTCTTCCCAAACTACGTACAATTGTCAATATTTGATGTATACATGTAGTCCATGCATAATCAGATATTGTCGAGATCTTTGTTTCTAGCATTGATCACTCACATTCAGTTAATAGGCATTCCAAGGAATTTTTATTATCGATTCTTATGCAACATTGTATCTAGTGTCTCGATCTGTGTAGTCATTTTAGCTATTTTAATTCAAATCTGGTGTGCTTAGTCATTGTTCTAAATAAATCTTTAGAGTCACTAAGTCTGGTGGTACGTTATTATTTAAGTTTATAATGAGTCATTTAGGTTTAGGTCTATTTTTTTTTGTATTCTTTGTTATATTGTCAAAAACTTGAAATTGTTATGTAGTTTGTCAAATCCAATCTTTAATTGGATTTTGATCATTAGTTATTTGTTTAAAAAAAATAATGGGTCATTGTCAAAATTTGTCATTGTATGTCGATTATATCTTATTAAAATCAATAAAAATATCGTCAATGTCAAATTTAGTCATTGTAATGGATGTATTTTCGATGGACATCAACATGCAACATGTTTTACATTGTGGGAGAGAAATTGTAAAAAGAAACATAATGTGAAAACTTTTGAGCTTCAATTCCAAATCGACTGAGTAAGCAATGACATGAAAGAGGTCAGAGGTAATGGAAGAAGGAGTTGTTTTAAGCCTCTCATTAACCACTAACAATGGGGCCACTTATAATTTAGTAGAATTTTTTTTAGTTGTGTGATGTGGTAGATGCATTTGTCTTTTCAATGTGTTTTGTAATAAGAATAGAGGTTCATTCATGTTCACTTATATATATGACTATTCCTAATGCATTCCTCTAATGTAAACATATAGTGAAAAATTGAAAGCAAAAAAGAAAAGTAGGATCATGATGCTTGTAGAGGTTGAGCAGTCAAATATGTTCCTATTCATACCTAGGTTTGTGATAAACCTTTGTACAACTATTGAAAGCTATGTAGATGATTCCTACTTAAGTTCCTACACTAAATAGGTCAAATGTGTTCCCTATAGTGAATAGTTGATAAGTAGATGGTTCTTGTACATCTTACGATGTTAGTTTGGTCATATGTGTTCTCAGCAATGCATGGTTGATAAGAAGTTGATGTGTTCCTTCTTCTACCTTCATTTTGAGTTGTATGCCAAGATTATGAGCGAGTAAAGGCAAGCAAGCCGTAGAAGAAGTGTGAAAGTTTTTTGCTACCATATAAACACTAAGGAGGGAATGTTAGGAAAATTAGTGTTCACATGTTATTTGATGATTTAACGTAAGATAAAATAGTATTTACACTGTTATTTATTTACCGCGTGGAAAATTTTATTAAGTTATTGTTTGTAAATTATTGTATGGTTAATATGGTAATATAGTTAGTATTAGTTAGCCATATATATATATATATATATATATATATATATATATATATATATATATATATATATATATATATATATATAATGAATAGTTTACTGTTTAGAGTTATATTTTTATCAAACAATATAACACATATAGCTTCACATGTTAGTGAGGTTTGTTAGAGATACAGAGAGATATTAGAGGAGACATGATCTCCATAAATATAGGAAGTCTTTCTCATATAGTTGTATGCCCCAAATGATCTATGTAATAGGAAATATAGAGTGTGAAAATACAAAAATATTACTTATGTAATTAAATTCTCTGTGTTTGGCTTCAAATATATTTGTATGTGTTAAAACACTCCATAATTTCCTTAGATTATTAAAAATTTGGACATGGCAAAGAATGGGTTGTGAATTCTTGTTGATGTGCACTGCATTTCTAGTAGGTTTCAACACCTTTACTACCAAATAGTCTATCATGGATACCACATACATGGTTCCCCCTACACCCACCCACTTAACATATCTACCCTTCTTCAGATATCTACCACTATGACCAATGGGTAAAATGAATGCTAACTTTAGACTTGGTTACAAACTTCTTCCTAGAACTAGTTCCTTTCCTTCTACTAGGGTTGCCTTTGCTCTATTCATTTTTAAATTTCTTGTTTTTTTTTGTAGTTTTTTAATTATTTCTTTTTCTTTTTTATTATTATTTTTTATTTGAAACATTGTAGGTGGTATCATAAAAATTAATTGTGTTTTATGTGTGGGTAAAAATAAATTACTCTTTTAATCATTAAAACTGGACACATTCATAAACAAACATTAAATCGTTCCACCACCTTTCGAATACCATTGTAAGTATGCCTCTCAACGTAATTATTTAGAAATTCTGAATAAAATATATAATTTACCTAGATATCACAGTCATTCTCAAATCAGAGTTAACTTTACAATTTTTTGGATCGGAGTATCCTTTACATGTTACAAAGTGTACAACAATTTGCATGGATTTAGTTAGTAAAAAATATTGGATCAAGGAGATTCGAACACAGTTAGATCATTGGTCACCCATAGAGTTTCCATATGTTATTTTAACATATTATTTATATTTCATTATATTTAATATGATTAATAATATCTAATTCAAAGAAAGTACTTTTTATTTATGTATAATTACTTTTTTCACATTATATATTTGAATTGAAAAATGTGTGTGTTTTAGACAATTTATAGTAATGTATCTATTAGAAGGAGATCATTAAATTTAAATTTATGTAAATTATGTATTATTATTTATTTAATAGCATTTAAATTATTAATTATTAAAATTGCATTGAAATTTTTCATTAAAAATTTGTGCATATATTAAAGACCATAAAAATATAAAATCTTTAATTTTTTAGGCGATGGAAATGGAATTAATTATTTATTTAAATTGACATATAAAGTACATGTTTTTAATAAATAATTATAAATAAATGTTGAGTTTAATTTATTATTATTAATTGTAATTGAATATTTGAGTTTTGCAGTTTTTAAAATGAAAAAGTCTGATTTTGTTAATTAAAAACGATATTAAAAAAAAAATGAAAATCTTTTTCAGATTATGTTCTTTCTAAATAGGGCAAAATTACAGCAATGGAGAATCTTTGGCTAGTAAAACGTGCAATTGTTAGTCCAAACTGTGAGGGCAACCCAAAACTATTTTCATGAAGTTAATGGAGTAGGTTTATACACTTTGCCGGTTAGCAGAATTCGCAGCATACACAAGACACCGTGCATTCTGAAAGTCAACAGGATTATTGAAAGTCGATGTAGTCGATGATTCTTGTTCATATTATTTTATTTTTTCACATTATTTTATACAAAAGATACGAAAATGGAAAAAGATAGTGATGGAAAGGAGTTTTAAAAAGTTAGTGGTAGAAGAGGATAAAACCGTAAAATAAAAGGGGAAAAAAGGGGAGTTGGAGGAAAAGGTAATTGGAGGAACAATCAAAATCAGTTTTCAATAGATGTACGAATGAAATCATAGGGAAATCATTGGAAGGTGGGCTTTTCATCTCCACATACTATTTCATATGAAAGAGACATGTGAAGGATGATGATTTGTGATTAATCTGCCGCTTCTCCAACTCTTAATTGCAATCCTCACTCTGGAAATTAATCTTTACTTTTTCACAAAGTAATGGTGAACAATGGTTAATGTTATTCTCGATAGGTTGATGGTAGAAAGACAAAAGGGATAAATAGAGGAAGGTGACAACTAAAATGGTAAGACAGTTGGTTTTGAATTCATGAATAGAAAAAATTTCAATCTTCACATATTTCTATGGGTGGAACGTGTATGAAAGGAAGTAAAGGAACTGAATAATGCCAATATAAAAAATATTAGTATACATATGAAATTTTTTTATTTAGACTTAAGGCAGTCAATTAGAAGATGAATGAATTTGATATGGCATTGGCGCTTAGTGTTGTTTACATGTTGTCCAACATTATGGGAACCTATCTACTTCATGATGACCACATTGAAATCGAGTAAGTTATAGGGCCAGTGGTGGGGAGGGGGGAAGAGTGAAATGAATTATTTGGGAATACAAGTTTCAAGTTATCCAAAGAAGAGATTGTTGAGATACTTCATTGTTGCCTTCAATCTTCAAACACTGAGGAAGTTAAGCAATGGCTTTTGGGTAAATTTAAAAAAATTATAAAAAAATGTTTTTTGAGAATGAAATATATTAAATTTAGGTTAAAAGGTGTTTTGTATAATTTCCTCCTTGCTCTTTTTAACTATGACAACTAAGTAGTTGGAACTAAAACTTATGTATCTAGAATTGGTTAAACATGTTTTTTTTCTATCTTCCTACTTTGTTTGAATATGGGTGGATTGGATGGTGAATTAGACATCAAATGACAATTTTTACTACACCCATTACATAAAATTATCATTTTAAATTTAGACTCTCAATGATATGTTGTTGTCTCATATGCCTTTTCTTAGAAGTATGGAAAATATTTGAAATGTCCTCATGCATGTGATTCGTCAATCATAATGTGTTTTTGCAAGATGGGTATTCTTATTGGATATAGAAGTAAAATTTATCGAATCTGACAAATAATCTAGAATACTAATCCTGCATACTTATCATCTATTTCCAATCTAGATCTGATTATATAGAGTAAATCCAATTAAATATCATTTCTCTTTAGTATTGCAATCAATTGAACATCTTTCAAATTTGGTAATTATTGTATCTAGCATATTTTATTATTATAATTTAGAATATTTATTTATATGAATTTGTAATTAGTTGACATGTTATAGATTAATTTATCAAACTTGTATTTCAATTATTTATATATTTTTAACCATATCTCCTTTATATCTTAAATTTAAGGTTAAACAATAATAATAAGATTTCTAAAATAAAAAAATTAGATTTTTATACAAATCTTTTATTGTGTCACAATTGTATGATCAATGGCATTAAATTTGTTGCATCATAATCTTTTTTATTTTCCTGCAAAAAGAAATGTAATGTTTGTGTATATTATTTCAGTGTTCAATGTATACTTTATTTCTATTTATTTCTATTTTGGAAGACTTTAAAAGATAAAATGGTAAAATAGAATTAAGATGATTATGATTTGAATAGAAAGTTGAGTCACAAACTTGGTGGAAAGACTAAGGTTCACTTATAAGAGAGAATCAGTGGATAATTTAAGTAAGATTGGTGAGTTACTATGTGTAGAAGACCTTTGTATGATTCTACCAAACTAAGAAATGAAATATCTTTATGGGAAGATTCACTAAATATGATAACAAAGCCTTGATCCTCTTAGCATGTTTGTTCTTTGAATTTTGGTAAAAGGGTAGTAATTAGTTGCATGCAAAAAAAATATATTTTTGGTTATGGATTGGACTATTAGACTTAGTCACGGTTCATTTGGCTTTTTGGTTTTTTTGGAAGTGTAGAAACTTTGGTGATGGATTTATTGATTTCATTGACTGCAAAAGATCTCTATATCATCTTTACACCAAGATGTTTGTTTGTTTCTTTTATTTAAGTTAATTTTTATATAATGTGTCTTTTTATTTGTGAAACGTTTGATTTTTTTTAACAATTTTAATTGATTTGATGTTTTTCTTTTTAACTTTATTTTAATTAAATGAAATTATGTTTCATTTTTTATTGATGAACTATTCAAGTAAAATATATGTTTGATATAAAATTTTTATTATAATTTATTCGTCAAAATAAAACTTTTATAAATATTAAATAATTTAACAGAATTTTAATTTTGAATATTATATATTTAATAGACAAATAAAATGTTTTGGTGAATTATTATGTTTATATTTATATTTATATTTTACATTAAATTAATAAAATGTATTTTATTCTTTCTAAATTTAAATATGTGATTTCTATTACAATAAGATAAGCTTCTACCATTAAACCTATTGAAAATGTACAATAGTGAATACAATTAATACATATAAAATGTGAAAAATAATATAATAAATAATCAAATTGTTAAAAAAACTTAATTTTTATTTGGTGTAAAAATCATTTTAAAATGATGTTTATGAATAATCCTGTTATTTTTATAATATTATCTTTCATATATTTTTATAATAATCATAAGATAAAAAATATCACTTATCACACAAATACTTATTATGTTTATATGTTAAATAGTTCCATTACTTTAATTATTCAAAAAAAAATGAAAAAAAATGTCATTAAAGTAATTACTATTCAACCAGAAATATTGTAAATCACTGATCAATACATTTAATTAAATATCATCAATATATAATAAATACAATTAATATAAATATAAATTATTAATTAATATTTTCAAATCAATGAAAAGAGCAAACAGATAGTAGTTAGGTATAACTCAAAAATATTATTGTCCTCAAAAAAACACGCATGCAATAGTGTTAACAACCTCACCTAATTTTTTTGATCAATTCATAAACAAGTTTTAGAAAAGTCAGGAACAGATAAAGCAGATATTAAGAGTGCTGACACTTCTGGAATGTGATAAGACACTTTAAAATGACTTAAAACTAGATTCTCCCATTTCTAATCTTCTAATTACTTAATCTGATCTCTATGTCATAAATTCTTTATACTTGTAATCCCTGATTTTTCCCTTATCTTCAAATAACTTCAATGTTCTATAATATTATAATCGTTTTATTATAAAAATATATATAATATCAAAATTAATAAATTACACTTTACTAAAATCTATTATTCATTCATCCTCGGACCATTAATTTAAACATGTATATTATAAGATTTGTCTTTCCTCGTACCATCTTTGTCAAATATGATTTCTGATCATATGCGGTGACATATATTCTAATATGTATATTTTTGACTTCAAATCTTTTGTAACTTGGCATTTAAATATTTATGTCATTACATCACACAATAATTAAAGTAAAATTTACAATGAAATATATATTTTTATTAAAAGGGTTGCAGTTTAATTTATGAGGATAATGGTTATTAATGTCTATTTATTATAGTATAATTTTTTTTTAAATATTTGATACGGAAAATTAAACGATTAAAATCAGGGTCGTGTTTTGTTTGATTTTGACAGCGTGATGTCTTTACTCATCACTGTTTAGCTGAACGAATTTATTAATTTAATTGTATACTCACTTATCATTATAATCTGCTATATATTTATTTCTTAAATATGAACTGAAATACTAACATTCTATGTAATCAATAATTCTATATATATACTATATACTGAAACACATATAAATACAAAAAATATATATATATTTTGAAAATAATATTTATAATAAAATATATATTTCGAAAAATTTATACTTGTACCATATCATTTACCACAAAATCTTGTAAATTAACAATAATGAATACAAACAATATACATTACATATAAATAACAATTTAATTAATAATTAATTTTTAAAAATTTATTTGTATATTATTTAAAGCCGTATAGTTAATACACACCCTCCATGAACTCTATATATATTTGAGGAACATCTATATTAAGACTGGAACTTGGACAAATGTTAAACGATATTACATCTTAATCTAAAAAATATTTAAGTTGATTTCTTGCTTGAAAGAATTAAGTTCATTTTTTATTTCATTTTCTTTTGATCAACGATTGTCAATAAAGACCAATATTATGGAAAAGTTTATTCAATATAAATAATACCTCATGTTTCATCACTCTCTTAAGTGGCATGTCATTAGGATTATTGAAAAATTCTCTTAAAATTATATATAGAATTAATTGATAATATATATAGAATTAATTAGAGTTATTATTTTTTAATTGAAAATTGTGTAATAAATAGAAATAATTTATTTTTTTATATTTTTGAGGTTGAATAATAGTTAGGAATAAATGTCATAAAATAGAAATAAAATAAACTATTTAAAATTTGATTGATTAGAAATTTTTTATAAGATCAATTTTTGAGAGAAATTGACACATTTATCAATTAAAAAATATGAGATAAATAAATATTTTTTTATTTTTAATGTTTTTCTTATTTATACAATTATGTTATCAATTATGTGCACGTCAATGGCCATCCATCACATAAAAAATTGGTCGCAGTACATCATCGTTCCACTACACCCATTAATTACAGCACGGTGAGGCCAAAAGAATACATTCCACTTTACATTAGAGAGTCACAAACTGGATGAAGTTGATGTCTATGGTGGCGAAGGATGTAGGCATGGCTCTTTCAATCACCATGTCCAATGAAGAAGGTAAACAAGAATCAAACACCCCATGGATCATCACAAACAATACTCTCAAATTCACTTAATTTAGCTAAATTTATTTATCCGTTAAAAGCATTAAATAATTTAGTGCATGATTTATTTCACCATTCCATATCTATGGAGATAAAACCCTAAAAAGAACCTCGTAATTTTATCTTGATCTACAATTAAAAATTGTAAAATTAATTATCACAAAATTGGGTGCACTTAAGGACTATAAATGAGATAATTACATTACAGATCCAAAAAGTAACTAAATAATAAATGATAGAATTACATTATAGATAGAAGAAGTAACTAAATAACAAATGAGGGAATTGCATTACACAACCAAGAAGTAACTAAATTATCTCAAAACCATAATTTACAAAGATTATGCTGAATCCAATATGGAAGAGATGCATTAATAAGCTAACGATTCACAAATATATTCATCCTTTATATTAGCACATAATAAGAAAATAAACTGCGACACTGAGATGAGGGAAAATTTTACAGAAAAATAAGAGGTCATGGACAGTAATCAAACTCCAAGTGTTGCAGGCTTCATTTGTGGATCATCAGATGTTGTGTCATACGCTGAATCTCTGTAAATTGGCCCATATTTATCGCACACAAGTCCCACGTGCAGTAACAATAAATAAATCTGTTGGGTAAATGTCAAGATAATGATAAACACCTCCAATGTTTTCTATAGAGCCAACAATGTATCCATTTTTTACCATTTCTACACAATCAAACCAAATGAAAACTAAAAAGTAACTTAAAATCATAAGCGAACAGTTTAAAAAATCACAGTGCTAGATGTCTTCCTTTGTTCCCAATGTCTAGCTCCTTCCAATCCAGCGTACACACCACAAGGAGTACAAAAGATTAATGTTAATGAAAACCCAATTTGAAAATAATCTAACAAATATTACCCAAATGTCAATTCATTGAGCACATCTAATGTTCACCTTCAGCAACAAGTGCAAACCATTCTTCAATAGGTAAATGCAAAGTACAAACAATGCCATGACAAACATCGAACACTGCACACTTTTCAGGTTGGTGATCAAGTTTGGATACACTTGTAGAAGGAAAGACTAACATGACTTTACTGCAAGCTTCGTCCACATTGACATAGGCCCTAGACCGTCATCAACCAAGTAAGAGATAATGCTTTTAAACTCAATATTCTGACATACATTGGGTTGCATCCAATATTTAATGCAAAACTCTTGCGCTAATACTTTACATATTTGTTAGATATTTCAAACATGATGAATAATATCAAATAGATAGAGATCAATCCAATGTTCTAATAGAATCAGATCAAGTGATTAACACTCGGGTCAAATAAATGCATTGACAAGATATCTCCCTCTTTTAGATCGTCAAAGCAAGTCAAGTGCCTTCTCAAGGAAAATGGTTTACAAAATTATAAGTTATCAATTTGTTTCAACATTTTCTTTTGCACCTTCATGCAATGGGGACCATTGCTTTTCAAAGATGGGTAATTGATCCAGGAGGATTTGGGTCACTCAATCATACCACATATTACCATAGTTATATGTTTATCCTTGTGCTTATGCTAGTAGCTGTGTCAATGGGTTCCTTTCCTGTGTGTTAAATGATTCCTTGTAAATCTATTTCCATGTTTTCATATAGTCCTGATAGTGTCAGTATTGTAAATGATGGTCGATCAGTAACAATGGCTAGTGACATCACCATATTTTGTGGTTATGAAGATATTATTACCAATAGTTGTAACAGTACAATCGATGCTTCATCTTAATGCATTGCATAATAATATACACTTCCATTCTTTGTAGGTTAGCAATACATTGTGCTAAACCACATAATAGAATAGAGTTAAGAAGCCTTGCGATAATAACATCTAATCTCTCAGATTGTACATAACCTAGCATAATATAACTTTGCTATTACATTCTATATATGTTGTCACTTTGTTCTTTCTTTCTTGGTTCTTTAATGCATTCCACTTCATGTTATTTGTCATTTAATAAATCACTTTTGTACAGAACTTGTTTAACCCACGTTAAGTAGGTTGTCCATTGGGTCTCCTCTTGGGTTTTAGATCACTAACCCCTTTCTTGTATACTTTGGTTGAATTGTGATTATTTTATGTTTTATGTTTTATGTACTTGATAGTATAATACATGCTTCATGTCATTATTATTATTATTATTATTATTATTATTATTATTATTATTATTATTATTATTATTATTATTATTATTACAACACTATTATTTACTATGTTCCTTGGCATAATTACCATAGCTCTTTCTTTACCATCTAATAACATCCTAGATCTAGAAATATCTTTCATCCTCAATCTATAAGTAGAAATTGTATGTTAGGTCCCCATATTAGATCCATTCCAACCTCCTTTGTAAAAAACCACATCCTATAACTCTAGAGTTATTTACATGTTGGTATCATTATGTGTTGTATCTATATTGTTCTTCTACCTTTTACCTATTTATATGTTTGATATATGTAATATTATATTGTGTTATAATATGAACATGAAATAGAAAACAAAGGAATTAAACCATTTGCACATGGTTCTCTCCATCATATTAAATGGTACAAAAACCAATGTTTTTCAAGAAATGTATATTTTTAATATCACCTTTTGTTGTAGCTAGAGGCATAAGATAATAAAAGTGAGAAAAATGTTTTCCCTCTGCCACTTTCATAATTAAATTATACGATTTAATATCACCTTCCACCATAGAATTCCATCCACAGTGAATCATGAAGGCACCCACATCTAGATGGAAAAATAGTTGATGCAACATTGCAAGACTTCGAAAGTATCTATAGAGGTGAGTCCTAGAAACATCCCAAGCAAGTCCCCAAGATGCTACCACTTGGCAGCATCATGACTTACTTATAGCCTTCTCTGTGCTTTGCCATGTGGCATGATCACATTGAATTTGGGCCTCCCAACTACTTGGATTATTTATCACTTCCTTTTCCCCCAATGATGGAAGAAGCTTTGGAAGGTGTCATATCTATGTGGACTTAATCGAGAGAATGAGGATGCTCTGACATTTTGTTTCAAAGAGGAGGAAGTGATTTTGATGTGATATGTTGCCTCATATGGGGAAGATTAATTTATTAGGAGGAGATGAGGTGGTGTCATCTAATGAAGTAATGAGGCCTCATCCTCTACTGACAACATTTTATAAATACATAGATTGGAATTCTAATCGACGTACATAGGCCATGTCATCAATGGAACTCCCAGAGACATGCTTTCCACAATAGAATTCCATCCATAGTGAATCATGAAGGCACCCATAGCTTGATGGTAAAGAATTTGATGTAGCATCACTGACCCTTGGAGGTCTCCATAGAGGTGAGTCCTAATAGCATCTCTGGTAGGTCCCCATGATGCTACCAATTGGAAGCACAGTGACTTATTTATGGACTTCTCTGTGCTTTACCATATGTCATTATCACATTGAATTTGGGATTCTTGACTACTTGGATTATTCAAACTTACTTTGGGATCTAAATGAATGGGATATCTCTACATGGAGGCATCCCTAGCCTTCAGGTCTCATAGGCTTCAAAGATAATTGCTTGTTTCTATGCAGGACCAAGTTACCACTGATTGAAAGGCACATAGCACTTCTATGTCCAATATGTCTTTGAGACATAGACCATTGCAGTCACTAGGGGTCTTTGCAAAGGAAAATCCATCTAGGACACTTAATACCCACCATAGATTGTAATATGTATGATTTGGGCAGCCCCTAATGCTTGAGAATTAAACCTACCAACCTTCCCTACCACCTGGGACTAATTGCCAATTGACCACCTTTTCTCTTAACTGGTGACTCCTCTACCACGACATTCAAATTGTAGATCATGAATTATGCCCACTTATGCATCTAGGTGGCATGCACTTTGAAAAAGCTTAGGTACTCACTTCTACAGTAACAAAAGTAACAAGATAAACTCCATAACCTCAATGTATCACCCCTACATTACTATCATTGTGTAATGTGTATGATATGGCCCCTCTGATGTATGATATCACATGAAATTTTATATCATTTCTCCTCATCATCATTGCCTAGTTCAATTTAAAAAAATTCACCACTTGTAAGTTTTGTATGGCCTTGTCGTAAATTTTCTAGGTGTCAATATATTGGTAACATAAACTAACATAAGTTACAATATATACTTTAAAAACTCATTATATTATATCCATATCATTGGCATTGCAACATTGACTTGATTCATGCATCTAACATGGAGCCTTATCATAACAAAATCAGCATCATGTTGTCCTCGTCAACCCTTCACAAGAGCAAAGCTCCAATATAAGAACCTGCCACCTTAGAAACTTTGTACCCCTTTCTAATGGATGTAAGTCATGTAAATACAATAGTTTCCTTAAATCCACACAATCCCAATAGACAAAAATGCAATCTATCACATAATGATTGAGCAAAGTGGCTATCTGTTTCTACAAAGAATGCAAGCCATCATAGACTAAAGCATTGCATGACAATTTAGATCTCGATCAATTTGCTACCATAATTAATTTACATGAACTTATTTTGACATCTAAATACATTCTTACAGAGCATGAAAGTGGTGAATTATTTGAAGGTGACTTGGGGGATGATGGTGAGAAGCAATGACAAGACATTTAAGGTGATGGACTCAAAGAGACTTAGGTAACTATGGACCATTTAAAGGCTTCTCTTATACAAGTTAATGGCTCATTTATTTATTTATTGTATTTTTAAGGTTTTATTTTAGTAAAGTGAGGTTATTTAAAGTGAAAGTGAAATTTGATAGTCAGACCTCACTTCAAACTCATGATAGCTAACCATGTCTCGCCTTTTGTCCAGGAAGTGTGAAACAACAAAAATATGTTATTAATTTTAAAAATCCATCAAAAACATTATTTTTTATAGGTTCTCCCTTAATTTTTTTTTTTAATTTTTTGCCAATAGGGATAAATAAGATGCTTACAAATACAAACTCTAATTTTGGTTGCCTTTTCTTCCAAGGGTTTGTGTATGGTGTTTTTGTACGTTCTTAAACCTAATGTAATTTTCTTTAGGTGTCAATATATTGGTAGCATGGACAAATCTTGATCTAATAAAAAATTAACATCAAAAAATCAAAGACACTTCAAAAAAATATTAAAAAATACTAATTCTTTTAACATGTGATTAAAAAAACATTAAAATAATTTGACGATTAAGTTCTCCTACTTTTCATCTTCTACTTACTCTCATCTACAAACAATAAATCCTTTATATTGAACCTAGCATGGCTTCAATATCATATAATATTATACCTATTATATTATAAAATAAAAGTTTAATATAGTACATTTTTAAAAAACTTCAAAAACATAAATTACGTGATATAAATAAAACCTTTAAGTGTACGCTAAAAATACACCAAAATAAAATACTAACTTCAATGCTCTAGATAAACACGTGTGTAAAATAGTCTTTCATTCATTCATGCTTGAAAGCCATACGTTTCAAATTGGTTTCTCCATGGGAGTAGTTTCATTGACTTTATACTAACAATTGTCTCCATGGTGAAATCAAAGTCGGAGGTTAAATAAAATTAGTTTGTAGTTAGTTTGTTGCAACGATAAAATATTTTTTTATATATTTTTTTGTTAAGTGTTTGTAATTATTTTTCATTATTTTATTTGTTTTTTTATTCTAAATCATCTAATTCAATTATTAATTTCTTTGATTGGTTTTGTAGAAATATTATATAAAATTTATTATAATTTTTATATACATTGAAAATTTATTATTATATATATTATATAATTTATATCAATATTAGATTCTATAATTTATATTTTAATATTTTATAAATTTTTATAATATTTATTAATGATGAAATTGTTGAGGCTATAAAATCTATTATATGTAACAATAGTTATAGATATCTCTCTTTTTATTTTGATTGTATAGAACATTTATTACAAAGCTAAAGTTCTTATGAATGGTGTGGAAGAGGTAGTTCTATCAATATTTTCTCCTCTATTTTTTGAAGATTTATATATTTACTTTCTTTCATTCTTGCAAATCAATCAAAGGTAAATGCAGGAGAGATGTATATATCATTGATTGAACGTACTCTTGATGTGGAAGTGAAAGTTAATCCTTGGAGATCAATGTATCCAATGTCAGTTGTTGCTTTATTGAGTGTCATTCCTTGTGCTTTGTGTATGGTTAGTGCCCATGCCATTTTTATAGTCATCTATCAATGATTAACTCATGTAATAGGAGAAATTGGTACATGTGTAGGACTCTTTGTATCCCATGGGGGGGCTAGAGTATTTATTGAATGCAACAGCTACATATATGGGTAGGAAGGGTGGCTTTGAATCTAAGTTGTAGGTGATGTATACAATTTCTCCAATAGCTCCATTAACTAATCATGATTTCACCCATAAATTTTATGTTAACATAATTTTTTGTTTCTTACATAGAAGCACAACTATCTCAAGTTGAGTGTCATTGCGGTTAGATGTTTTTATTTATCTATTTTTTTCGGCTCTGCATAAAACAATTGGCATATTTAGTAATTTCAACATTTGTTTATTATGCATTCTGCCAATACATTTGTTTCATTCAAACATGTAAATATTTTAAAAATTTCCTATTCTTCTAGAGGTATGAATGATGTTGTTCTTTATATGAGAATATTCCAATCTTCTTCTATTGGGTTTGCATATCTGATGTTAGTTAACAAATTCTTGAATTGTATTTGTTTTGCTAGGTATCCCTATTAGTGAAAATTCATTTCTAATGTAATGAATGTATCAAATGTGTACCATAATATGTGCCCTAAATCTATGCTTACATATATTGGAATGTCATTTATACGTGGGAGTTGTTCCACGTCTCCAATGGCTATAATCGAGCAACAGCCAATGTCTTTGTTATTTTATTGACAAAATGCTTCATGCAATTGTTTATATTTATCTTATTGAGCATTTTTGGCCCTATAAAACTCATTTCATCTATGAGCACATATTGAATGTGTCTCATTTCTTCTTGGAAATTTGTTAACATTTGCCTCTCCAATGCTTTCATTTCTTGGATAGGAATATGAAGTGTTGAATGTAATATCGATGCATTTATGTTAAATATTGCCACACCAATTAGAGCAAGAAAAAGTAGGGGAGACTTGATTTTTCCTGGAAGCTTATCTAGGGTGTGTTTGATTATGCTTATCAAGTAAGATTTGACTATCCTTATTGTTCCTTATACAATCATTTAGAGTGATGTAACCCATGGTCCTTTTTGAGCATGTTGGTGAATTAATTTAAAGGCTTTCTGTTGAGTACTTGACAACTCATATGATATTGATTTGTTATTGTACTCAATGTTTGCATCTTTTGAGATTACACGTTGTGAATCTATGAATTGTTGTATAGTTATGTGCAGGTTGAGTAGGATTTTGAATGATTTCAGTTATGTTTATTGTCGAAGTCATAGAATCCAAGCATGTTGATGTCATCTAGCTCAACATTTATAGATGGTTGTGTACGAGATAAGATTTCCCATTCATGCATTTCCATGTCTTGTTCTAGATGTTCTTCATTATCACTTTCATCATTGCTTATCTCAACATTGTTATTTTATTTTGTATGTATTCACTCAGTATGCCATGGATTGTAAGAATCTTTTATTTCTTTGTAATGCCTCATAATGTCTACCTTATTCAATCCAATGTTTGTTGTAATGTTTCAGAATGGTTTGTAAACTAAAAGCTTTGTCCAATATAAATTTACATATAATGATGATTCAATAGGAGGCTTAGAGGAGAAACAAGGGAGTATACGAATAATTGATTGATTTGGTTTATTTTTCCATTGATTAATTTTCCTCTTATTTTTGTAAGACCATGTTCAAGTAGCCTCAATGAGTGGATTTTTATCAAGAAAAGGACATTTTAGATATTCATCAATAAAAGATGGTAGATTTTTATTGGTAGATGCACTTTGAAGAAATCATATGAATATTTGTTTGCTAATAGATATGTTAGTGAGGGTCTAGATGCAAAAGGATATTTTACAACATGTGGCATGTTTCTTGTGCACCTATGTCTCGATCAACAATAGTTTATGATAGAAACTTGCTATATGTACTCCTAGATATGCTTTCAACTCCAATTGTAGATATATCCTTGTTAGCATATGATGGTATCTTTCAGATTTGCTTTCAACTTTTACCACATATTTTTCTATATATTTGAGCATAGCATGCCAATAAATAACTGATTGGCAATCTATATTTGCATTCCATATTGAACGCATGTTTGCATTATGGATATTGACTCTTTCATCATTTCATGATGGAAGGTAAGTCTTTCAGCCTTGAATATCAATGAACATGTTTAAATTTTCTTGTAATGGCCATGGGGAATCATATTTTCATTGTAAAGTCATTCTTTTTTCTATAAACATGTAGACTCACTACACTTTGTACAATGTTGAACTCAGTTTAGAAGTTTCTCATAATATTTTTGAGGATCACTATGTAATATTGCATTAGTGGTGAGTAAGCATGGGTTATCAAGATCAGAAGACTAGATTCTTTGGTGGAGGCTATCATTATTGTGTGGGTTCCATGCTATTACCTGTTGATTAAAATATTTCCTTATAAAATCAACCTCAGCTACATTTTTCCAATTTAGTGTATCCATGTTCAGTGCATTTTCTAACCATATGAATCTATGGATGTGCATGGATCCTCTATGTTACCATTTGTACTTGAGTATAAAAACATTAAATAATGTTAACCATATATATATATATATATATATATATAGAGAGAGAGAGAGAGAGAGTAAGAAAACATAATTTCAATAAGAATACCTTAAAGAGATTATATTTATGGTTTGAAGTTTACGGATTAGGAACTTTACAGATTAGGGATTAGGGTATATAAGGTACAATCATGAAGGTAATTAGGGCAAATTTCAACTCCTTAAACCTAGATCTATGAGTAAACAATGTGATTTTAGGCTCAATTAGCTCCCACATCATCACATATTGAGCCAATTAAGGTAATTATGGCAATGAGTGATTTAATTTTGACCAAGTTGATCCTTGTGAACCTAATTCTTACTATAAAGGACGTTAATTGGGTTAAATTGATTGGTTTAGGGTTTAGGGTCTATAATTTATAGGGTTTAGGGCTTATGGTTTAGGGTTTAAGGTAATGGTACAGGGTTTAGGGATTATTTGTTCACCTATTTGTGACAAATGCATTCAAGTTTGCAATTTTGAGAAAAGTAGGGTTAGTTAAGCCAGACATGTTGCATTCACTATTCAAATGATTAAGCCATAAATTTAGTTTAGGTGCTTAATTTGCCCAAATCATGCCCCTAATTGCATAAATTCATTGATTGGATCAATTCATGACATAATCAAATTTAATTTTGCCCTAAATCATATTTCAATCTTGAAGGAGTTCAAATTGGCCTTAAATTCCTCCTTGATTAAATCAATCAACTCTTTGGTTAATTATATATTACATGACATTAAGGTTAATTTCACTTCAAATCACATCATATACAATTTAAAATAGGTACATGTGCCTTATTTTGACCCTAATTATGGATTAGGGCATTAGAGCATAGGGTTTAGGGATAAGGGATTAGGTGAAAGGGTTTAGGTTTAAGGGTGTATATAAGGTCTAATTTATCTACGTCATGTTCTCCTAATTCTCACTACAAATGATGTTAATTGGGGCTAAATCAATTGGTAAATAGAGAAAGTTTATGGTTTATAATCTAAGGTATAGTGTTTAAGGTTTATGGATTAGGGATTAGGGTTTAATGTATGTTGGCTAACAGATTTGTCCTTATATAAAGATATTTTATTTTAACTCCATACCCTTCTCTTAAGAAAAATTAAGTTAAACAAAAAATGGGTGAACTATCAAGATTAGTTCCCCTCTGAATTAAGGTACAACTCCCTTTAAGATTTTCAATGAATTTAAATATTTAGATACACTTTTAACTAGAAAGTATTTAAAGGAAGACTAATATCCATACATCATTATGTTATGGATACGAGACTTTATAAAAGCAATAGGTAACATAATACATAGATTCTATTCTCAATAACAATTAAATAGATAAATGTATATATGTTTAACCAGTAAATGATAAAACACACATAATAGATTGTCTAATGGAAAAGAAATTACTATATGAAGGAAGATTTCACATAGAAAACCCACTTTCAAATACTCAAAGTCATAGATCTAAGTACTCAGTAATTAATTCTCATTTTCATTCACAGATGAAAAATGTTTTAGACAAACATCACATATATTTGTAAAAACAATGGTCCAATTCTAAAATTTCTCACTCCTTTTTTTCCCTTTTTTATCTCCCCATCTGTTTTTTACATCCAAAAATATATATTGTTGCCTTAACTCATCCATCTTTTAAACTAAACTAGAGTTAAAGTAACTTTGACCCATACGGGATTTAGTTTTTAAAAATTCAATAAAGATCAAGTTTCGAATAGAAAAGTAACTGAATAATTGAATAAAAGAGACTATGTAAGTAAAAACATTATTGAAGTGATGAACGAGGATCTCCAGATTTGCTATGTTTAGTGGGATACACACTATCAGCTTTCCATTCCTGAAATGTTGTAACAAACTCCTAAATTTTTGAAAGATTGGGAATGCTAACGTGTTTTATCCTTGCTTTCTAGATGTTTTCTTCCCTAAAGAAATTTCCCATCTTTTTTGTGTACTCCGGGAGTGTGTCGATACAGCGACAAAGAAGTGAATCTACCTTTGAAATATGAGAGAAGTTTTCAGTTGATAATCTGTCACTTTCTTTAATGAAGTTAATCTTTTCCCTAAAGGACTGAATCACAACATTGATGTCTTTCTCTGGTTTTCCATCATCTTTTATGTAAATGATATCAATGCTCTATAGATCATGTTGTAATGACTGAATGAATTCAGTTATTTCTTTGATCATTTTTGTGATTTCCAATTGTCCTTGTTGGGATACTAAATTTCTCCATTCAACATTTTTCTTACTTGCATATAATATATCTTCATCCAGTCTTGTCAAGTTCTTTTTTGACAAAAGCTTTGTTATCCCATATTTTTACACTTCATCAATCTGATTCATCACGCTCATCCATTTTCCTTCCTCTTTTATCCACAAAGCGTTCTGAGTCTTCAAATCTTCAAAAGTGATTGTGGTCAGATCATATACATTCTTCAATTTATGAATGTATTATGTACCTTTCAAGATGATGCCATCCAACCAACTATCAAATACTCTGTTAATAATTTTGCTTCTGTGTATCTGATCCAACATCCTTTGATTGACATGAGATTTTGGGTCAAAATATAGGGGCATTTAGGTAATTGGTTGTGGATCTGGACTATGAATGGCATCAATATATTTTTCCATTGACCATACAGTCTATTTTAACTCCCTTTTATCCTTTTCATCCTTTCAAGTTATGCTAACTGTTCTTTTAGTGGAAGCTTCTAGATGATGTACATCCATGACATGTGATGCAGTCCTAAGGTCTACCTTTACAACTATAAAACCTTGAACAGTATGATCTTGAACTTCTTCATTTGTTTTTGGTTAGGCAATTTCTGCATTCTAGTTCCCTGTGTTTGGGTCAACATCTATCCTGGATGTCATTTTAATTTTTTGGATTTAGGAGATTTCCCTAAAAACTTGCTCACCATATCTTCCAAGGGTAAAGAAAATGGAACTACTTTCATTTTATGACTGATTGAACTTTCCATTCATTTAGGTGTAGAAGCTGAGGCTTCTCTATCAGGATTCAGTTGATCAGAAGGTACATTTGATTTGTTGATCTATACTAATCTCTTCCACCATTGGTGAATCAGATTCTTTATCACCTTTGACTTCTCCTAAATTCTCTTCAGAATTCAAATCCATAATCACTTTTTCAAAAATTTGATTCTTTTTCTTACTTTGAGTCCTTGACCTGGTGGCACAAGGAGGCAGGGTAGCTACAAGGGCCTTCTTAAATTCTTTGATGACAGGGTCCCTTCCAATTTTTGACTTGGAAGTACTTGCATCACAGATAGCAATAGGCTGGTTAGATGAGTTTATTGGGAATGGAGATTCAATTATTATTGTACATTATTGGGAGACTATGTTTTGAGATCCTCCCAATTTTTACTCTCTCAGTGATTTTTTAGTTCTCCTTGTCAATGGAAGAGTCTTGACCTCAATTCTATCTTCTTCAATTTTCTCCCAGTCAATTTCTAAAATAGGTGATTATTATATTTACTCAAATTGTGGATCAGTCACTTGTTCATCATTTTCAACAATTCTAGAAACGTCCATGTTTAATTTAAGGGTAATTATCTGCCCTAGGGAAAACTTAGACCACAGTCTTCTTCCGACTTCATATTCATCTGAACAATCCTCCCAATAATCCTCTAATTGAGGAATATGTGAAAACCCTGTTCCAAGATTCAAGTTATCTCTAACAAAACCTTTGCCGTCAAATTGTGGTCTGGCTATGAAGTATTGAAAATTGAATTTCTTAAGATCCAATTCTAAATTTAAAGCATCAGATGTTGTTTTGCATGAATAACATAAAAGTTCAATAGGAAAAGATATACCGTATTTATTCTTCATTAGTACTTTTTTATCTACATGTGTTAATTGCCTGTAGACTTTTATTAGCAGAAATCGATCAAAAACATACCTAGGTAACCTCAAGGGTTCACCATCAAAACCCCCAAATCTAATATAAGTCAACCTAGAAAATATAATGAAAAGTAACTATCACGCTCTTGTAAATTTTTTTCTTCATTGAAAAGTAACTATAGGAAGAAGTAATACTAAGGTTAGAGTATGGTTCCTTGGGAGGGATTCTCATCATAGACATAAGGGTTTATCTGTTGATATGTAGTAGATAATTACCATCTACAGTCCTGATGGACCTGTTTTGAGGTTCATATCTATTCATGCATTCAAGGACTAATTCAACGCATTGTATAGCCATGGGAAAGGCCGCAGCTTCAACGAGGCCACTTTCTACTATTTTTTGCATCATAGGATTCATCATAGGATTTCTAGCCCTTTCCTTAAAATCTTCCAAATCATATTGGACCAGAGAAGTGTCCCCAATTTTAGGTAGAGAACATATGAGACCAGGGCCATGCTCGTAATTAAGACAAGTGGATTTCATGGCTATAGGTCGGTGAATATAATGAAACGAGAGTGTTTTGAATTTTTAAATAATGCCATAAATTCAAAAGAATCCTTCTTTCCAACCAAGTAAAGGAAACAACTTACAGTAAGAGTGAAACTTACCTTAAGTTTATCTAAAATCACTACAAATTTAAGCAATCGAATATCTTATATCACATGTGTTATTCTCTTTTGTATCATCTAGTATGCTTGTTTGCTAAATTTGAATTATTCTCTCTTGATACAGAGATTAACCAGATCAAATAATTAAATCAAAATAATATGTGCTAAACATGCTTGATAAGACATGCATTAAGACATATGCATTAATGGCAAGCATATTTTATGTATGATTTTGATGAGTAATGATTATTTGTAACCTCATGAAAATTCAAAATTTTTCGCTTTATAATGAGTTTTTGATATATTTTCCTCTAAATCTCCTGCTAATTTTAACTTAGAGAAATCCTCAAGGTGAGATAAGAGTATAGCTGTTGAACCATTGGATCACTGAACCATTGAACTTTTGAAAATATGGTTCAAATTTGGGGTTAAATGATATGAAATGAACCACATAGATAGACCAATAGTCACATGATCTTTCTAGAAACTTCAGACTTTGAAACTTAGAACCATTGAACTCTTCAAACTTTGAAGACATTGAACTGTTAAACTCTTCAAACTTTGAAGACATTAAACTGTTGAACTTTTGAACTCCGAAAAAGGGTTGAAGTTCAACCGTAAGGTTCTAAGACATAATTAAAATATAAAGGAATAGTGCATTTTGAGAAATATTGAACCATTGAACTTTGCTATGTAGGTTCAAGTGATAGGTTCAAGCGATTTATTAATTTGGACAAGGGAACTGATTGAACATGACTCTTTACAAAATATCGAGTATTAAATTCTTGAACTGGTGAACTTTAGAACTGTTGAACTTTTGAACTCTGAAAAGGGTTCAAGTTCAACCGGAAGGTTCAAAGTCATAATTAAAATACACAAAGAGACAAATAGTTCACTTTTGATAAATATTGAACATATTGAATCACTAACTCATTGAACTTGTTGAACTCTGAGAAAGGTTCAAGTTCAAAGGTTCAATTATTTTAGAAATTTCACACATAGGAAATGATAGGCGGTTGAACTGCTTTTATGGCAAAATTCAAGAAAAATTGAATAAGGGTGACTCAAAAACTAACATTGGCTCTAATTGGGGACATTATTTATGGTGAAATATAGAGAATTTAGAAATTCTGGTTACACAGACCGGAAAATAGAAAAGGAATAAAAGGAGAAACACAAACCAAAAATGGGAAAGGAAAACACAAAATGCAACAAGAAAATAAAAGGTTGTGTACAAAATAGGGGATACCTGTTTCACAGTCGATACAACTTGAGATCCTATCCATTACAGGATAGGGGTAAAATAGTTCCATCTAGATATTCCAATTTAAAAGAATTAGGACCAAGTACCTAATGAATTTTGAAAGGTCCTTTCCAAAGTGAATTAAATTTACCATGTGCTCCTTTAGGTTCTCTCCTTCTATCCCATAGTAATACTTCATCTCCTTCCATGAACTTTTTGGGTCTAGTTTTTTGATCAAAAATCCTTTTAACTCTAGTTTTATGAGCAGTAATATGATCAACTAGTTCATTCCTTTCTTCTTCAATCTTAATTAAATACATAACTCTTTTCTCTAAAGAGTCTTGAAAGTACTGATCTTCAATAACATTTTTTAATCTAGACGTAGATAATTCTATAGGTAATGATATATGTGCTCTTATTCCATAAACCAGATCAAATGGTACCATTCCTATTGCTCTTTTTGGGGTTACACTGTTAGCCAAAAGTGCTGATCCAGGCATCAATTTAGGCGACAATTCGGGTGACAGTTCCACCCCAATTGATGATGGAACTTCCGAGAGCCATAACTTTTGCACCGTAGCTCCAATTGACTTGCCGTTTGAACCGTTGGAAAGCTGAGAATGAGGGGAATGTTGTGAAATGGAATCAAGCTCTGCTTGATGAATTTTGACCCCTGAAAACCCAACGGAAGTGACTCAAATTTCAATTTTAATAGTGCTGTCTAAAAATAGTAAGTTTCTAAAAATAGTAATTCCTCGAATTATGTATTGTTTTAAATATTGGAAGTCGTACCAATTCATCTCCCTCAAGATTGGTGACCTTCCACGTCCTCACCATTCTTTCAAATTGTGTATAAAATAAGAGGTAACCCGAAATGTGAAGACAGACATCTCTTCCCAGAGATAAGCATATATTTGTATTACGATTTTGAGTAATACTACATCTCTTCTCAGAGAATTCATTGTTACTGTGTTATTTATATGTTATTGTGATATTTATCAACCAAAACATTTGAGTTTTGGATCAAGTGCTTCGTACAGTTTCTTATGCCAATCTCTAGGGTTATCACTCACCAATTTCTTTATGATGGCTATCAAATTTTTATTACTAGACTCTGCTTGTCCATCTCCTTGAGGGTAATAATCTAATGAGTGAGAAAGAGAGATACTATGCACATATCAGAATGAAGTAAGCTCCATTGAAGAAAAATGGGTAGTGTTATCTGCCACAACCCTCTAAGGAACACCAAAATGTACCAGTATATTTTCTTTGAGAAAATCACATACCACTTTTGAAGTAGTTCTCTTCACAAGGATCACTTCAACCCATTTCATAAAATAATTAGTTGTTGTTAGAATGTGTGTATGACCAACACTCAAAGGAGGTGAAAGAGGACCAATGAAGTTTAATCCCCACTGTTTGAAAGGTTCTTCAATAATGATAGGTCTCAGAGGTAATGTTGCAAGTTGTGGTCTTCCTAAGAACAATTTGCATTTTTCACAGTTAACTACCCATTTATATGCATATTTGAACATACCTAGCCAATAATAAAAATTTCTAAGGATTTTAAATGTTGTACCTGAAGAAGAGTATTGTCCACCACAGGGTTCATTATGAAAAACTTCCAATAGTTTGCATTGTTGTCCTTTATCTACATATCTCAGTTAGGTTCCATCTAATCACTTTTTGTATAGGATGTCACCCCATATCACATATTAACTTCAGATTCATTTTCTCCTTCGGGGATAAATGACTGGGACAATCTCCATAAGTAAGATAGTGTGTTAGGTTTAGGAACCATGGATCTTGTAAACTCACCAATAGAATAGTAGGAAGTTCTTCTTCCTCTTCTTTACTTCTGGATATCAATTTACATAAACCTTGACCTCTAACTAATTTGGTTGGCTTAATCTCTAGATTGTATTCTTGAATTTTAGCAACCCATGTTGCTCTATTGTTCATCCCAACCTCTTGCTGATTGAGAATGTTTTTCATAGCCGAACTAGGAACAAATACAACTGAATGAGAATGAAGTATATAATATCTAAATTGTTTAATAGCCTTCACTACAACAAAAGCTTATTTCTTAGATAAAGAATATTTAATTTCATGTTTCTTGAGAGGAACACTCATAAAGGCTATTGGGGCTTCTACATTTACTTCATTTTTCTGTAACAAGATGCTAGACATTGTATGTTCTGAAGCTTAATAGTATATAGCAAAATCTTTTTGGAAATTAGGATTTACCAAAGTAGGTATTTGTGCAATTACTTCTTTAATATCTTCAAATGCTTTCTTAGCAGCTTCATTCCATTTGAATGCTTGTTTTTCACTCATCATCCCCACAATATGTTTTGTAATCTCAACAAAATTAGGAATGAACCTTCTGATAAAATTAATCTGACCAAAGAAAGACTTAACTCCAATCTTATTAGAAGGAAGACTTAACTGTTGTATTTCTCTAACTCTTTCTGGGTCAATTTTGAATCCACCTTTTGAAACTAGGTGTCCTAATAATTTCCCTTTTGTAACATAGAAAACTAACTTCTTAGGATTAAGAGATATCCCATGACTCAAGCATCTTTGTAAGACTATCTCTAGATCCTTCAGATGATCTTCTCTTTTCTAGATAAAATAGTCAAATCATCAAGATAGATAAAAATAATTCTATCTTTCAAATATTTAAAGGATGAATCCATCATCCATTAAAAAGTTGCACCAACATTAATCAGACTGAGGGGCATACGGTTATAAGCAAAAGTTCCTTGAGGTGTAGTGAAAGCAGTTTTATGTTGGTCAGTCATAGCTACACTTATCTGATTATAACCTAAGAACCCATCTAGCATGGACATCATTTTTGACCTAGCAACAGTTTGTAAGATGTGATCCATCATAGGCAAGGGATAATTATCTTTTAAACTGGCTTGATTCAAATTCCTAAAGTCACGACAAATTCCTATTTCTCCATTCTTTTTGTGCATTGGAAAAATGTTCACTACCTAGGTGGAGTGATGAATTGGATAAATAATCCTAGCCTTTAGCATCTTGTCAATCCCTTTAAAGATATCTTCAAAAACTTTTGGGTTATAATTTCTCAACTTCTACCTAAAAGGAGTTGAATTTGATTTCAAAGGAATGTGATGCTGAAATTGTCTACATCTAAAATCTTTGAGGTCATCATAGCACCAAGCAAAGACATATTTATACTTAATCAGTAGATTAAATAATTTATTTTTCTCCTCTGGTGAACAACACTTACCAATGGAGATCCATTTAGGGTCAATTTCACTTCCAATGTTGATTTTCTCATAATCCGTTATTTTGACTTTGCCTTTAATATATTCATCTTGTCTAGTGAACAAATGTTCTAGAGAGACCAGTCTTTTAGGGATTTTGTTTCTTTTTATTTGAATTACATCATCTTTTGAATTGATCCCTACATCAAGAGTAGATACTTTACATTCTATTTTTGAACCTTCAAAATAATTCCCCAAAAACATATCAGCATTCTCCCAAAAAAATTGATCTATTTATTATTCTCAAAAACTTGCCAATTTTCAGCATTATTTGGGACATTAGGATGATAAATTAGTTCTATTATATACAAATCCTTTTCAAAATTGGGGTGTGGGAGAAGAAGAGAAGCTGGTACTGCTAGAGAATCTGATCGAGTGTTTTGGTCTTTGGGAGTTGCCTCAATGGAAAAGGCATCAATGCATTCTATCTCATCCTAAACATTGTTTTTGTAATGTCTTAATCTGTCATTTTTAACTGAGAAAATGCTTCTCACTTGTGTGATAATTAATTCAGCATCTCCTTTTGCCTTGAGTATTTTTATACCTTTTCCTTTAGCTTCATTTAGCCTAAGCAATAAAGCTTCATATTCTGCAGTATTTTTAGTATTTTTAAACTCTAGCTTGAAAGAGTAAGGAAAAGTTTCACCTTCAGGTGAGATCAACACAACTCCTGCTCTTAAACCAATGGTAACACAACTACCATCAAATTCCATGATCCATAGATCATCTAAATGAAGAGACTTTGGGATAGATTCTTCCTTTACATCTTTAGAGGAGAGAAAATAGATGCCAAATTCACATTCTTCAAATAGAATCTGAGACTTAGGATCATCAGAAGGATATATGGTAAACTTGCATATTGGTCTAGGGCCCAGTTTAACTTTCTACTTTCCCACTATAATTGTAGCTTCTGACTAATCCAATTTAATCTTCCCTCCCAAATATTTACAAAAAGTCATGCTCAACAACATTCCATAACTAGCAGGGATATCTACTACCAAGATAGTCAACTTCACTTTTTTATCAGGATAGGCTGCAAGAGCAACTCGTGCATCTTTAATTTGTCTGAGCAAAGGGATCTATTTTCCATCCATGGAGTAACATCTACCAAATGTTTTTGTAAGGGTTAAGCCTAAGGCTTTGGCTATAGAAGAAGGCATTATATTATCAGAAGCACCTGAGTCTATGATACAATTGCTGAGTTTATGACTATTTATGAACAAAGAAACATAAAATGGGTTGGGTTTCATATCATCCATATAAGGAGTATCATTAGATGAATTGAGGGTCATTCTAGAAGTATGAGTGGGTGATTCATATGGAGAATTAAATAATTGGGCAATGGGAGACTCAGTATTAATGTTTAATTGACTTTCATGTTTAACTTGTGCAGGGCCATATTTGACCAATTTATCAAGTTCTTTGGGTTTCAACTTGAGGTATTCAGTAGGGGATATTTGAATTTTTCTAGACTTACAAAATTCTAAAATATCAAAAGAAGTATCACAATCATTTCTATGCAATAATATGTTTTCTTGTGTCTTCAGATTAGCATTAGAGATTTTAGTAAAAGGTTCTTTACCTTTAATGAACATTTCTTGAGTATTATAAAATCTCAGATTCTTTTGACTTCTAGTGAGCACAGCACATGAAGGATCTTCAAGACTAACCAATATTTCACATCCTCTTTCTGAATCTGAATCATATTCAAGGAAGTGTATTTTAGAGTTTCCAAGTCTCTCAGAGCTCCTTTCTTCTTCAGTAATTTCCCCTAAGACATCTTGAGTAGTAGTCATTTGATTAAATCTAAGCATCTCAGGGCAAGAATTTCCATCATGATCAGTAGTCAAATGAAAAATACACATGTTATTTCTTCCAAGAGGACCTTCAATAGCCAATCTTGGTTATGTTGATGTAAGTGGTAATGTCTTACCAACATTTGCTTGTTGATTTCTCCTACCAATATCTTGATATGTTTGTTGGAATGAAGTACTAGCTTTTGGTAATTATATTTTAAGAGCAATCATATAATTGACTAATCTTTGAACTATAGGATCTATAGAGGATGAAGTATTAACATTAGGTAGCTAAACTTCTTTCTTCCATTTTTTGGCCATAATAAGATCATCCTCTAACTCAACTGCCAATGATTATACATCAGTTAAATTGACAATTATACTTCTTCTAAGATGAAAACTTATATTGGGAGGCATAGAATTAATAAAGAAACATTTCTAGTTCTCAGCAATCAGTCTTTTAGCAGTAGGAATCTTGTGCACAGTTCTATTGAATTTGGCTATAAATTCCCTCATGGGTTCATGTATCTCCTTCTTAAGCTGAGTCAATTGAGCAAGAATAGAATGTTTATCTTCTGCACTTTTGAACCTATTTTCAAACATAGTTTTTATATCATTCCAACTTGTGATTGAGGAATCAGTTAGATTATAAAACCATTGTGCTGCAATATTAGTTAGAGTTTGCACAAAAAGCCTTATGGCTACATCTTGATGTTGTACGCCTAACACACCACATGTCATTGCAAAGGCACTCAGATGTTCCTCTCATGATTGTCTTCCATATCCTTTAAATTTGGGTAAATTTTCCATTGTATTTTTAGGCAAAGGATTTAGGTTGGCCCCTAAATTTCGAGGTCCTATGGCTACGCCCCAAGGCTGGGCCATTAGAAGAAAACTTATGGCAGAAGGAAAGATAGTACCAAAAAGAGTTAAGGCTTGATAGAAAAAGGATGTAGAGGGTTTTGGAGGGCTAGGAGGTCTACTTCTATCTTTTCTAACATGAGTGGAAATATAAGGAAAATTTAGGCTTTGCAATGTTTGAAAAGTAGAATCTTCAATTCCTTCTCTTCTCAAAGACCTTATGTATCTTCTAAAATCCAGTTTATGATATTATAATTATTAACTTCACACTTCAGGGGAATTAATTCCTTGTTGCATTTTCTACTTGTCTCCTTCTTTGCCTTAGTAACAATAATCTTATATTATCAGCCAATTCTTCTTCTTTTTCTAATATTCTACTTGCCAATCTATAATCATCAATATTCTGATGAGAATGTCAAGCAAGAGTATTTAACTAGCTAATTATATCTTCTTGTTCATCCTGAAAAAAAATATTAGGTTGTAAAATAGGAATTATATTTTCATGAGGAAGCACCAATATTGCCTCATATTAAGGCGACCAAATCAATTTTGTTCCCCAGTGGAGTCGCCAAAAAACTATTGGCTAATAGATTTGTCCTTATATAAAGATATTTTATTTTAACTCTGTACCCTTCTCTCAAGAACAAATAAGTTAAACAACAAATGGGTGAATTATCAAGATTATTTCCCCTCTGAATTAAGGTACAATGCCCTTTAAGATTTTCAATGAATTTAAATATTCAGATACACTTTTAACCAAAAAGTGTTTAAAGGCAGATTAATATCCATACATCATTATGTTATGAATATGAGATTTTATAATAGCAATAGGTAACAGAATACACAGATTCTATTTTCAATAATAATTAAATAGATAAACGTATATATGTTGAACTAGTAAATGATAAAACACACATAATAGATTGTGTAATGGAAAATTAATTACTATATGAAGGAAGATTTCACATAGAAAACCCACTTTCAAATACTCAAACTCACTCTAAGTACTCAGTAATTAATTCTTATTTTCATTCACAGATGAAGAATGTTTCAGACAAACATTACATATATTTGTAAAAACAATGGTTCAATTCTAAAATTTCTCACTCCTTTTTTTCCCTTTTTTATGTCTTCATCCTTTTTTACAACCAAAAATATATATCATTGCCTTAACTCATCCATCTTTTAAAATAAACCAGAGTTAAAGTAACTTTGACCCATACGGGATTTAGTTTTTACAAATTCAATAAATATCAAGTTTCGAATAGAAAAGTAACTGAATAACTAAATAAAAGAGACTATGTAAGTATAATCATTGTTGAAGTGACAGACTAGGATCTCCATATTTTCTATGTTCAATGGGGTAGACACGTCGACCTTTCCATTCCTGAAATGCTATAATGAACTCCTAAATTTTTGAAAGATTGGGAATGCTGATGTGTTTTATCCTTGGTTTCCAGATGTTTTCTTCCCTCCAAATTCTTCCCATCTTTTTTGTGTGCTCTGGGAGTGTGTTGATACAGCAACAAAGAAGTGATTCTACCTTTGAAATCTGAGAGAAGTTTTCAGTTGATAAGTTGTCACTTTCTATAATGAAGTTAATCTTTTCTCCAAAGGACTTAATCATAACATTGATGTCTTTCTCTAGTTTTCCATCATCTTTTATGTAATTGATATCAATGCTCTATAGATCATGCTGTAATGAATAAATGAATTGAGTTATTTCTTTGATCATTTTTGTGATTTCCAATCATCCTTGTCTGGATACTGAATTTATCCATTTAACATTTTTCTTACTTGCATATAATATATCTTCATCTAGTCCTATCAAGTTATTTTCTGACAAAAACTTTGTTATCCCATATTTTTACACTTCGTCAATCTGATTCATCATTCTCATCCATTTTCCTTCCTCTTTTATCCACAAAGTGTTCTGAGTCTTCAAATATTCAATAGTGATTGTTGTCAGATCATATACATTCTTCAATTTATGAATGTATTATGTACCTTTCAGGATGATGCCATCCAACCAACTATCAAATACTCTGGTAATCATTTTGCCTCTATGTATCTGATCCAGCATCCTTTGAATGATAGGAGATTTTGGGTCAAAACACTGGGGCATTTGGGTAATTGGTTGTGGATCTGGACTATGAATGGCATCAATATATTATGCCATTGACCACACAGTCTATTTTAACTCTCTTTTATCCTTTTCATCCTTCCAAGTTCTGCTAACTATCCTTTTAGTGGATGCTTCTAGATGATGTACATCCATGGCACGTGATGCAGTCCCAAGGTCTACCTTTTCAACTGTAAAATCCTGAATAGTAGGATCTTGAACTTCTTCATTTGTTTTTGGCTAGGTAATTTTTGCATTCTAGTTCCTTATGTTCTGGTCAACATCTACCTTGGATGTCATTTTTAACTTTTTGGATTTAGGAGCTTTCCCTAAACACTTGTTCACCATATCTTCCAAGGGTAAAGAAAATGGAACTACTTTATTTTTATGACTGATTGAACTTTCTAGCCATTTAGGTGCAAAATCTGAGGCTTCTCTATCATGATTTAGTTGATCAGAAGGTACAATTGAAATAATCATCAATTCGATAAAATCAAAAGGAATCACTATTTTTTTACTATACTAACCTCTTCTACCATTGGTGAATCAAATTATTTATCACCTTTGACTTCTCCTGAATCCTCTTTAGAATTCAAATCCATAATCACTTTTTTAGAAATTTGATTCTTCTTCTTGCTTTGAGTCCTTAACCAGTTGGCATGAGGAGGCAGGGTAGTTACAAGGGCCTTCTCAGATTCTTTGATGACAAGTTCCCTTCCAATTTTTTACTTGGAAGTACATGCATCACAAATAGCAATAGGTTGCTTAGATGAGATTATTGGGAATGGAGATTCAATTATTGTTGTACATTACTGGGAGACTATGTTTGGAGCTCCTCTCAGTTTTTGCTCTCTCAGCCATTTTTTAGTTCTCCTTGTCACTCGAAGGGTCTTGAACTCAATTCTAGCTTCTTCACTTTTCTCCCAATCAATTTCTAAAATAGGTGATTATTTTATTTGCTCAAATTATGGATCAATCACATGTTCATCATTGTCAACAATTCCAAAAATGTCCATGTTTAATTTAAAGGTAATTATCTACCGTAGGGAAAACCTGGACCACAGTATTCTTCTGACTTCAAATTCATTTGAACAATCTTCTTAATAATCCTCTAATTGAGTAATATGTGAAAACCTATTCCAAGATTCAAGTTATCTCTGGCAAAAACTTTGCTATCAAATTGTGGTTTGACTGTGAAGTATTGAAAATTGAATTTCTTAAGATCCAATTCTAAATTAAAAGCACCAGATGTTGTTTTGCATGAATAACATCCAAATTCAATAGGAAAAGGTATACCATATTTATTCTTCATTGGGAATTTTTTTATCTACATGTGCTAATTACCTTCAGACTTCTATTAGCACAAATCGGTCAAAAACATACCTGGGTAACCTCAAGGGTTCACCATCAAAACCCCCAACACTGATATAAGTGAACCTATAAAATTAAATGAATAAACCACCATAGATATTAATTAACTACATAGCTTCATCAGACAACCTCTTATTAATGTTATTTAACAATTCAAAAGTCATTTTCCCAATAAAAACATCATTGACCCTCCTGTAATCCTCATAGCAGTTATGCATTTGTAATGGTGAGTAATAATCATAAATTTTACTGTCTTCAGCCAAGGGTGCATGAAATAACCCTACCCATTGTCTTGTAGAAGCCAGACAATAGAGGAGTTATGAAGACATATAAAATCTATATTTCCCAAACAATTACATAAACCCTGATGCAAACATTTAGCTACAATTTTTGCCCAATCCAAATATTGTTCTCCTTGGAGGATCACCTGTATGAAGAAGTACATCTAGTCTTCCATATAATATGCATGAGCATTGCCTTTTAGTCTGTGTAGTAATACCAATTTATCTTGTACTTACGGAGTCATATGATTTCTTGTTAATGGCCCAGGCAATTTTGAACCTTCTTTTTGGAATTTCAAGAGCCAATTCCTAGCAATCACACTCTTGTAAATTATTTTCTTTATTGAAAAGTAACAATAGGAAGAAGTAATACTAAGGTCAGATTATGGTTCCTTGGAAGGGATTCTCATTATAGACATTAAGTTTTGTCTGTTGATATGTCGTAGAATATTACCATCTGCAGTCCTAATGCACCAGTTTTGAGGTTCATATCTATTCATGCATTCAAGGACTAATTCAAGGCATTGTATAGCCATGGGAAATGTTGCAACTTCAACTAGGCCACTTTCTACTATTTTCTACATCATAGGATTCATCATAGGATTTCTAGCCCTTTCCTTAAAATCTTCCAAATCATATTGGACCAGAGAAGTGTTCCTAATTTCAGGCGGAGAACATATGAGACCAGGGCCATGCTCGTAATCAAGATAAGCAAATTTTATGGCTACAGGTCAGAGAATATAATGAAAAGAGAATGTTTTAAATTTTTAAATAATTCCATAAATTCAAAAGGACCCTTCTTTCCAACCAAGTAAAGGGAAAAACTTACAGTAAGAGTGAAACTCACCTTAAATTTATCTAAAATCACTAGGGATTCAAGCAATTAAATATCTTATATCACCTGTGTTGTTCTCTTTTGTATCGACCAGTATGCTTGTTTTCTAAATTTGAATTGTTCTCTCTTGATACAGATATTAACTAGATCGAATAATTAAATCAAAACAATACGTGCTAAACATGCTTGATAAGACATGCATTCTAACATATGTGTTAATGGCAAGCACATTTTATGCATGATTTTGATGAGTAATGATTATCTGTAACCTCATGAATATTCAAAATTTTCCTCTTTATAGTGATTTTTAGATATATTTTCCTCTAAATCTCCCACTAATTTTAACTTAGATAAATCCTCAAGGCAAGATAAGAGTATAGCTATTGAACCATTGGATCATTGAACCATTGAACTTCTAAAAATATGGTTCATCTTTAGGGTTCAATGATATGAAATGAACCACATAGACCGACCAATAGTGACATGATCTTTCTAGAAACTTTGGACATTGAAACTTAGAACCGTTGAACTCTTAAAACTTTGAAGACATTGAACTGTTGAACTCTTTAAAATTTGAAGACATTGAACCGTTGAACTTTTGAAATCTGAAACAGTGTTCAAGTTCAACCGTAAGGTTCAAAGAAATAATTGAAATACAAAGGAACAGTGCATTTTGAGAAACATTAAACCATTGAACTTTGCTATGTAGGTTCAAGCGATGGGTTCAAGTGATTTATTAATTTAGACAAGGGAACTGAGTGAACATGACTCTTTACAAAACATCAAGTATTAAATTCTTGAATTGCTAAACTTTTGAACTGTTGAACTTTTGAACTCTAAAAAAGGGTTCAAGTTCAACCGAAAGATTCAAAGTCATAATTGAAATACACAAAGGGACAAACAATTCACTTTTGGTAAATATAGAACCTATTGAACCATTAAACTCATTGAACTTGTTGAACTATGACAACGGTTCAAGTTCAAAGGTTCAATTCTTTTAGAAATTTCACACAAAAGAAACGATAGCTAGTTGAACTTCTTTTATGGCAAAATTCATGAAAAATTGAATAAGGGCGACTCAAAAACTAACAATGTATATATGGTTTAGGGTGTAAATAGGATCCACTATGTTTTGGGGCTTAATTATCCCCCATATCATCATAGATTGATCCAATTAGTTAATTGAGACAATGAGTAATTTGATTCAAGCCAAATTAAGTAATGTATATACCTAATTATTACTCTAAATGATGTTAATTAGCACTAAATAAGTTAGTTTAGGTTTAAAATATAGGGTATAAGGTTTATGGTTTAGGTCTTGGGGTTTAATACCTATAAGGTTTAGGGTTTGGGGTACATATAGTCCAATGACAAAGATAATTAAGGATAAGTTGAATCATTTAGAACTATTTGTGACTATAGAATGTGTTTTTAGTTTGCCATTATACCCCATGGAATCATTTAGATTGGGTGAATTAGTGTAATAGGGAAATCAATTGTGTGATTTTAGACCAAACTGAGCCTTGTGAAATTAATTATTAGTCTAAATGATGATAATTTGGGCTACAATCATGGGTTTAGGGTTTAAAGAGTTTATATCTATGGTTTAGAGTTTAGGGATTATGGTATAGGTTTTAAGGTATATAAGGTACAATCATGAAGGCAATTGGGGGAAATTAGAGCACCTTAAACCTAGATCTATGAGTAAAGAATGTGATTTTGGGCTCAATTAGCCCCCGCATCATGACAAATTGAGCCAATTAAGTCAATTTTGGTAATGAGTGATGTCATTTTGACCAATTTGATCCCTATGAACCCAATTCTTACCATATAAAGGATGTTAATTGGGGCTACATTAATTTATTTAGGGTTTAGGGTTTAGGGTTTAAGATATAAGATATCGGGTCCAATAACTAAGGTAATTAAAGAAAATTTGAGTTGATTATTCACCTATTTGTGACAATTGCCTTCATGTTTTCATTTCTGATAAAATTGGGTTAGTTAAGCCATACATGTTGTATACATTATACAGTTGATTGAGCCATAAATTTGGTTTAGGGCCTCAATTTTTCCCAAATCACACTCCTAATTGTATAAATTAACTAATTGGATCAATTTATGATAGAATCAAACTTAATTTTATGCTAAATCATATTTTCCTCTTAAATGGGTTTAAATTGCCCTCAAATGTCTCCTTGATTAAATGAACCATCTCTTTGGTTAATTATATGTGACATGACATTAGGGTTAATTTCACTCCAAATCATATCATATATGATTTAAAATAGGTCCATGGGTCTCATTTTGACCCTAATTAACTTCACAATTGAAATAATCAACATTTGCATTCACTAGCTAATGACATTCATGTTTATTAAGCTCAAAACCACATTTTATACATATAAAACTTGCATAAATAAATAATGTTTCATTTTTTCACTCGAGCTAAATAAATTAGATCTGATCAACCCCTAAATAACATTTTATATTCAGGCATTTAGGTTGAAGGGGCTTCAAATAGCCTCAATTTACTTCAAATGCATAGTTAGAATGGACTCCAAAGGCTACGTTTTGGCCATAGGTTTAAAAAAAAGCATTTTATAACATCTCATGATAAAATAAGTTGTATTGTAAAAAATATAATGACTTTGAGCAATAATGGATTGTGAAGGAGGATAAATTATATAAGAGGAGATATCAAGGCAAAAATTTGAGCAATTATAGTGCATCATGGTGCACAACTAGGAACTAGTCTATTTTAGGACATTTATTGTAAACCCATTATGATTACTAATTATATAAGACTGTTTAAAATTATTAGGAGTGTAAATTAATGAGTTGTAATGGAATAGATGGAGTTTATATATTATAAAATCCCATCTAGTCTTAGTAGAAAGAAGAGAACATAAGTAGTATTTTTATGTTATTGCAATTTTCTTTGAATAATTTAAATAATCATTTAACAATTGCACATAAGAGGAAATGTAATTGATTTGTAACTATGCATAAGTAAATAAGAATGAAATATTAGTTTTAATGTATTGAAGCATGTATTTGTGTAATAATAGCATTAGTTTGTGTTCTTTCTTGATAATTTTGTGTTACTACAATTTTTCCACTATGAAGCTATATAAAAAATTATGCCTTACCATAGTTTAGAGATGAAAAATTCCTCCATGTAAATAACTTAGTTGTGACTCAATAAACTCTCCACATGTCTCAAGTGAACACAGATACTGCAAGATATTTTGTTACATATAGAGTTAAGTTTTGGGAATGCACTAGTGGTGTAGGAGTTATCTAAGGGATGAATGAGAAACATTGCCAACATTTTGGTTACATATTCAAGATAACAGTCAAATTTTTTGAGGAAATGATGTACAGAGATGATTTTCATAATATCATTATCCAATATTGAAAAATGGTTGGATCAAGTAGAGTGTGACTCCCAATTGAACCATCCTAATCTATGCAGTCAAAATCCAAAGAATTGGGTGGAATACAATCTAAATGATCCCCTATATGATAATTTATTTTCTAAATCTCTTAGACATCTTCACGCATGGCTTTTTGTGTATGTAATAGGTAAAATTAGAAACTATGGTTGTAAGGCCCCTTGGGTAGTCAAATAACTTGAGTAATTAAGATTTTCTAACATCATGTGTCTAAGAGTTGTAGACGTATGGTAATGAATGACACTAAATAGTCACTTAGTATAAGTTGCAGTATCCACTTACTCCTACCCACAAAAGGCTAAGTATGAGTATATACTAAAAAAAGAGGTTCATATAGAGCACAATTACCATTGAAGACTAATAAGTTATTTGTCAACCATGATATTAAAATTATCACCATGGTCAACTAATTTTCATTAGCATATGGGTTGTTTAGATGGTAGGAATTTAGGGGAGAGAATTGTTCATATGAATTTATTAAAATAAAGTAAAGCATGGCAATCCCAGATGACTGCAAACTCAGGTAGTGTGGATATGATGAGCCAAGGTAGCAAGTGATTACTACCAAGAACTTGAGCCAATGCACAAAATAAAATTTGAGAGATACCATGAGGACATATGTAGGATATGGATGGTATATGGAATTTTATTACACAAAGGAGACATTCCCTATTGAAGATGAATCACGCATCAATAAACACACAAATGTCAGGAAGGAGGAAAGAGATTCTAGGCCAAATAATCAAGCAATACACTTTTGAGGAGTTACTTGTCTAAAATTTACTTGAAACATAAACCTTCACATTTATCAAGCAAGTATAGATTAATAGAGATTATGATAGCTTATCTTAGATTATAAAATTTGTATTGACAGATCTAGAAATAAGTGTAATTCATAAAACAATCCCATATTAGCCATTATATTTAATCTCCCAACAAGTGCATTATAAAATTCATGAGATGTACAAAATGTCATAGATAGGAAGTGTAAACCCATACATACTACCAATTAGCCATAGTCTAGTATGTGTCATGGCTAAAATTAGAATGACACCTATATCATAGATATCTAGTGTTAATCCTACCATGGCACATGTAGGCGTGAAAATGGGTAGAGATACACCTCCCATGGGAAGTAATACACCTAACATAACTAAAACTCTTGGTGGATGCTAGAGTTCAAGCACACAAGCCCCATCAAGTGCATTAGTCACACATGTACATGTACCAATGCTAGTTCCCCAACAATTATTTTATGAAATAACTTTAAGCATTCCTGAGTATATAGGTGTGGAAAATGCGACCTAGCATGTCCATATATATGATCTCATCTATCATGCCAATGGAATCACTATACTACATCATAAAAATTGTCAATTTTATACTACTTTGTTAGACCATGTGTATGCCTGGTATCCCAAGTATGATAATTAGGTGTTCATGGATTGTGACCAATTATAGGAAGAATTTATAAAAGAGTTTGATATCCTATAATTTTAAAAACAAAGCATTGCAAAATTAAAGGAGATAAAGAAGGGCTTGGCTAAGAGAGTGTGTGCATATGATGCAAGATTTAACACCCTAATCTCCAAGCTTTTGTTTAGATTCATCTAGATCAACATGCATAGTGGTTTTTTTTTTTTTTTTTGGTGGGGGTGGGCGGGGGGGGAGGAAGAGGTGGGTTGTAGAGGTTGCACTCAAATCTAACATAGTCGGAACTGTGGATACTAGTGTTAGTCCCTTTATAGAGGCAAAAATCACATCAATGGTCCCCCAAATATAAAAACTAACTACCAATAATGGACACGAAAACCACCATGGTTTATGGTGCATAAATTGTGAAGTTAAGGGACATAATTAGATAAAATGTCTATAGTTTGGTACACAATCAGAGAAGTCAATACAAAAATCATAATAGCTTGGACATATTGTGGAGTTTGGTATCCATTATTTTTTCTCAAAAATAGTTTTTCAAGCCCAACACATTAGCGTAACTAGATTGATGTCATTTTCACTATTCACTAGGAAAATTTCAAAAATGTAATGGAGTTACTAATTAATGTGATATTTGTAAAATCCAAGATAAAAGCCATAAGATTGATATCAATCAATATTTTTTAGATAATTATATTTAAGATATTTGTATTAAAATTATTTTATAGCAATGTTTTGCCTAATTTAAATTACATGTATACAAAATAAGGTAAAATGCTCCTCTAAACCCTAAACCCAAGATCATCATGTACATAACCTATCTATGTTCCACAAAGCTTAGTGGTGACCTCACATGGAAATGTATAGTATCAACTGGTCAAAGAGGTTTCAAAGAGAATGTCTTTTCAAATGAGAGATGGATATAGGATTTAAATTTGACAGTCAACCTTATCTATCATATAAAATTTATATAACGGTCATCAATTCAACATTACCTTTTAAAAGTTAAAATTATTTTCAAATACAAACAATTTAAGAAAAAAGAAACATAAAAAACCTAAATATATAGTAATTATTATGTTTGATAAATATTTTATAATTTTTAAGAAATTTTAATTGTTCTTTCAAATTCTCCCATTTCATCCGATACTATCTTTAAAAGAAATCTATCATATTTTATAGTTAAAAATATTTTAAAATATTCATGTGGCTTTAAAATCTTTAAAAATGTTCATATTTGCTATCAAATTTAAACATTCGATGAAATAATGTTTATCCTTGACTTTGTCGAGAATATTTATTCTCAATGGTTATGATTGTTTTAAAGTCATTTTAAAACACAATATGTCATAAAGCATGAGGTAGGAACACATGTACAGATTCATTCTTAATGTATACCCATTTTTTATGGCAAGTAGTTCGTCTTTTCCTTTAAAAAATAGAATAAAAGAGATATCCCTTTTTATTTTAAATTAAAAATTGTTTGAATTGTTTTGTGGATAAATTTTTTTAGTGAATAGTTTCGAGAGATTGGTTTTGAGTAATGTATTATTCTATTTCATTTTTTTGGGTGTTTGGGTGTTTAGTTATTTATATTCTTTATTTATATTATCTTTTTCATTAGATTTTTTATGATCTTTGTGTCTCATATTTCTTGTTTTTTTGGGAGGTGGTATCCCAATATTCTTTTTATTTTTTATTCCTTCCATTTTATTGTGGGGAATGGACTTCTCTTTGTGTCCCATACTAATTCATAGCTCCGATCAAAAGTATTTTACCCAATCAAATAAAAAATATATTTATATTAAATATCATTACAAAATGACGAAACTTTGATTTTATTCTCAAAACTATTCGTTAGAGTGGCCTACACATTTTTAACATCCATCTTCACACCTAATAATAAATAATAAACAAAATTATACACAACTATGTTTAATAAATGGTAGATATTAATTGTAAAATTATATTATTTTAATGTATTTATGTGTCTATTAATTATTAGTTTATATTAATTTTTTTATTAATGTGCTTTTCTTATATTTTTTGATGTTTCTTATTTTCTTTTTCGTTCTTTTTTTTTCTTTGCATTTTTTTTTCTTGCAAGGCGGGGAGTGGAGGGGATTCTTACATTTTGTTTAAGAATATCTTACAAAATACTTTATAAATTAAGTGGTTTGTTGGAAGGGGATTCGTTAGGTTGGTGAATCCCAATAAATTGACCTTTATAACAATATAAAAAATATAAAATTATAAAATTATTGTAAATATAAATGTGAATCTTGTCTAATATTTATAATTTAATAAAATCATTTAATGACATGCATGCATGCATGCATGCATACATACATACAAAATTAAAAATTAAATTGATTATTACTTTATTAAACTAAGTCTTGTTCATATTTAAATATATGACCCAATGGAAAATTCAAATAATTATATTAATCACTATACAAAGCATAATAATATGAAAAATTTGCAACATTATAATACTATTGCAAGATTACAAATAATATCATGACACTACAAACAATACCATAAATTTTCAATATTGCTATAAACCTAGAAATTTTCAAAACTAAACTACAACCAATACCTAATAGTGAGAGCCCTACTTAAAGCACAAACACACAATTATTAGAATTAGTATCTAATTTAAAAATTAGATTTTAAAAGTATGAATTTCAATAGTACATGATTTTAATTAATCAAAGAAACTAACTTGGTAAACTTGTGTAACACATGAGATATTAAAACATAAATATTTAGGTGTTGGGATAAATAAATCCAAATCAAAAACACAATGTAAATTAAAATTTAGTCCATATAAATTATATAATAAACTTATGCACATACATATTTATTGGTTATTCTTTTGGAACAAATGGTTAATAAAAAACAAAGTTTCGAGTTTTTATAATTGTGATAATAATAGATTTATTATAAATAATTAAAATTATTATTTTAATTATATTGGTAATATTGAAAATTTAAAAATCAAATCTTTCGACTCCATTTATTAGATTAATGTTATAATATTAATTATATACATAAAAATATTTTCCTTTATAAGGATATATTCTCCTTTAGATCATACACTTCATAGGTGTAAGGGAGAACGTATTCAATAAAAATAATTGTTCAAACAATAATATTGTGTCCCATTAAGTGAGTAAACTAAAATTCAAAAATAAATCTTAAAAAATATTCAACGTTTATTTTTAAAAATTGTAAACATATATATGCACTATATTTTTGTACATAATTTAAAACACATATGTTTGATTAATATCAATGAACAAAAATTCAACATATTTTGAGGGGAGAATGGAAGTGTATGTGACTTCTTTATAGCAAAAAATAGGACACACTATTATGATTTGACTGTGAACTAAAATTATAATAAGAAAAATCTATGTGGTTTATCTTTTCTAAAAGATTTGGCAAGCGAAGAGACCACTAAAATGATTTTTGGCTCAAAAAATTGTATTATAAACTTTTATTTTAACACATGAAAATTTGACCCAATACCATATAATGTTAAGATAAAGGCAATCTCATTGCAAACACTATTGACATGCCCATGTATTGGAGTTCCACAAAGGAATGTGGCAAAACTTTAAAAACTCTTCAGTAGCTATAAAGTTATTTAAATGTTGAATCTAATCATTGACAAGATGTCATCATATTTTTGGTTGGACGTCAACAATTTTTAAAGGAAGGTTGTTTTCAATTATTTATAAGAATTAGAGTAAAACAATTGCAAACCAGAATTTTGACTTAGGAGGAGGAATCCAAACTCGAAATTGACCTTTGAACATGCTCAAGACACTTGGAAACTTTGGAAAGTTACTTTTCAATACCTCAAATAAAAATATCTTTACCCTTTGGCTTTGCTAGTGGACATTGGTCTGTAGTTCCTCCTCTAGATTTGGAGGAGAAAGAAAATAAAAGTCCTCATCTCATGGTTTAATTCATAACTTAGGCATGTAGATTTACAAAATGGCCTTTAGCTCCTCAACTATTGGTACAAAAATTGGGAGAATAATGCTACAGGTAGTAAGTTGAAACAAGTAAAAATCTAGATAATTATAGCAAAGTGACACAAGAAACTATCTTTAACTGAACAAGGGGATTGGTCAATCATGTTAAAAATAAACATGACCCAACACATGGAGAACAAATTCCTCTTCCAAACCATTTATTTTAACGTTACAATGTAATACATTGGACGAAATCTAATTAGTGAAGGTATTGAAAAGTCCAAAAAAGGTAGTCATGAAAGATGTGTGTTTGAAGATAGATAATACAAAAGGATTCAACTTATCCATTATTATATTATTTCTTAATATATACTTCAAGAATTAATCACTGAGACATTATTGAAGGGAGTATAATCACACATGATCAAAGCATAATCTCAAAAAGACATTGATGAAAGAATTATAATCACCATAGCTAAAAATATGGTAAATGGATTTTGATCACCAAGAAATAAGTGAAGGAATAAATGGGAATGATGATGGTCTAGTTAACTCGAGACAATATTTTTATTTTCAATTCTTCTATCATTGCATGTTTCAAAGTGCTACTAATCCATCTTTCAAAACATTTATAAGTATTTTCCCTTTTTCAAAAAAAATTTAACCAAAATATAATATCAAAAAGACATTAATAAAAAGAGTTTAATTAACAAAACATTAATGTAATAAAAAACCAAAATAATTATAGTGCAATTAATCTTGCATTAAACAAGCTAAGAAATACTTGGAAAATATTTGTTTGTTCTCATAAAAAAGTACTTTGACTAGTACTTGTAAAATAAAGACACCAACGTTCTTGTTTGAAGACATTACCCCAACGGATATTGATTACTTGGAAAATATTTGTTTGTTCTCATAAAAAATACTTCGACTAGTACTTGTAAAATAAAGACACCAATGTTCTTGATTGAAGACATTACCCCAATGGATATTGATAATAGAGCACATCATTTTGTGATCTATAGTTACAGATTAGAGTTTAAGACCTTGATTATTTTGATTTATTTTTGAAACTGTTACTTATATTTTGATAGTTTATTTAAATTTGTCTAAATTTTGAGCTCTTATAAATATTGTAGTGGTTTATATTTATATATATGATGGTTTAATTTTATGGTCTATTGGATTTTTTATATGTTGTTGTATTAGGATTAATGTTTTAATTTTTTTAGAATAATGTTTTAGTTTTTTTTTATTTTTAAATTATGTTGAAAAATATAATTATGTAATTGTTATCATTTAATCTATCAAAAATAATATCTTTTATCATTTACGATTATGGTTATAGTTGAAGGTGTAAGTTATTAGTTTTAATAAAAATAATTGTCTTTTATATATAAAGAAGTGTTGAGTTACAATCTTTAAAAACCATTATAATATTGGAAAAGCATCACAAGGTTCAAAAGATTTACATGATTTAATATCACATCATCCCTACAAAAGTAACGCATGGTCCATCAAATCATTTTGAGCCTTCAAAAGCATCCTTCCCTGCTTGGACCCACCCACTTAGCATATATACCACATACATGGATACCAAATACTCTATCATGGATAGCACATATCGGGTGCCTTTGCACCCACCCACTTAGCATATATGCACTTCTTCAGAGATCTACCAATGCAGTCAACAGGGAAATTGAAGGCCAACATTAGACTTGGTTACTACTTCCTTTCATTTTGCAAGGGTTTCCTTTGCTTTATTCATTTTCAAATTTCTTATTTTTATTGTTTTTTAATTATTCTATTATTATCTTTTATTTGAAATATATTATATTGGTGGAATTATTAAAATTAATTGTGTTTTATGTGTGGTTAAAAATAAATTATTCTTTTTGTCATTAAAACTGAACACATTCACAAAAAAACATTATATCGTTCCACCACCTTCTAGATACCATTGTAAGTATGCCTCTCACCATAATTATTTCCAATTTTTGAATAAAATATATAGTCTACCTAGATATCATGGCCATTCTCAGATGCACTTAACTTTACAATTTTATAGATCAAAGTATCATTTGCATGTTACGAAGTAAACAATAATTCTTAAAAAATATCAAATAAAGAAAATTCAAACACGATTAAACCGCCGGTCACTTATAGAATTTCCATATATTTTCTTTCCATATTACTATTTATATTTCATTATATTTAATATGATCACAAATATTTAATTCAAAGAAAATATTTTTTATTTATATATAATAAATTTATATATATATATATATGACAATTTATAATAATATATTTATTAGAAAAAGATCATTAATTAATATTTATTTAAATTATATATTATTATTTATTTAATAATATTTAAATTATTAATTATTAAAAGTTCATCCAATTTTTTTTTAAAACTTGTGCATATATTAAAGACCATGAAAACATAAAATCTTTAATTTTTTTGGGATGGAAATAGAATTTATTACCATTTAATGGATTTGTTTAAAATTTGTTTAAAGTGAAATAAAAAGTATAAATTTTTAATAAATAATTATTAATAAATGTTGAGTTTAAATTTTTTATAAATGTTATTAAATTTCGTTCTAATTAAATTATGTTTATAAGTTATATATAAATATTTTTAATTTTAAAATTAATTAATCAATTTATTATTATTTTATATAATTAAATATTTAAATATTTTTAATTTTTTAAATAAAAGAATCTAATTTATTAGTAAAAAACGATATTAAAAAATAATGACAATCAATTTCAAATTAAGTTCTTTCTAAATAGGGAAAAAATATTTACAAGAAGAAAGAATATTTGGCACAGTAAAATGTCAGGCAGGTTTAAGATCGATGATCGTATGACTGTATTTTTATTTTTAAACAATAAAATTCAATCAATTTTTTTTTAAACAAGATAAAATTTTAGACAATTTAAAAACTGTTAAAAAAAATCATATAATATATATAATTAATTGTCAGCGTTTCTTTTCTTTACTTCGAACTATAATGGCATAGTTGAATAAATAACCATCATCAAAAGGAACAGGCAAGGTAGACCGATCATCATTCGGATGGACAAACCCCAACTATTTTCATGAAGTCAACGGAGTAGGTTTGGAATTCCCATGGATTTAGAGGGGAAAACATGGTTTTATGTACTTTGCGGGTTTGCAGAATTCAAGAACGGGCGCATTGTTGAATTCTGTGTCAGTCTGCTTTGAATTCGCTTTAAGAGAGTCGATGTAAAATGGGTAATCGGTGTAACCCACGACCTGGTCATGAGTGTAGAAAGTGGATCTGTCATACTTGCTCAGCTTGGCTTCCATGGCGAATCTGAGGGGCAGATCTGGATTCGAAATGAAAAGCCTGCCGAATGATATCATGTCCGCACTGCCGCTCAAGACGGCTTCCATGGCAGTGTGTCTCTTATATCCTCCACTACGCATAAGCCTTCCTCTGTACTCTTTTTTCACGATATTCCACATTCTTTCTGCCATGCTCTCACCGTGTGGCGCATCCTGTGTGAGGCCTTGACTGGTGAATCGCGGCTCGGTCATGTGGAGGTAAGCCAGGGGATACGAATTGAGGAGGTGAATTAAGTGAAAGGTGAGGGAGAGAGGGTCGGAATCGGCGGCTCCCATGTGGTCTATGATGGGCGACAGTCGAATGGCGATGCGCTCTGCTCCAATCTCATTCGCCACCGCCTCCAAAACCTCACCTGCAAAAAGGCATCTCTTCCCAAGGGATCCGCCATAATCGTCCACCCTGTCATTCACGCAGTCCTTGAGGAACTGGTCGATCAGGTATCCGTGCGCCGGGTGTATTTCCACTCCGTCGAACCCCGCCGCCATGGCATTCCTCGCCGCCGCGCGGAACTTCTCCACAATTGTAGGTATTTCTGAAGTGGCAAGTGCCCGCGGTGAAGAGTAATGGGTCTTTGAACCGTTTGGCATCAATATACTCCACTCCTCTGAAATCGGGTTGGCGGTAGACGATATGGGAGCTTCCCCCTTGGGTTGATAAACTGCAATTAACACCCCAGACAAGCTACCATTAAATAAAATGCTCCAGGGGAATCAGATTATGAAGTGTGGTTAAGGTTATAAACCTGTGTGAGACGCCCTGCCGACGTGCCAGAGCTGGCAGAAAATGACGCCGCCCTTGTCATGAACGGAGTCCACCACTTTTTTCCATGCCATCACCTGCTCATCGTTGAAAATGCCCGGCGAGTGTGGAAACCTGCATGCCGTTCAATGCAACATGACATCAGTCGTTAGGTTTGATTTTTATTATTTTCTTGCACTCGGAATTGGTATCAGTTCTTACTTCGTTACTTAAATCCATTAATGTCTTAAATTTTGGGTTGGCGCATGCATACCCAATAGCCTGTGGTGTAACTGCGTTTGCTTCAGTGATCAAAAGGCCTCCTTCGGTGGTCCTCTGAGAATAAAACTTATATAACCTAATCCCTAAAGTTCCTAATCGCTAAACTTTAAACCAGAAATATAAACACTTTAAGGTATTCTTTATATATATATATGTGTGTGTGGGGTTAAAATTATTTAATGTTTTTAATACTTAAGTACAAATGGTAATATAGAAGATTTGTGCACATCCATGGATCAAAATATTTCCTTGCAAAATCAACCTCGGCTGTGTTTTTCCAATTTAGTGTATCCATGTTCAGTGCATTTTCTAACCATATGAATCCATGGATGTGTGCGGATCCTCTATGTTACCATTCGTCCCTAAGTATTAAAAACATTAAATAATTTTAACCTTATATATATATATATATATATATAAACCATATGAATCCATGGATGTGTGCGGATCCTCTATGTTACCATTCGTCCCTGAGTATAAAAAATATTAAATAATTTTAACCTTATATATATATATATATATATATATATATATATAAGAAAAACATAATTTCAATAGGAATCCCTGTACCAATAGTTTTTGTTGTGAAATGTTTATCAAGAATTTCATCACAGAAGATTGAAAACCTTTTTTCCATGTATGAAGATGCAAGATGGGGATTCACAATTAGGCTCTGATTTTTCCATTTGGCAATGTTTTGTAGGGTAGAATTTTAGGCTTTGGCATGATTCTATGCAGGTCTAGCCATCTGGTGTCTGTTGCACTCAAGGTGAAGAATAGTGTTGGTGATCCCAGTTGTGTGATTATATCTATTAATTTGTCTATGTTTTTCGACCAAAATACATGTGTACTTCTAAACATTGACCCAAAATGCATTATTAGATTTTCAATACTTGCATTATGCAATTGTGTTAAATATGCACTCAAGTCTGAAAATGTTGCATAATTAGGTTTAACATAAAATAATGGATGCATGGGCGGCTTCCAAATCTTTTATCTTGATATTTGAGCAAGTGCAAAGCATACTTGTGTAGCTGGATATTTTTAATACAAGGCTATTAGAACATGCAAATCCCTGTTGGGAAAGAGTCAAAAATGCCATAGAAAATAGCCCCTCAATGTTACATTCATTGATAGGTGAATTAATGACATCTGCTCAATTAGTTATGGGTGGGTTTCCATTGTTTGTGTTGTTCACATAGTTTCTTATGCGGTCGACCTCTCTTCGTGCATTTGGAAGAGAATTTATAAATGATGTTGTTTGTTGGTGTTGTATATTTATAGGTGCATTTATGTCATCTTCAAAGTCAACATTGGTAATTGGCATATCTTGAATCTCCATTGTGATGCGATGAAAGAGTGGGGAGATATTAGTAGGCCTTGACGGCAAAGCATCTAGTGCTTTATAGTCAGTTTTAACATCTCTATAGTAGGAATCATTTTCCATTTTATAGTGCAAAGCTTGGTCATACTATAGAGTTTGGCATCTGTTGTTTTTTTCTAAAAATATTTTTCCAAGCTCGACACATTGATGTAACTAGATTGGTGTCATTTTTAAGTATTTATTGGGAAATGTTAAAAAAAAGTAATGGAGTTATTAATTAATATGATATTCATAAAATCCAAGATAAAAGCCTTAACATTAATACCAATCAACATTTTCCAAATAATTGTATTTAAGATATTTATTCTAATATTATTTTATAGCGATTTTTTTCCTAATTTAAATTGCATGTATACAAAACAAGGTAAAATATTCGTCTAAACCCTAAACCAAAAATCGTCATGTACGTAGCCTATCTATGTTCCACAAAGCTTAGTGGTGACTTCACATGAAAATATATAATATCAATTATTCAAAGATGTTTTAAAGAGAATGTCTTTTCAAGTAAAAGATGGAATTAGGGTTTAAATTTAATAGTCAACCTTACTTCTCAATTAAAATTTGTATAGCATTCATCAATTGAACATTACCTTTCAAAAGTTATTATTGTTTTCAAATATAAACAATCTTTAAAGACAGAAATATCAAAAATTTAAAAATATAATTATTATATTTTTAAAATATTTTTTCAGTTTTTAAAAAAAATTAATTATCTCTCTAAATTTTTCCCTTTCATCTATATGATTTATACAATCCTTCAAAAAAATATACCATATTTTATAATTAAAAATATTTAAAAATGCTCATATAACTATCAAATTTAAACGCTTAAAAATCTTTAGAAAAGATTCATATGGCTATCAAATTTAAACACTGGATGATGGAATAATGTTTACCCTGGACTCTCTGAGGATTGTTTTTAGGTCATTTTCAAACGCAATATGTCATAAAGCATGAGGTGGGTAGGCATGTGCATATTCGTTCTTAATGGATACCCACTTTTCATGGCAAGTAGTTCGTCTTTTTCTTTTAAAAAGAAAAAAGAAAAAAGAGAGACCCCCTTTTAAATAAAAAATTGTTTTGTATTGAACATCATTTCAAATTTTCGAAACTTTGATTTTATTCCCAAAACTATTCGTAGGAGTGGCCTACGCATTTTTAATATCCATCCTCACACCTATTAATAAATAATAAAATAAGTTATACATAATTGTGTTTAATATATGGTAGTTATTAATATCTATCTTCACATCTATTAATAAATAATAAACAAAGTTATAGATAACTATATGTACAATTGTGTTTAATAGATGTATGTTATTAGTTATAAAATTATATTATTTTAAAATATTTATATGTTTATATACAATTGTATTTAATAAAGATTAGTTATAAAATTATATTATTTTAAAATATTTATATTTTTATTAGTTATTAATTTATATTAAATTTTTATTGTTATATTTTATTAATATTTTTTGATATTTTAAATCTAAATTTGATTTAAAAACTTAAATTTATAATTCGAATTTAAAATAAAAATTTGAAAAATAAATTAAAAATAATTATAATTATAATTAACAAATTGAAATGCTCACATATAGCTTAAAATTCAAATAGTTATAATAAAATCTTAAATTTATAATTCATATTTAAATTTAATATGTATTAATGTGAAATAATAAATATAATAGGTAATAGAATTGTAAATTTCAAAAAAATATATAAAAAATATTAAATATGAAAGTTAATTTATTGAAAAATTGTTTAAAATTTAAAATTGTTGAATAGAATAATAAGTCTTTTTATGTTTTTAAAATTAAAGTTGAAAAAAAAATATTTTAAATTAAATTATAAATAAAAAATCATCCCAATATTTGCAATAATGGTCACCCTGTTTAAGGATAGCAAGTCGTTGGATTTGAAAAGCCTTAAATAAATCCAGATTTTTTTAATACACATTACATTAGTGTATTATCTATGCATATATTTATAAATTCAAATTTTGACTGTTCAATAATATATTAAATGTTAAATTATTATTAGGGAGTCAAACATTCAACACACACACACACACACACATATTGAATGTTTAAGTATCATAAGGAATTATTAAATTATATTTTAAAAGTAAACATATAATAAATTACAATGATGAGTAAATATATATTTAAATCGTTGATTTTTTTTATTAAAGAATATTTACACAGTCAAAACTATTTAATTCTTCATATTAAGTATCTAAATTCTTATACAAACACCAACTTATTTAATGTTATTATCGATTTCCAAACATAACTACTTCTTAACATAGAAAAACCAAAGAAATCCACAAAATTAATAAGCAGAAGCACAAATCAGAAGAAGGATGATGTTGATTAGAATGAATGCTATTGGATATTGAACGCTCCATCTCACTCTTTATTCGCATAAAATCCAAAACAATGTTTGGAGCATCTTGCACCATCATCTTGTGATTATTGTTTAATAATTTTGAACATATCCAATGTCTTTATCTCTATTATTTTCTTGTTTAAATCTTGGGCTGAGCTGTCTCTGCATCATATTCTTTTTCTCCTTCAATAATTTTGGTTTAAATTTACTGCTGTGTGCAATGGATAGAATTAAAATCAGAAATGTCATCCTATTTCTTGTGTGGCTTTTAGCCTTTCAAAAACCTATTTGCAATGGGAGGAAGTTGAGGATTCACAGGTCGTTTTCTTTAGTTTCCCACTTTCAGCATGGACTGCAAAGACTAGGTAAGATCAATCTTTTTTATTTCTTTATTAAACATTTTCTGTCGATTTATTCATGCACCAATATTAAAATAGATGTAAAAATTATTTCGATAAATTTTAATATTTTCATTTTTAAAAAAATAAAAAATAAAAAATCTCAACTATATTTATATATAAAAATATCTCGGTTGGTGAAGCATTTCTGTTGCGACTCTGCCAGTCAAGTGTTCGAGCCCCCCAGGCCCCGTGGTACAGGTATTAGTCGTGTCTACCAACGACGCCGGTCACGTTAAAAAGTTTACCCGGCTTTTATATATATATATAATCTTTAATCTGATGAGATAAAGCTTTTTTTTTTGGGTTCAGAACTAATTTATGCCAGAGCTGAGAGCAATGAAGATAGAGAATATGGTTTTAAAAAAGAAGAATTATTAAAATATTATGAGGACTATGAGAATGCCCAAGAGGAAGAGGAGAGAAGCCATGAACTTTATCACCATCCTGCTGATAAACTTTTGAAAATAAACAAGGCAGATGGAACTCTATCTTACATACTAAGTGGTCTATCAATGAATTGGGGTACTCATTAATGGGAAGACATTATCTAGGTGTTCGAATGGGTAAAGATTTTGTATATTTAATTTTCTTTTGTATATTTTTTGTATTAAAATTCACACAATTAATTTGAATATATTATTTTTAACTAAAAGAGGGGTAAAAATTTATTGAAAAAACGGAACAGGAAAAATTACATATCTTTGTCATGACCCACAAGCTGGGCCAGCTTTTGAGAAAGATTCAGAGGAAGCATCGTCTGATCAAGAATGTTCCAATCTGGCCTGTGTTTCGCGGCCCATTTAGCTAAACTGTCTGCAACACCATTCCACTCACGGGGGATATGCCTGAAGGTCACCTCCTCCAACGAAGTACATATTTGGAGGATCTGACAAACAATCACCGATAAGTGCCAGTCCGTGGCCTCAAAGTTTCTTTTGTTCAGTAGGTTGACAACGACCTAGGAATCTAATTTGCAAATGATTATGTGCCATCCAAGTTGACAGCATTGTTGCACCGCATCCAGGACCGCCATGGCTTCCATCAGATTATTTGTGTGGACGCCCTTGAAGATAGAAAAATAGAACTGAATGTTGCCTGCATTGTCTCGACCGATTCCCCTAGTGCCTGCCATGCCCGGGTTGCCCCGTGAGGAGCCGTTGGTATTGACTTTTAGAACTCCAGGCGGTGGAGGGTCCAATGCCCCACGCGTTTGACAGGCTGAGCCCGTTGTCTGGGCTCATTCGATGGGAGCGTAGGATGAAACACTGAAGTGTTGTCCAGGACGTCCAACAAAAGGCGCAAGTGGATGGAGGCATCAACAGCGTTCAGACTACCAGCCCTGTCACACTTGGCTTGAATAGTCTCCTGTAGAGACTTGATAACTCTCTGCCACAAAAGTCTGAGTTCTAAGTGCTTATCCAGGAAAATCCTTCTGTTCCTTTCAAGCCAAATGTTCCACAAAATGAAAGACGGGCCGATGACCCAGGCAGCCTGAAGGTACGTAGCCTTGGAGGGGGGTTGGCCTAAGTGGTTCCAAAAGTTGATTAGGGAGGCTGCATGCCAGCAGGAACATCCCCATGCCTGCCACCAGAGATGCCAAAGCTGAGTGGCGAAAGGGCATTGAAAGAAGAGATGAGAGGTCGTCTCTTCACTGTTGCAACATAACCTGCAAATGGATGGCCCCTGAAAGCCCCGTTTGTAGAGATTATCCCATGTAAGACACCTGTTGTGGGTTAGCACCCAGAGAAAGAAATTGCACTTAGGCCACAAAAGCCAGTTCCAGACTTGCTTAGGCTAAGCAATCTTTGTAATATCGAGGCCTTGCTTCGTCAGCGCCAGGCATCCTAAGGATACTGAATATTTCCCTGAAGGAGCGCCTCCCCAGGCCAAGACATCGCGCTCTTGCAAGGAGCTACACCTTCTAGAGTCAAGGATCTGAGCTAACTCCTCTCATTCCTCCACCGAGCCTCTCGGTGGCCAATCAAAGGAGTTTTTCCATCGGTAACCAACAGCCATACCCAAGTTGAAAGCCTCCTTGTAGTGAGCAACCGAGTCCCACCCAACCATTAGGAAAGCATCATTGAGTGGCTACAGGTGTCGGTGGGAGGATAAGATAGGGGGACATCCATCCTGGGAGTCATTCCAAAAGAGCGCATTAGTGCCCCTGTTGCAAATCCAAAAAAGACTGCGCTTAACCAGCTGAGCTCCTAACTTGAGAGTGTACCACACCATGGAGCCTCTCCCCTCCATCGGCATTCTGGGAATAGTAGCAGAGTCAATGTCTGGGAAGTACTTGTGGTGCAAGATACGGGCCCATAGACAAGAGGGGCTAGAGCACCACCGCCAATAAAGTTTGGCAGTGAGAGCCTAACTGCAAAGGATAGCTAAGTGCAATCCAAGACCCCCCTCCTTCTTTAGCTGATAGACGGTATTCCAGTTGATGAGGCTCCATTTAGAATTTTACAAGTTACCACTCCACAGGAATTGATGGGAAAGGGCATCAATTTTTTTGAGAAAGTACACTGGGGCAGCCTATACCATGCTCTGATAAATGGGCAAAGCGTGAATCACGGCTTACAGGAGATTTACCCTACCCGCTGTAGAGAGCCATCTATGCGTCCAATGGGCCACTTTTTTCTGAAGTTTATCAAGAACATTTTGCCAAAACCTTCTAGGCTGCCTTTCGACCACAATAGACACTCCCAGATAAGTCAGAGGGAGTTGTTATGTCTGAAATCTGAGGATAGCCACAATCCTCTGCTGGATCATCTCAGGGGTATTGAAAAAATATATAGAGGATTTGTGATCATTAATTTTCTGACCTGAGGCAGCGATATATGTGTCCAAGGTGAGCCAGAATGCCTCTGCTTCACGACTTTTGGCTCACCCAATAAGAGTTGTATCATCAACGAACTGAAGGTGGGTCAAGGTAGGTAATCTGATCCCCCATTTCCATCCCTAAAGCAAATTCTGAGAAGCACGGGACTTGATAAGATGTCCAAGTCCCTCAGCCCAGATGATAAACAGATATGGAGAGAGCGGGTCTCCCTGACGGAGGCCTCTCGAAGCACCGAAGAGCTCTGAGGGTTCGCCATTGATAAGGACCAAGTAAGAGGGAGTGGATACATAACTCAGGACCCACCTCACCCAAGCCTGACTGAAACTGAAAGCTAGAAGAATCCTGTGCAAGAAACTCCACTTGACTCTGTCGTAAGCCTTAGCCATATCAAGCTTAATGACCGTAGCCTGCTCCTGGGAAATACTCATAGAGTGGATGACCTCAGAAGCAATGACCACTCCATCCAGGATTTGTTTACCTTCCACAAAAGCCCCTTGTTCCTCCGAGATAATAATGGGCAGCCACCCTTTGAGTCTCTCCGCCAGGAGCTTAATGATAATTTTGTAGACCACATTACAGAGGGTAATAGGCCTGAACTGATCCAGCTGGTTCGCCTATTCCTTCTTCGAAATAAGGACTAAGAAAGTGGCATTCAAAGCCCTGAGCATTTCATTATTGGCATAGGATTCATGAATCACCTCCAACAGGTCATGTTTGATAATATCCCAGAAGTCCTGGTAGAATTCTGTCGGGAACCCATCAGGTCCCGATGCTTTGCCTCTGCGCAAGCTGAAGACCACGCCCTCCAATTCTGTCAAAACAACCGGCCGCATAAGATGTTCATTCTGCTCCATCGTCACCACCTCGGGGATACAGGATAAGACTGTGTTCTCAGCAACCTCATCTGGAATTTGATCTTCAGAGAAAAGAGCAAAATAAAACTGAGTAGCCTCCCTGGATATAGCTTGGGAGGAGTTCAGGATTGTGCCATCCAAGGAAACAAGGGAGGAAATGAAGTTCCCATTACAGCGGGCCTGCACCGACTTATGGAAAAAAGTAGTGTTATTGTCTCCTTCTTGGAGCCAGTCAATGCGGGCCTTCTGTTTCTAGTAGATTTCTTTGCGAAGCTCCCACTCGACAAGATCGACTGAAGCCTTAGATTCCTCTGTGCTAAGTGCCTCTAACAAGCCATGGTCCCAAATTTGCCTAGTAACGTCATCCATCTTGTCTTGCGCTCTCCTCATCATGATATGGAGGTTGCCAAAGGAATCTCTGTTCCAGAACTTTAGCTTCCTTTTGACATACTATAATTTTTTGGCAAAAGAGAACATAGCGGTTCCATAGGTCGGCCCCCTGTCTCCACCATTGCACCATTAAATCTTGGAGAGAAGGCTCATGAAGCCACATCAGCTGGAACTTGAAAGGGGGCTTCTTAGGGACAGCGATATAGCTGAAAGACAGCTTGATGGGCCAATGATCGGAGCCCCTCCAGTCCAAGATTTCAGAAGATAGATGGAAGGTCCTGGACAGCCAATAACATGAAATAAGGAACCTATCCAAACGCTCTGAGATGGCTGCCTTCCTGATCCTTCTATTATTCCAAGTAAAGAGCCCGTTCAAGGGAATAACATCTGAGAGATGTATAAGTGAAATATTCTGTTGAAGGAGTTCAAAGGAAAGTCCCAAGCGAGCCAGTCCCCCCTTTTTTCCTTCACACTGAGAACAGCATTAAAATCTCCAGCTAAGATCCAAGGTAGGAGGGGATGACAGCTTCTAACATATCGGATATGGTTCCAAAGTCTGAGCTGTTCAAGTGAGTCAACCGGGGAATATACATTAGTAACCAAAATCAGCTCACCAATTTCATGAGATGAGGCAATCATTGAAAGGGCCGAGTAGCCAGAAATCTAATGCAAAGGTGTTACTTTCCTGGGATCCCACCAGGTAGCAAGCCTGCCGAAATTTCCCAGAGCGCCCACACACTGGCAATGGCCACGAAGACAGGTATTGGGATCGCAAGACAACATAGAGTCCACTGAGAGCTTGGTCTCTTGAATACATAAGATATCAGGAGAATGTGTCAACAGCAAATTATGAAAAGCTTTTTGTCTGGGGATGCTATTCAACCCCCTTACATTCCATGATAAAAAAATCATTGAGTGGAGTGGGGGAAGTGTTCATCCAAAGGCTTGACAGCTCCTGATTCCACTAGCATATCACCTGTGAATTTAATTTTGTCTTGGTCCTTTCTGCGCCCAACTCTAGAGGGGGTAGTGAAAGAAACTTTTTTGAATGGTCTCTACATTAGGCCCAGTGCGGATAAGGGTCCCTTTTCTTTGTTGGAGTCTCCCGTGTCTTTAACCATATCTGCCCAGCAAATATCCTTGTCTTGTGGTGCAGGAGGCACCACAAGGATCCCAGCGTCAGGGCCTAAAGAGGTCTCCGGAGCTTGCTGGTCATCCATATCCTGCGCTTCAAAAAGAGCAAAATTCCATCCTTCTGGCTCAGGGTTCGCTCCTTGATCCTCCAACGGAATGCCATCTTCTATAAGCATGCAATCGAGGGTTTCGAAATGGTTGAAACCTCGGTCTGCCTATCGGTCAAGAAAGGGCCGCTTATATCGCCGTCCCTTACCCTTATGACGAACCTGAATGAACCCTTCCCTATTAGGGCCACTTGTCGCTGATGAAATCTGGGCCGTATTGGAAGTGCTCAAGTGTGCCTTTCCTTTAGCTACCCCGTCAGGTTGCCTATTACCATTACCAATATTTCTATTTTGTCCAGTGCCAACATTCTCATTGGTCGACCGAGGTCTGACTGAGCTGACCGGATCATTACCATCTCTGACAGCCTGAGGGCATTGGCGGTGTAAATGTCCATAGACATGGCAGATTCGGCATCGAAAGGGGATAGCTTTGTAGTCAAGTTGTTGGATCCATGACGAAGCACCCAGGCAGATTTCCATAGAGTCTGACAGAGGATTATTCAAATCAATGTCCACACAAATGCGAGCATAGGAAATTACCTTTTTGTCCAATGATTGGTGTGAGATTGCAGCAGGTGTCCCGATCATGGCCGCAATCTGCCTCAGGATATCCTCGCACCAAAATTCTAACGGAAGTCTCGAAAGACGAACCCACATAGGGACACGGGATGGGAGATCCTCTGCAGAGTTAAACCCCACATGCCATGGCTTGATAAACAGCCCGATGCGTTCATAAAAGTAAGATCCCCCCTCAAAGATTCGATTCCTATCCGCTACGGATGAGAAATTTACCATGAAGTAACTGTTTCTAGCCAACATAATATCGAAATCTCCTTCCACCTGCGATGTCCGGCGAATCCAAGCTTCCAGGGTCGCTATAGATATCTGAATGCCAAGAAACTTTCAAATTAGAGCATGTGAAGTGAGATACTCCACGTCTTCCTTGACTGCATCAGGCGCAGTAACCAAAACCGGCCTCTCCTGGCTGCATGGCAGACATCCATTAACCTTATTGAGCTTGGACTACTCACTGACATAAAACGTGTCCTTACCCTGAGAGCTTGAAACATCCCCCATTCCGTCCACATTGGGGGTTCTAGATGGGGTAATAACCCTGGTTCCTCCGCCAGCAATCCTCACTCCATCTCCTGCATCTTGCCCGACGTCCATTGCTCCCAATTTGAATATATTATTTTATTTTAAAATAAATATTAAATTTAATTTCTAATATTTTTATTATAAATATTAAAAAAACTTTTTATTCATCTTTTTTAAAATTAATATGTAATCAATGGAATTGTAATTTAATATAAAAAATAATAATGAAAAATGTTGTTTAATTAATTACAAAAATATTTTAAAAAAAAGAAAAAAAAGATGAGGCCAATATTATATAATAAACAACTTTAATAAAAAAATAATTCTTAATTCTTAAGATTAAATTAAAAAATATTTTATACATTTAATATAAAAACAAAATTTTAATTGAAAAAATTTGAAAAAAAAAACAAAAAAAAACATATATATAAAAACCGGCCTTGCATTATTATCACTGGATATTACGATTGTTATCATTCAATATTACCTATTGCTATTCTTCAACCTTTCGAAACTAACGTATCTCTGTAAATCTTTCTTACATGTATTGAGATATGAAAGAAAAAGACGTGTTAAGGATTGCATAGGAGCTTTGTAATGCCATATTATATATTAGGTATTTTTATGTTTTTGGATATGCATAGAATATTAAATTATATATATATATATATATATATATATATATATATATATATATATATATAATTAATGAAATAAAAGTTAACTAAAATCTAAATTAAATATAAAATTAATATACAACCTTATAAATATAAAGGGTTGTAATAAAGCAAAATGATAAGGTAAATTTGTTTTTTTTTTTTAAATTTTGTAACATTAAAAGTTGGAAGTTCGAGCATTTCACCAATATTTAATTATATTTGAATTCAAAATATTGACTTTATTAATTAAGAAAATATTATCATGTTTATTATTGATAATTGATAAGTCGTTTTGGTATTTAGAGTTTTAAGGTATTATATAAGTATTGGGCCTTGTTTGATTTAAAATAATTTTGAAAATGTAACTTCTATATCAATATTGATTTGAAAATGGGCTTGGTACAAGGTTCTTATTTATTAGGTCTTTTCAATGTTTTAACACATTTAGTTCATTTATATAAATTTGGTTATTTTTGGACTTATTTTCGTCCACACTAAACTATAGTCAGGGTTGATCCATCTAAATATCCTCAGTTGCATATCATATTTATTGGTTTCCAACTTCCAAATCTAATCATCCATTTTTTGAGAAGTCTCATCTTCATTCTAAGCATTTATACCACTAGGTATAAAATCAACAAACTACCATTTTTGTCCTGTATAGAATCAACAACCTACAAATTCTATACCATTTATTTCTATGGATTTATCTATCTTGATTTGATTTCATGCACCTTTGATTTCACTTGTGACACTATTCCATCATCAACATTTGTGCATCATGTCCCAAAGAACTGTGTGTCTCTAATTATAAAAATAAGCCACAAAGGTTTGACAAAGAATAAGAAAGTATAATACTTATGATTCGGGAGAAAAAATAGATCCTCGAGCCACTATCTAGTTTATTGGATTGCATAGAACTAAGGTTGGACTCTAAATAAACAAGAAAGGGTTAGGCACAAATGCTTAAAATACTAAAACTAGTAAAGCTAATATCTCTAAACTCCTAACTAAAATTGAAAGCAAGACGCTAAAGGGAAATGAAAATTGTGTTTTTTTTAAAGGTAAAGTACCATTTACTAAGAAAATTACATTTTTAGAAGGGAAATAATGATTCAAATATAATGCATTTTAGATTGAAAAGATGATTCAAGAAAGGATGCTACTTTAGAGTGTAAACTATATCTATTGATATATGGAAACTAACCTAACATACAAATCATAACCTATCAATGTATTAAAGCTAATAATATATGTTTTCACCTTGGCTAGCAAGGTGCCCTCATATCACAACACTTCATGATGCCACTAAGTCTACCAACATGTGATCAAAGTTTGTCTAGTCAAGGAGGAGATGGGTAAGGGTTTGCAACTTAGAAGTAGGAGTGCATGTAGCTCCATGATGAAAACCTTATCTAATAATGCATATTTTGAATCAAGTTATCAACATTGATGAATTAATAAATCATGTGCAAAAATATGAGTACAAATAGTATGAAAGTGCAACAATCATTAAAGAAAAAGATTTTTTGAGAGCTAATGTGTGAAAAAATGATAAATAAGGATGGATGGAGGACAAATATTCAAGTATGTAGGATCGAATATGCATGCATGTTTTCCAAAGGATCGATATGGACCATTTAAAAACCTTCACATTTTTAAGATGGACATAAACTATTATGTTGTGGTCAGGCCACAAGTTTCTAATAAAATGGGTAGTTAGGCTGTAGTTTTTTTAGAAAGTCACATTTTAGATGCAGAAAGGTACATGGGAGGATAACTAGGTGAGGTTCTCTCTCAAAATGTCATTCTTAGACTAAATTTTCATTAGTAAGTCAAGTAGATGCCATTGGGATATGAAATTAATCTTTGGGAGGAATCTAATCAAAATGAGATTTGTATATGCCTCAAGGTACAAGGAGTAGAAATTCATGAGAAAGCAAGGCTAAAAGTACCAATAAACCGTATAGAATGTGAGAAGAATAAAAAATAATATTTGTACATACCTAAGACAAACAACATTAGAATAAACTTCAATGATTATGATCCAAAAATTTTAACTCTAAACTCCTATGCCAACACCTCAAAGGGGACAAATAATAAGCTCATACCCTGAGATGGTCCAAGAATGCCTTCACCAAATTATCAATTATAGTGTTCTCCAATCGAAGAATGTGAGTAATTTGGAACTCCTTTAAACAAGAAATAAAAGTGTGCACTGCCATGAAGAGGAGAAAAAACTCAATGCTAAAGACATTCTAACCTCATTGAGTTGAGAAAACACATGAGGGATTCACTTAATTAAAGTGTCCTATATCATTACATGTGAAGGATGTTAAATAATACCCCTATTATTTCTTTTATATGTACCAAACCTATATTTTTAATACCTCTAGGTATCCATAAGTCCCAATAAAAAACCCCTCAAATGTTAGGTGTACCTTCAGAGTAACATTTTTTTAGAGAGATGTTTAATACCCCTAGGTAATTCTACTTTTCATGTATGGGTGAAAAAAAGCACATTACAAATAGTTTTTAAAATGACAAAAAATAGATGTGTCACCATTAACATAATTTTGTTTAGGAAACCCTTCCATAAGTATTATTTATCATTAACTTCATACCTAAAAAAAAGACTATAAAAGAACCTTGTAATGGAACTCTAATTTGTTTTTTTTTCTCCATATAAATCAAGTCATTATCATTTGTTATACAATTTGACCTCACTATATTTAGAATATATTTTAGTGAATCATGTGTTTTTGATAAAACAACTTCGTTTGATCGATCACATTCAAAAGACTTGCGATACCCATCATCTTTTATATCAACTAAGACCTTCGTATTTCCATCAGACTATGATGGACAACCCTATCATCCATTATTATTAAATTTGATTAAAAAACTATTTTGTAGTTCATATTTTTCTCTAGAAAAATAGAATGAAAAAGATACCCCTTTTAATTAAAAAATTCTTTCATATTGAACATCATTGCAATGACGAAACATTGATTTTATTCCCAAAACTATTCATAGGATTGGCCTACACATTTTTAATATCCATCTTCACACCTATTAATAAATAATAAACAAATGTATTGACAACTATGTTTAATAGATGGTAGTTATTAGTTATAAAATTATATTAATTTAAGGTATTTATATGTTTATCAATTATTAGTTTATATTAAATTTTTATTTATATATATTTTTTTCTTTTTTCTTTTTTTCTTAACAATGTTTTGCACCTTCTTCTTTATTCTTTCATTTTTCTTTTCCACTTTCATTATCTGTTATTTTTTGGGGTTTTCGGGTTTTTTCTTATAACTATATTTTTATAGTTATAATCAGTTAAAGAGAACATATATATTAAAATTAGGATTTTTTTAAATAATATCTTACAAAATACTTTACAAATTGGGTGGGAAATCTTGTTGGAAGGCGATTCATTAGGTTGTTGAATCCCAATAAATTGGCCTTTTTAATAGTAAGAAAAATTTTGAAAACGTAAAATTATTGTAGATGTAAACATGAATCTTGTTTAATATTTATAACTTAGTGAAATCATTTCAAAAATTTAATAGAATTTTTTAAATAAAAAAATTAAAAATTAAAATGTTTATTACCTTACTAAATTGAGACTTATTCATTAAAATAAAGGAGGTTGCAATAAAAGAAATGGCCCAATGGGTATTCAAATAATTATGTTACTCATTACATTAATCATAACAATATGAAAGCTTTGCAACATTATGGTACTATTGTAAGAATACAAATAACATCACGACATTACAAATAATACCATAAAATTTTAATATTGCTACAAACTTACAAGTTTTCAAAGCTAAACTACAACCAATATTTAGTAGTGAAATACCCATTTGAAGGACAAACACACCATTATTAAAGTTAGTATTTAATTTAAATAATGGATTATGATAATATGAATTTAAATATTACATGATTTTAACTAATCAAAGAAACTAACTTGATAAACTTGTGTAACATATGAGATTAAAAAATAAATATTTAAGTGTTGGATAAATAAATCCAAATTAAAAAAACACAATGAAAATTAAAATTCAATCTATGTAAAATATATAATAAACTCATGCACATGCATATTTATAGGTTATTCCTTTGGAAAAAATGTCCTTTAAATGGCTAACAAAGAACATATTTTAGAGCTTATATAAATGTGATAATAATAAATTCATTATAAGTAAATAAAACAATTACTTTAATTTTGTATTTATAGTCTTGAATAACTAAAAATCAAGTCTTTCGACTCCATCCATTAGACATAATGTTATAATATTTCTAAGTATTTTTAAGAATTAGAATAAAATGATTGAAAACCAAATTTTTTCCTTGGGAGGAAGAATCTAAACTTGAAATTGGCCTTTCAACATAATTGAGACATTGGAAACTTTGGAAAGTTACTTTTCAATACTTTGCATAAAAATATCTTTCCCCTTTGGCTTTGTTAGTGGACACTGGTAGTTCTTCCTTTAGATTCAGAGGAGAAAGAAAATAAAGGTCCTCATCTCAAGGTTGAATCCATATCTTAGATACGTAGATTTGAAAAATAGCCTTTAGCTCCTCAACTATTGGGAGAACAAATGGGGTAATAATGTTACATGCAGTAAGTTGAAATAAGTAAAAAGCTAGAATAATTATAGCCAAGTGACACAAGAAACTATCTTTAACTGAAGTAAAAGAGGGGCCAATCCTATTAAAAATAAACCACATGACCCAACACATAGAGAATGAATTCCTCTTCCAAACATTTAGTTTAAAGATATAATGGAGTACACTAGATGAAATTTGATTAGTTAAGGGATTGGAAAGTCCAAAAAAGGCAGTCGTGAAAGATATGTGTTTGAACATAGAGAATACAAAATGATTCAACCCATCCATTATTATATTTTTTCTTAGTATATACTTCAAGCATTAATAACTGAGACATTATTGAAGGGAGTATAATCACACATGATCACAATTTTATAATAAAAAGCCATCAAAGCATAATATCAACAAGACAATGATGAAAGGAGTATAATCACCATAGCTAAAAATATGGTGAAGAGATTCTAATCACTAAGAAATAAATGAAGGAATAAATGTGAATGATGATGGTCTAATTAATTTGAGACAATATTTTCATTTTCAATTCTTTTATCGTTCTATGTTTCAAGGTGTTATCAATCCATCTTTCAAAACATTTATAATAGTGTTTTCCCCTTTACAATAAAATGTAACCAAAGCATAATATCAAAACTACATTAATGAACAGAGTCTAATTACCAAGACATTAATGAAATAAAGAAGTGTAATAATTATGGTACAATTAATCTTGTATGAAGCAAGCTAACAAATACTTGGAAAATATTAGTTTGTTCTCTAAAAAACTACTTTGAATAGTACTTGTAAAGGAAAAAACACTAGCATTCCTACTTGAAGACATTACCTCAATAGATATTGATAATACAAATATCATCAATGTCAGATTTAGTCATTGAAATGGATGCATTTTCGATGAACACCAACATGCAACATGTTTTACATTGCAAGAGAGAAATTGTAAAATGAAACACAATGTGAAAAATTTTGAGCTTCAATTCCAAATTGACTGAGTAAGCAACGACATGAAAGAGGTCGGAGGTAATGGAGGAAGGAGGTTTTTTAATCCTCTCATTAACCACTAACAATGGGGCCATTTATACTTTAGTATAAATTTTTTTAGTTCTTTGATGTGGTGGATGCATTTGTTTCTTGAATGTGTTTTGTAATAATAATAGAGGTTCATTCATGTTCACTTATATATGTGACTAGTCCTAATGCATTCCTCTAATGTAAACATATAGTGAAAAAATGAAAACACAAAAGAAAAGTAGGATCATGATGCTTGTAGAGGTTGAGCAGTCAAATATGTTCTTGTTCATACCTAGGTTTGTGGTAAACCTTTGTAAAACTATTGAAATCTATATAGATGATTCCTACTTAAGTTCCCACATTGAATAGGTTAGATGTGTTCCCTATAGTGAATAGTTGATAAGTAGATGGTTCTTGTACATGTTACGACATTAGTTTGGTCATATGTGTTCTCAGCAATGCATGGTTGATAAGAATTTGATGTGTTCCTTCTTCTAATTTCATTTTGAGTTGTATGCCAAGATTATGAGTGAGTAGAGTCAAGCAAGTTGTAGAAGAAGTGTGAATTTTTTTTGCTACCATGTAAACACTGAGGAGGGAATGTTAGGAAAATTAGTGTTCAAATGTTATTTGATCATTTAACGTAAGGTAAATTAGTATTTACATTCTTATTTATTTATCGTGTGGTAAATATTATTAGGTTATTGTTTGTAAATTACTATATAGTTAATATGGTTATATAGTTATTATTAGTTAGTCATATATATATATATATATATATATATATATATATATATATATATATATATATATATATATATATATATATATATATAGTTTAATGTTTAGAGATATATTTTTATGAAACAATATAATACATATAAATTTAATATTTTAGTGAGGTTTTTTAGGGATATAGAGAGATATTGGAGGAGACATGATCTCCATAAATATAGGAAGTCTTTCCTATATAATTGTATGTCTCAAATGATCTATGTAATAGGAAATATAGAGTGTGAAAATACAAAAAATATTAGTCATGTGATTAAATTCTCTGTGTTTGGCTTCAAAAATATTTGTATGTGTTAAAACACTCCATAATTTCCTTAGATTATTAACAAGTTGGACATGGCAATGAATGGGTTGGGACTTCTTGTTGATCCACACTAAATTTCTAATAGGTTTCAACACCTTTACTACAAAATACTCTATCATGGATACCACATACATGGTGCCCCTTGCACCCACCCACTTAACATATCTACCTTGCTTCAGAGATCTACCACAATGACCAACACGAAAAATGAAGGCTAACTTTAGACCTAGTTACAAACTTCTTCCTGGAACTAGTTCCTTTTGTTCTGTTAGGTTTGCCTTTGCTATATTCATTTTGAAATTTCTTGTTTTTTTGTTGTTTTTTAATTATTTATTTTTATTTTTTGATTTGAAACATTATAGGTGGTATTGTAAAAATTAATTCTGTTTTATGTGTGGATAAAAATAAATTGCTCTTTTAGTCATTAAAAATTGGACATATTCAAAAACAAACATTAAATCGTTCCACCACCTTCCGACAATTTTGTGGATCAAAGTATCCTTTGCATGTTACAAAGTGGACAACAATTCCCATGGATTTAGTTAGTAAAAAGTATTGGATCGAGAATATTTGAACATGGTTGGATCACTAGTCACCCACAAAGTTTCCATATGTTATTTTAACATGTTATTATTTATATTTCATTTTATTTAATATGATTAATAATATCTAATTCAAAGAAAGTGATTTTTATTTATGTATAATTACTTTTTTCCCAATATATATTTGAATTGAAAAATGTGTGTGTGTGTGTGTGTGTGTGTATTAGACAACTTATAGTAATGTATCAATTAGAAGGAGATCATTAATTTAAATTTATTTAAATTATGTATTATTATTTATTTAATAGTGTTTAAATTATTAATTATTAAAAGTTCATTAAAAAAATTTGCGTATATTAAAATCCATAAAAATATAAAATGTTTAAATTTTTAAGCGATGGAAATAGGATTAATTATTTATTTAAATTGAAATAAAAAGTACACATTTTTAATAATTAATTATAAATAAATGTCGAGTTTAATTTTTTTTTAATGTTATTAAATTTGGTATTAATTAAAATATATTTATACATTAAACACTTTTAATTTTAAAATCAATTAATTTATTAATATTATTTTGAATAATTAATTTTAATTGAATATTTGAGTTTTGCAATTTTTAAAATGAAAAATTCTGATTTTCTTAATTAAAAATGCTATTAAAAAATAAATAAAAAGTCTGATTTGCAAAATGATTCTTGCTCAGGGATCCGTTATGATACCGTGGGGACTATCTATAATTTTTTTTTAAATATAAAAAAATAAAATAAAGAAACTCGGGGATGGAATAGGTAGTCATTTAACATATGCATCAATGAAATTATGGAAATATTTGATAGGTAGTTCTTCACATTATTTTATACAAAAGATATGTGTGGAGGGCGGCTTGTAATTAATACCTATAATTGTTATAGGAGAACGGAAAAAGCTAGTGGTGGAAAGGATTTTTAAAACCGTAAAATAAAAGGGCGTTGGAGGAGGAATATGTAACTAGAGGAAAAAGTAATTGGAGGAACAATCAAAATCACTTTTCAATAGATGTACGAATGAAATCATAGGGACTTCATTGGAAAGTGGGCCTTTTATCTCCACATATGAAAGAGACATCAATGGCAATTAATCAAAATCACTTCTCCAATTAATTGCATTCTTCACTCTGTAAATTAATCCTTACTTCTTACAGCAATGGCGAATAATGGTTAAGGTTATTCTCAATAGGTTGGTGGTGGAAAGACAAAAGGGATAAATAGAGGAAGATGACAAGCAAAATGGTAAGAGAGTTGGTTTTGAATTCATGAATAGAAAAAATTTCAATCTTCACGTGCTTCTATGGGTGGAACATGGATGGAAGGAAGTAAAGGAACTGGATAATGCTAATATAAAAAATATTAGCATACACATGAAAAATCTGTACTTAGACCCAAGGTAATCAATTAGAAGATGAATGAGTTTGGTATGGCATTGGCGTTTAGTGTTGTTTACATGTTGTCCAACATTGTGGGACCCTGTTTACTTCATGATGACCACATTCAAATTGAGTAAGTTATATTTGTGATAATAGCAAAAAACAATGATCACTAACATCATATTATCAATGGACTCAGAGGAATTATGGGGGGTGGAGGGAAATGAATTATTTGGGAATACAAGTTTCAAGTTATCCAAGGAAGAGATTGTTGAGATACTTCATTGTTGCTCTCAATTTTCAAACACTAAAGAAGTTAAGCAATGGCTTTTGGATAATTCTAAAAAGTCTATTAAAAAAATTGTTTTTTGAGAATAAAATATATTAAATTTAGATTAACAGATGTTTTGTATAATTTCCTCTTTACTCTTTTTAACTATGACAACTAAGTAGTCGAAACTAAAACTTATATATCTAGAACTAATTAAACATGTTTTTTTTCTATCTTCCTACTTTGTTTAGATATAGGTGGATTAGATGGTGAAGTAAACATGAATGATAATTTTTACTACATCCATTTTATAAAATTATCGTTTTAAATTTAAACTCTCAATGATATGTTGTTGTCTCATATGCCTTTCCTTAGAAGTATGGAAAATATTTGAAATGTCCTCGTGCATGTGATTCCTCAATCCTAATATGTTTTTGCAAGATGGGTATTCTCTTGGAGTGAATGTATTAAATTTCTTGTTATTTTAGCATGTATTCACACACCAAATTTTAGTTTTAGGGACAAATATAATTGAGATTCTTTATAAACCTTTTATTCGTTTGGTGCGGCATTCCAGCAAAATGTTTAGACCTAGGTAAAATCTTGGTTTCATTAAGTGTTTGTTTTGTGAAAAAACAAAAAGCTTGTGTGATGATGGACTCGATTGTCAATGGTATACTCAATAGCACACTTTCATTTAAATTCATTTTCAATAATATTTTTTTTGCGAAATTAGGGTGTTTTGATACTTGGATATTCTAGAAATTATATAATAGTAGTTTATTGAAAGTTTCATATTTTTATAAATTATTTTTTAAGGGTATGCATATTTACTGATGGATGAGTTTTAAGATTGGTAAGTGTAGATATTAAAACTAAATATTTATAGCATCTCAGTCTTGTAAATTTGATAAATATCAATCACGGCTTTATTCTTCAGTTCTAAACCTTCATGCTATTGAAAGGCTCGCATTTGCCATCTTGACCCAATGCTCATCTCTTAGTTTGACCAATATAATTTCGATGACCCAAGTCTTTTGCACTACCAAAAAATCTTAAAACCTGATAAGCATCATTCACTATCAGTTTCAGTCCATGCCTATTTACTAGCCTTTTGGGCACTACTAGCCACAGAGGGACACTCCTATCGATGGTAGTGTCCAGATCCTTATCTTGTGTTCAATTGTCAAAATTTATTCAAATTATAAATGTTTCAAAACCTATGGGTCTACCTATTTGTCTTAGTTAGTCCTATCATGAGATGTTTTCAAAAGGTATGGTATAATTACAAGTCTAAGTTTTCTCATTCATCATCTAGCAAATACTAAGCAACAACTTGCCAAGGGTCATTTAATCAATTGCACAATTGAGTTTTTTTCCCTTATAATTATGAACTTATTTATTAATCATAGGAGCAATCATATAAAAGGTCTGAATCATTGAAAGAGCAGCTCATGAGCTATATTTGTTAAGTTACAAGATAGATCATTACATACATCTTCATATATTAAATTGCACCCTTGTGCACACAAACTCTTACACATAGGGGAGAACTACATAAGTTTGAGGCCCTCTTTGGAGTATTGACTATGTAGGCAATGCTCATTAATAGAGATGTCATTGAGGTCAGCTTGACACTGCAACACACTAACCCATTTTTGGCAAACTCAATCTAAATGTGAAGAGCTAGAGTATGATCAATTAGTAAAGAGAAACATCGTGTATCTCATATTTGAATATATCATCAAAAAGGTGACCTAAACCCTAGAACAATGAAGTTGGTCGTATTAAGATCTAGTCAAATTATTTTATACTATATAGCTACATCATAGTCAAACACTAGCATCAATTGTAGTGTCCAAATCTGATAGTAGTTTCTGTGGATATAGAAGTAAAATTTATCAAATCTGACAACTAATCTAGAATATTGATCCTACATACTTACCCCATGTTTCCAATCTAGATCTGATTATGTAGATTAAATCTAATTAAATATCATTTCTCTTAGTATTGCAATCAATTGAACATCTTTCAAATTTGGTAATTATTATATATAGCATATTTCATTATTATAATTTAGAGTATTTATTTATATGTATTTACAATTAATTTTCCTGCTTTAAATTAGGTTATCAAAAAACATACTTCAACTATCTTTATATTTTTAACCATGTCTCCTCCATATCTTACATTTAAGGTTAAACAATAATAATAAGATTTGTAAGATTCAAAATTTGGATTCTTCTGCAAATGTCTTATTGTGCCACAATTGTATGATCAATGACATTAAATTTGTTGCGTCATATTTTTTTTCATTTTCCTACAATTTTAAAGAATGTTTGTATATATTAATTTAATAATCATCATATACTTTATTTCTATTTTGAAATATTTTTAAAGATAAATTGGTAAAATAAAACTAGGATGATTATGATTTGAATAGAAAGTTGAGTCACAAACTTGGTGGAAAGACTAAGTTTCATTTAAAAGAGAGAATCAATGGATAATTTAAGTAGGATTGGCGAGTTTCTATGCTTAGAAGACCTTTGTATGATTCTACCAAACTAAGAAATGAAATATTTTTATGGAAGATTTACTAAGTATGATAACAAAGACTTGATCCTCTCAGCGTGTTTTTTGAATTTTGGCAAAAGGGTACTAATTAGTTGCATGCAAAAAAATTTATTTTTGGCTATGGGTTGGACTATTAGACTTAGTCACGGTCCTTTTGTTTTTTGTTTTGTTTTGTTTTTTTTTTTTTTTTTTTGGGTTTTGGTTTGAAGTGTAGAAACTTTGGTGATGGATTTATTGATTTCGTTGAGGATGGTGGTCAAAATCTCTATATCATCTTTACAGCAAGATGTTTGTTTGTTTCTTTTATTTAAGTTAATTTTTATATAACGTGCTTTTTCATTTGTGAAATGGTTGATCTTTTTCTAACAATTTTAATTGATTTGATGTTTTTTTTTTTGGAACTTTATTTTAATTAAATAAAATTATGTTTTAATTTTTATTGAAGAACTATTCAAGTAAAATATATGTTTGATATAAATTTTCTATTATAATTTGTTTGTCAAAATAAAAAATTTATAAATATTAAATAATTTAATAGAATCTTAATTTTAAATATTATATATTTAATAGATTAAAATGTTTTGGTGAATTATTAGGTTTATATTTATATTTTATATTGGATTAATAAAATGTATATTTTATTCTTTCTGAATTTAAATATGTGATTTCTATTATAATAAGATATGCTTCTGTCATTAAAGCTATTTAAACTGTACAATAGTGAATACAATTAATACATATAAAATGTGAAAAATAATATAATAAATAATCAAATTGTTAAAAAACTTAATATTTTTTTCTGTGTAGAAATCATTTTAAGATGATGTTTATGAATAATCCTATTACTTTTATAACATTTTCTTTCATGTATTTTTATAATAATCATAAGATAAAAATATCACTTATTACACAAATACTTATTATGTTTATATGTTAATAATCTCATTATTTAATTATTCAAAAAAAAATGAAGAAAAACATCATTAGAGTAACTACTACTCAACCAAAAATAATACAAATCACTGATCAATATATTTAATTAAATATCATCAATATATAATAAATACAATTAATATAAATATAAATTACTAATTAATATTTTCAAATCAATTTAAAGGGCAAACAGATAGTAGTTAGGTATAAATCAAAAATATTATTGTTCTCCAAAAACACACGCATGCAGTAGTGTTAAAAACCTCACCTAAAGTTTTAGGAAAGTCAGGAACAGATAAAGCAGATATTAATCTGATCTATATGTCATAAATTATTTATACTTGTAATCCCTGATTTTTTCCTTATCTTAAAATAACTTCAATGTTCTATAATATTATAATTGTTTTATTATTAAAAATATATAATATCAAAAATAATAAATTACACTAGTTCAAAATAAAATACTAGAAAATAATCAATACGACACTTTACTAAAATATATTATTCACATTAATTTAAACATGTATATTATAAGATTTGTCTTTCCTCGTACCATCTTTGTCAAATATGATTTCCGATCATATGCGGTGACATATATTCTAATATATTTTTTTATATATAAGTGAGGGTCTCACTTCAAATCTTTTGTAACTTGGCATTTAAATATTTATGCCATTACATCATACAACAATCAAAGTAATATTTGTAATGAAATATATATTTTTATTAAAAGAGTTTTAGTTTAATTGATGAGGATAATGGTTATTAATGTCTATTCATTATATTATAAAACTCTTTAGATATTTGATACAAAAAATTAAACGGTTAAAATCAATTTCGTGTTTTGTGTGATTTTGACAGTATGGATGTCCTTACTCATTACTGCTTAGTTGAGCAAACTTACTAATTTAATTATATACTCACTTATCATTATAATCTGCTATGTGTTTATTTCTTAAATATGAACTGAAATACTAACATTCTATGTAAATTCAATAATTCTATATAAATACTCTGCTGAAACATGTATAAATACAAAAAATATATATTTTTTTTTATTAATAATATATGTAATAAAATATATATTTCTAAAATTTTACACTTATAATATATCATTTAACACAAAACCCTTATAAATTATTAATAATGAATACAAACAATATACATTACATATAAATAACAATTTAATTAATAATTAATTTTTAAAATTTTATATGTATATTATTTAAAGCCGTATAGTCAATACACACCCTCCATGAACTCTATATATATTTGAGGAACATCTATATTAAGAATGGAACTTTGGACAAATGTTAAACGATATTACATCTTAATCTAAAAAAGATTTAAGTTAATTTCTTGCTTGAAAGAATTAAATTTATTTATTATTTCATTTTCTTTCGATTAACGATTGTCATCTTTATTATGGAAAAGTGTATTCAATATAAATAATACCTCATGTTTCATCACTCTCTTAAGTGGCATGCCATCAGGATATTGAAAAATTCTCTTAAAATTATATGACAAATTCACTTTATTTTGTCAATATGTACAAAATTAATTAGAGCTATTATTTTTCAATTGAAATTTGTGCAGTAAATAGAAACAATTTATTTTTCTATATTTTTGAGTTTGAATATTAGTTAGGAATAAATGTCATAAAAATAAAAATAAAATAAATTATTTAAAATTTGATTGATTAGAAATTTTTGATAAGATCAATTTTTGAGAGAATTTGACACATTTATCAATTAAAAAATAAAATAAATAAAAATATTTTGTTTTTAATGTATTTTTTATTTATACAATTGTATTATCAACTATGTGCACGTTAATGGTCGTCCATCACATAGAAAATTGGTCGTGGTACATCATCGTTCCACTATACCCATTAATTACAGCATGGTGAGGCCAAAAGAATACATTCCACTTTACACTAGTTAGTCACAAAGTGGATGAGGTTGATGTCTATGGTGGCGAAGGATGTAGCGATAGCTCATTCAATCACCATGTCCAATGAAGAAGATAAACAAGAATCAAACACGCCATGGATCATCACAAACAATACTCTCAAATGCACTTAATTTAGCTAAATTTACTTATCTATTAAAAGCATTAGATAATTTAGTGCATGATTTATTTCACTATTCGATAGCTATGGAGATAAAACCCTGAAAAGGACCTCATAATTTTATCTTGAGCTATAATTAAAAATTTTGGAATTAATTATCACCAAATTGGGTGCACTTAGGGACTATAATGAGATAATTACATTACAGAGCCAAAAAGTAACTAAATAATAAAAGAGAATGAAGGTAGTATCCATTCTGAGCTGATGGTTGAGGAGGATTCGCTGGTGAAAGATTCTATTGAAGGTCATGTGGAGACCGAGATTAGTGATCTTTCTGAGCCAGTTGTTGAGGAGGCTTTGGTCTCTTCCCCTATTTTGGAGGAACTTCCTAGGAGCCAGACTTTGGCTGGTTTTCATAAGGATTTTGCTGAGGCATCTGTGTCCCCTGGGCTTCATGGATCATTGTCTTCTGAGGCATGGATTGCTGAGGCAGCGAAGGTAGAGGATGGTTGGATAGTAGTTAAGAGGAAGAAGTCTAAGCCTTTGGTCCCCCCTCTAGATATGAATCTTCGATCGTGTAAAAAAAAAAAATCTCATTTGTATGGGAGGTTTTGTAGGATGCTGATCCTGTCTGTTGGCATTCCGTTTCGTGTTTTGTCAGCTATTTCTACTAGTCTTTTTTGCAATTTTAAGGTTCCTGTTTAACCTGGTTTTGCTTTTTCTGGTTTCAAGTTTCTTTTTAGAAACCTGGTTGTGCTTAAAGGTTTATCTCTCTTTTGATATAAAGGGTTTCGGGGCCCCTTCAAAACCTACTTTTAGCTTAATCTAAAACTAAATAATAAAAGAGAGAATTACATATAGATCCAAGAAATAACTAAATAACAAATAAGGGAATTGCATTACAGAACCAAGAAGTATCTAAATTATCTCAAAACCCCAATTTACAAAGATTATGCTGAATCCAATATGGAAGAGATGCATCAATGTGCTAACAATTCACAATAATAAGAAAATAAACTGCAACACTAGGATGAGGGCAAATTTTACAGAAAAATAAGAGGTCATGGAAAGTAATCAAAATCCAAGTGTTGCAGGCTTCATTTGTGGATCATCTGATATTGTGCCATAGGCTTAATCTCTATAAATTGGCCCATATTTATCACTCATAAGTCCCACATGCAGTAACAATAAATACATCAGTTGGGTAAATGTCAAGATTATGATAAACACCTCCAATGTTTTCTGTAGAGCCAACAATGTACCCATTTTTTTACCATTTCTACATGATCAAACCAAATGAAAACTAAAAAGTAACTTAAAAGCATAAGCAAACAATTTAAAAAATCATATTGCTAGATGTCTTCCTCTGTTCCTGATGTCTAGCTCCTTGCAATCTAGCTTACACACCCCAAGGAGTACAAAAGATTAATGTTAATGAAAACCCAATTTGAAAATAATCCAACATAGTATTCATCAAACAAATATTACCCAAATGTCAATTCATTGAGCACATCTAATGTTCACCTTCAACAACAAGTGCAAACCATTCTTCAATAGGTAAATGCAAAGTACAAGTAATGCCATGACAAACATCAAACACTGGACACCTTCCAGGTTGGTGATCGAGTTTGGATACACTTGTAGAAGGAAAGACTGGCATGGCTTTATCGCAAGGTTTGTCCACATTGACATGGGCCCTACACCATCATCAATCAAGTAAGAGATAATTCTTTTGAACTCAATATTTTGACATACATTGGTTTGTATCCAATATTTAATGCAAAACTCTTGTGGTAATACTTTACATATTTGTTAGATACTTCAAATATGATGAAGAATCTCAAATAGATAGAGATCAATATAGTGTTCCAATAGAATCAGATCAATTCATTAATGCTCAGGTCAAATGAACACATTGACAAGATATCTCCCTCTTCCATATTGTCAAAGCAAGTCAAGTGCCTTCTCAAGGAAAATGGTTTACAAAATTAAAGGTTGTTAATTTGTTTCCACATCTTCTCTTCCATGTTCATGCAATGGGTACCATTTATTTTCAAAGATGGGTAATTGATCCAGGAGGATTTGGGTCACTCAATCATACCACATATTACCATAGTTACATGTTTATCCTTGTGGTTATGACCAGTCAAAGTTACGGTCAAACCCAATGATGTGGCAATAAAGTGACATGGCAATATGATTCGACCCAGGTCTTTAATATTTGAGGATAAACATATTACATCATATATTGGGGAATAATTATCACCCCATATTTTCAAAATGTGATGGATAATTTAAAATCCCATAAAAATCAGGGATGGTATAATTATGAAATTTATTTAAAAAGATTGTGGATAATCATCCCAATTAGAAAAAGTGGACCTCCCACAACTATATAAAGGGGTCAAAGGTTTAATTCGTTTCATTCAAAAAATTTCAAAGCTCTCATCAAAGCCAACACCCGAGAACCAGAGCCGATAGCCAAGAGCCAAAAGCTGATAGCCAGAGCTGAGAGCTAGAGCCAAAGCTGAGAGCTGACACCCAGAGCCAGTGGCATCAGAACATTTATTTATAGATTGATAACCCCTATTGGGGATAAGGTGATGTATAAAAAAAATTGCATCAATAATCGATCGATTCTACCTTTGAGTAGGACCCAGAGACGTACCCCAGATTGGGTGAACTCCATTAAGAATTCTGGTGTTTGTGTTTCGATTGTTTACAATTCCATTATTTCCATAGATTTCATTCAATTATTCAAATGTGGATGCAAGTTTTAATCAAACACAACACTTAATAGAAATCAATTAAGTAGATAATGAGCATATGGTGTAATTAGAAGGAATAAATATAAAGATATTCATATTTAGTTTTAATCCAATTTTTAAACAATTTAAATCAATTTTTTATTATTTATTTCAATCCATTATTCAGTATCCATTCTAAACCAAAAGTGAACTTGAAGGGTTCGAAGAGGGTTTACAGATCAACTTTCCACGTGTCTCTCCTTATTCTCATCCTACTTTTTCAATCTCTTTCCTATTTATATTGGGTTCTGTATTTAAATCCCCACGGTACTTGTATGCCCTTATTTTCACTATGTTAAAGAGTGCACCCATACCCCTTATATATTTTTTCACCCTAGTCATTAAATAAATTACATACTAATAAAGTATTGTTTGAATTCAATTATCTATGATATTACTAATTATAATTTCAAAAATATTAAAAGATTATTAAATTATTAATCAAAATTTTAAGCAAATATTTTAAGTGAAACATTTTAAAATTTGTATAATTTTATGAACCTAAACAAAGCCCATAAATTCACATTAATTTCTTTGGATCATACTTAATTGTACAATTTAATTGTGAAAGTGGCAAAGGGAAAACATTTTTCTCACTTTGAAATGTTAATTGTTGTGGATGTACCTAATTACTTCACATGGATCATGCCAACACCTTCCTCCAATACTATTTATTAGTTGTTGGCCCAAAGGTCCAAGTAATGTCAAAGGGGATTGTTTAGTAGGATAATGTTTGGTGAGATAGCCTAGTGCCTAGAACAAAAGACTAATGTTGAAACACTTTTAAAGGTTGAGGATGTAAATCATATAAAACCAATGGACCGCAAGCTCTCCACAAAGGAAAAACATTATGAGGTTTTTTAGGCTATCTTTGGTTCCTCTTGCTCATGAGAGAGGTTTCAATCTCAACCTACCCTTCCCCATCCTCATCCATATAATAGTTCCCTAAAGACCTAGTTGTCATGTAATCCTCATCAGTAGTACTCAAACCCTTTCCACTCTCTATTGACGACAACATGGATCTCAACACATGATTGTCCAAAACTAGATCATTTTTGCATTGAGATATCCAATTGTATCAAACATTAAAATTGGAAATTAAATGAAATAACCGAGGAAAACCACACACTAGGGAAGTTGATGTTTGTATTTTTCTTGTGTAGCTATCCTATCATAAATTTATGACCATATTTGCAACTAGTACTCATCAATTTGGGCTACCCTCTCACTCCTTGGATTTTAGGTGGCCTGATAAAAAAGCTCTCATTCAATCCATGACTAAGGGAAGGAGAATGAATGGAATAGTATGGTCTCAGGATAGGCATTGAATGGTTTTCCTGAATAGGCTTTAAGAATTTTGAACAAAATGTGTCAAGCAAATGTAATATCTCAGAGTGCAAAGATTTCAATATTATTGTCCCAGAATAAGATGTGAAAATGAATAATATGTCTCTTTTGTTTCTCTTCAATATTTCATGTCTCATGAGGGCAAACTCTAAGGAAGTAGAAGCTATATACCTTTCATGCCCTAAGATTTTAACATGCAACGATGGTGTAGACATGGTGCACTATCTACAAAAATAGAGAGGGAACTGACTTTGCCACCTATGGCAAAGGAAAGATTTATGGAGACCTTGCCCTTACCACCTATAAAAAAGGAAATATTTATTGAAGGCGTACCTTTTTCACCTATAGTATAAGATAGATTCATAAAGGTGATGCCTTTTCCCCCCATGGTGGAAGAAAGCTATGGGAAGGTATCCTATCTATGTGGACTTAATGGAAAGATTAAGTATGCTCTGACATTTTTTTTCAAAGAGCAGGAAGTGATTTCCCTACAATCTATTACCTTTCTTGGGGAAGATGTTAATTTATTAGGAGGAGAGGAGGTGGCATTTTCTAATGAAGTAATGAGACCTCCTCTTTCACCAACAATATTTTATAAATACATAGAATGTAATTTCGATCGGCTTATTTAGGCCACATCATCAATGAAACTCCTAGAGTCACATCTTTCACCATAGAATTCCTTCTGAAGTGAATCATGAACTCACCCACATCTAGATGGAAAAAAAATTGATGTAGCATTGCAAGCCCTCGGAAGTCTCTATAGAGGTGATCCCTAGAAACATCCCAAGCAAGTCCCCAAGATGCTACCACTTGGAAGCATCATGACTTGCTTATAGCCTTCTCCGTACTTTGCCATGTGACATGATCACATTGAATTTGGGCTTGACTAGTTGGATTATCTATCACTTCATTTTCCCCTAATGATGGAGGAAGGTGTGGAAGGTGTCCTATCTATGTGGACTTAATGGAGAGAATGACGATGCTCAGACATTTTCTTTCAAAGAGGAAGAGGTGATTTTAATGTGATATGTTGCCTCGTATGGGGAAGAGGCTAATTTATTAGGAGGTGAGGAGTTGGTGTCATCTAATGAAGTAATGTGGCCTCCTCCTCTTCCAACAACATTTTATAGATACATAGAATGGATTTTTGATCAACGTATATAGGCCATGTCATCAATAGAACTCCCAGAGTCATGCTTTCCACAATAGAATTCCATCCATAGTGAATCATAAATGCACCCACAACTTGATGGTAAAGAATTTGATGCAACATCACCTACCCTTAGAGGTCTCCATAGAGGTGAATCCTAGTAACATCCTAGGTAGGTCACCATGATGCTATCAATTGGAAGCATAGTGACTTGTTTATGGACTTCTATGCACTTTACCACATGGCATTATCACATTGAATATGAGCTTCTTGACTTCTTGGATTATTTAAACTTCCTTTGGGATCTAAATGCATGGGATATCTCCACACGGAGGCATCCTTGGCCTTCAAGTCTCATAGGCTTTAGGGATAGTTGCTTGCTCCTACGTAGGACCAAGTTACCATTGATTGAAAGAAAAATAGCACCTCTATGTCCAATATGTCTTCAAGACTTAGACCATTGCAATCACCAAGGGTCTTTGTAGAGGCAAATCCATCTAGGACACTTGAGACCTGCCATAGATTGTAGTATGTATGATTTGGGTAGCCCCTAATGCTTGAGAATTAAACCTGCCAACCCTCCCGGCCACCTAGGACTAATTGCCAATTGACAACCTTTTCTCTCAAATGGTGACTCCTCTGCCATGACATTCACATTGTAGATAATGAATGATGCCCCCTTATGCATCTATGTGGCATGCACCTTGAAAAATCTTAGGTACTCACTTCTACTATAACAAAAGCAACAAGATAAACTTCATAACCTTAATGTATCACCCTTGCATTAGTGTCATTATGGAATGTGTATGATATGGCCCCTCTGATGTATGATATCACATGAAATTTGATATCATTGCCCCTCAGCATCATCGTCAAGCTCAATTTGAAAAATTTCACCACTTGTAAGTTTTGTATGGCCTTATCATAATTTTTCTATCTGTCAATATATTGGTAACCAAAACTAACATAAGTTACAATATAGACTTTGGAACCTCATTGTATTATATCCATATCATTGGCACTGCAATGCTGACTTGATTCACACATCGAACATGGAGCCTTATCATAATCAAATCACCATCATGTTGTCCTCGTTGACCCTTCACAAGAGCAAATGTCCAAAAAGAACCTACCACCTTGGAAACTCTGTACCCCTTTCTAATGGACGTAAGTCATGTAAATACAATAGTTTCCTTAAATCCACACAATCCCAATAGATAAAAGTGCAATATGTCACATAATGACTGAGCAAAGTGGCTATCCCTTTTTACAAAGAATGCAAGCCATCATAGACTAAAGCATTGCATGACAATTCAGATTTCGATCAATTTGCTCCCATAATTACTTTACACAAACTTATTTTGACATCCAAATACATTCTTACAGAGCATGAAAGTGGTGAATTATTTCAAGGTGAGTTGGGGGATGATGGTGAGAAGCAATGAAAAGACATTTAAGGCGATGGACTCAAAGAGACTTAGGTAACTATTTGACCATTTAAAGGCTTCTCTTATACAAGTTAATGGCTCCTTTATTTTTTATTTTTGGATCTGTTAAGGTTTTATTTTAGTAAAGCAAGGTGATTTAAAGTGAAATTGTAATTTGGTAGTCAGACCTCACTCAAACTCATGACAGCTGACCATGTCTCGCCTTTTGTCCAGGAAGTGTGAAACAACCAAAATATGTTATTAATCTTAAAAATCCGTCGAAAACTTTTTTTTATAGGTGCTCCTTTAATTTTTTTTAATTTTAATTTTTTGTTTTTTTAATATTTTTTGCCAACAGGGATAAATAAGATGCTTACAAATACAAACTTTAATTTTGGTTGCCTTTTCTTCCAAGGGTTTGTGTATGGTGTTTTCATATGTTCTTAAACCTAATGTAATTTGTTTAGGTGTCAATATATTAGTAGCATGGACAAATAGAAGATACAAGATAGATTTTGGGACCTTTGACTTGACATCAGATATGGAGCCTTGTCGTAATCAAATCAACTCTCATGGCATACTCAACCACCCTTGGTAGTAGAAAATGACCAATCAAAGATGTTGTCAACCTACCAAGTTGCAGACCCCTTTGTAATGTGTGCAGATCATGTAAATCTATCCTTGGTTTACAAAATGGGCCCTTTATTGTATGATATCCCCTAAAAAATTTCACCACTTGCATGTTTGGTATGGTTTTGCCCTTCCAAAACCCATTTCCATTGCTCAAGCTCATTATGAAATGAAACATTTCCTCCCTGTATAGTTGATTACCACATCATATGAAAGAATACACAACTTTATTTTCCACTAACACATCTAAAAAAATATAAGATTATTGTTGTTTACCACTTCATGCACAAAAGGTGAGATGGAGTCATTGGTTATAGGAAGATATTTTTTCTTTCTCTTTTGATTTTGAGGATAACAAAAAAAGTAGTTGAAAAATCGTTGTTCATGGCATATGGTCAATTTTTCACTAAGCCTCAGTGATTATCTAAACCAACTAATAATAATAATGGTGTCGAGTCTGCAGATCTGGAGGCCCCAAAAAGCACGACTTATCTAATAAGTCATGGTATGGTAGGCTACTCAAGACAAATTAATATAATTTATTTGGTTTTATTTATTATAGTTGTTTATAAAGCCTCGATATGGTATGTGAAAAGTGTTACAAATCCGTGGTATCAAGTGGAATTTATTCTGACAACGAAAGTAAACAACGTGTATGTGTTGAGGTACTCAAGAAGAATCGTGCTTCCTTTAGGATGCATCATAGGTACTTTTGGCTTGATTGCAGCGGCCTTCCCATCTCTCTATGCAAATGTCCATCAAACGGGAGGCAAGCGATATATTGGATACCTTGATCCCGCATTTTTTATTAGGTTTGATTTTTATTATTTTCTTGCACTCGGAATTGGTATCATCAGTTCTTACTTCATTACTTAAATCCATTAATGTCTTAAATTTTGGATTGGTGCATGCATACCCAATAGCCTGTAGTGAAACTACGTTTTCTTCAGTGATCAAAAGGTTGCCTTCGGTGGTCCTTTGAGAATAAAATAAAGGTCCTCATCTCAAGGTTTAATCCATAATCTAAGCACATAGATTTCGAAAATGGCCTTTAGCTCCTCAACTATAAATTGAAACAAATAAAAAGCTAGAATAACTATAGCCAAGTAACACAAGAAACTATCTATAACTGAAGCAGGGGATTGGTCAATCAGGTTTAAAAATAAACCAGATGACGCAACACATGGAGAATGAATTCTTCTTTCAAATTATTTAGTTTAAAGTTATAATGGGGTACGCTAGACAAAATTTGATTAGTGAAGGGATCGGAAAGTATAAAAAAGGTAGATAAGAAAGATGTGTGTTTGAAGATAGAGAATACAAAATGATTCAACTCATTCATTATTATATTCTTTATTAGTATATACTTTGAGCATTAATCACTGAGACATTATTGAAGGGACTATAATCACACATGATCAAAATTTATAATAAAAAGCCACTTGAAGCATAATATCAACAAGACATTGATGAAAGAAGTATAATCACTACAGTTAAAAATATGGTAAATGGATTCTAATCACCAAAACATAAATGAAGGAATAAATAGGAATGATGATGGTTTAGTTAATTTGAGACAATTTTTTTATTTTCAATCTCTCTATTATTGCATGTCTCAAGGTGTTATCAATCCATCTTTCAAAACATTTATAAGTATTTTCCTCTTTTTAAATAAAATTTAACCAAAGCATAATATCAAAAAATATTAATGAAGAGAGTTTAATTACCAAGACAGTAATTTGAAATAAAGAAATGAAATAATTATGGTACAATTAATCTTGCATGAAACAAGTTAACAAATATTTGGAAAATGTTTGTTTTTTCTCTAAAAATTACTTTGACTAATACTTGTAAAGGAAAAATACTCACGTTCCTGCTTGAAGACATTACCCCAATAGATATTGATAAGACAACACATCATTGGTGATCTATAGTTATAATTTGGAGTTTAAGACCTTCATATTTTCTATTTACTTTTGAGCCTGTTACTTATATTTTGATAGTTTCTTTAAATTTTTGTAAATTTTGAACTCTTATAACTATTACAGTGGTTTATATATATATATATATGATGGTTTAATTTTATGGTTTATTAGATTTTTTTATATGTTTTTATATTGGGATTAATGTTTTATTTTTTTAAACAATGTTTTGGTTTATTTTTCTTTATAAACTATGTTGAAAATATATTTATGTAGTTGCTATCATTTAATCTATCAAAATTAAAAACTCTTATTATTTATGGTTATGGCTATGGTTGAAGGTGTAGGTTATTAGTTCTAACACAAATAATTGTCACATATACATAAAAGAAGTGTTGAGTTAATTTTTTTAAGAAACATTATAATATTGGAAAAGCATCACAAGGTTCAAAAGCTTTGCATGATTCAAAATCACATCATCCCTACAAAAGTAGCACATGGCCCATCAAATCATTTTAGGCCTTCAAAAGTATCACTTCACTACAAATTACTAGAAGAACAATTCAATCTAGGTAAATTATATTTGCAACCAAACTTAATAAAAGGGAAAATTTCCCTTCATTGTAGAGGTGGTGTTTCATAAATTTTTACTACTATTTGGACATGGTAAAGAATGGTTTGTGATTTTTTATTGGCTTGCACTGCATTTCTGGAAGGGTTCAACGCCTTTACTGCCAAATACTTTATCATGGCTACCACATACCAAGTGCCCTTGCACCCACCCACTTAGCATATTTGCCCTTCTTTAGAGATCTACCAATACAACAACCAGGGAAACTGAAGACTAACTTTAGACTTGGTTACTACTTCCTTTCGTTGTACTAAGGTTGCCTTTATTTATTTTCAAATTTCTTGGTTTTTTGTTTTGTTGTTTTTAATTATTTCTTTTTCTTTTTTTTTTAATTATCTTTTATTTGAAATGTATTATCTAGGTGTGTTTTATGTGTGAGTAAAAATAATTTTTTTGTTTTATCATTAAAATTGAACATATTCACAAACAAACATTATATCATTTCACCACCTTCCGGATATTATTGTAAGAATGCCTCTCAACATAATTATTTCCAATTCTGAATAAAATATATAGTTTACCTAGATATTACGGCCATTCTTGGATCGTATTTAACTGTACAATTTTACATATCAAAATTTCCTTTGCATGTTACAAAATAGACAATAATTCTTATGGATTTAGTCATTAAAAAGTACTGGATAGAGAAGATTCAAACTCGATTGAATCACTATTCACCCATAGAATCTCCATATATTTTCTTCCCATGTTACTATTTATATTTCATTATATTTAATATAATTAATAATATTTAATTCAAAGAAAATATTTTTTATTTATGTATAATTAATTTATCTATATTATATATCTAAATATAAAAATATATATGACAATTAATAATATTTAAATTATTAATTATTAGATGTTCATCCAAAATTTTCTTAAAAAACTTGTGCATATATTAAAGACCATGAAAATATCAAATCTTTAATTTTTAGGAGGATGGAAATGGGAGTAATTACCATTTAATTGATTTGTTTAAAATTTATTTAAATTGAAATAAAAGTATAAATTTGTTAGTAATAATTATTAATAAATATTGAGTATAATTTTTTTATAAATATTATTAAATTTCGTTTTAATTAAATTATGTTTATAAATTATATATAAACATTTTTAATTTTAAAATTAATTAATCAATTTATTTTTATTTTGTCTGAACTCTGCAAACATACAGAGTTATGATGAGAAAGAAGCCTACGAATTTGGAAAGGTTGCAGAAATAATGAAATGAGAGATATATATTACCTGTGAGAAAGTTGAAAGAGCGGACCCATCTGCAACGGAAAAAGAAGCTGAGGAATGCTGTGTGTTGTCCCTCCATTGCGTTGGTGAGAAATGCCTCCTTTCCCCATTTTGCAGATGTGAGATTATCTTGGTTTGCAGTGTGAGCGAGCGGTCCCCTCCGTATTTATGCTTTCCTTTCTCCATCAAAACACGCTTCGATCAGTTGGTTTGACTTGACAATATTTAAAACGCGTATTTTATAAGTTGTGGCTTAACACGTGCTATTTGTCGCCTCCAATTTCCGACCATTGCGTACAACCACAATAATATTTGTGGTGATAAATACAATGAAATATATGGCAAGGTTTCGTTCAAAATAATTGGAGGCCATTATAGATGAAGACAAATCTAGGTGGTGAGATAATTATGAGGAAATCACTTTCTAACCCATTAAGCGATAAACTGATAAAGGTTGTATATAAGTTGCCCAATAAACGGGTTAATTTTGATGGTTTCATCACAACAATTTTGATTTTAGAAAAAACTTTTTCTCTAGTGAAATTTGGAAGTTTTTGGTTAATAATGTATTGCATTCTTCTTTAGAGATCTTTTATGATTACGTTGGGATTATGTAGGGACCATTCATAAATTTTTTTAAAGAAAAAATAAAAAGAAAAAAAAAAGGGAGTTGGGGGAAGAAAAGGTAATTAGAAGAACAATTAAAATCATTTTTTAATAAATATATAAATAAAATAACGAGAAGTTATTGGGAGGTGGGGCTTTTATTTCTCTACATTATTTTATATGAAAAAGATATGTGGAGAGTAATTTGTAATTGATCCTTTACTTTAGATAATTGTCATTTCCACATGGAAAAACTTTGTGGTGGAATGAAATTCTCAATTTTTTATAAATGGAATGAAATATGGTTGGGTTTATTCTTAAAAAGTGGAGGCCTTTATAACTGAAGCCAAATAGTTGGTGAAATAACTCTATGGAAATTCACTTTCAACACTTACAAGTGAAAAGGAAATAAGGCCGTTGATAAGTTGATCAAGAAACCGATTAACTCGATGATTTCATTGAAATTAAAAGTTGAGTTTTAAGGATTAAAAATTCTTGAAGTGATTAGAAAACTTTTGGTTAACAATTTTCAAAATGACGCTTTTTCAAGGATCCTTTATGACTACCTAAGGATAATCCATAATTTAAAAAAGAGAGAGAGAGATAAAAACATTAAAGAAAAAGAAAAAAGAGCAGTGTGCAAAGGAAAAGGTAGTTGGAGGAACAATTAAAATCACTTTTCAATAGATGTACACATGAAATCATGGGAAAATCATTGGGAGGCGGGGCTTTCATTTCCCCACACTATTCCATATCAAAGATATGTGTGAAAAGGGCACGTGGAGGGTGACTTGTAATTAATTCCCCACTTCTTTAACTCATATATTTTTTTTAGGTATTTAGGGGGATCGATAATATCATTGATGAAACGGGGCCAAGACCATGATTCAAAATCAGAGCTACTAATATTTATCCCTATGAAATTGTGTAAATGTAAGGATAACCAATCCCCTAAAACTTTTAGGATTAGAACCTGGGTAGGCGCTGACAATCGAAAGTAACAATCACCAACATCATATTATGGATGGACTTAGAGAAACTATATGAAGTAAAAAGAAATTTTTGTGAATACGAATTTCAAACTATCAAATGAAAAGACTCTTGAAATAGCTCATTGTTTCCCTCAATCTTCAAGTCCAAAAAAAAAATATTTTATAATAATGAAATGCATAAAATTTAGGGAAGAGGGTGGCTTGTGCAATTTACCCCATGCCCTTTTTAATTGTGATGGTTAAGAATTTGAAATCTGAATATTTGTAAATAATTGGTTAAAAACACACACACCTTCTTGCTTTGTTTGGATAATGGGTGGATTGGATGGTGAATTAAAGATGAAATAAGAAATTGCTTGCACCCATTGGACAATATTCTCATTCTCAACTTTACACTATTAATTATATATATATATATATATATATATATATATATATATATATATATATATATATATATTTAAATTTATTTTAAAATGACGTTTATGAAAAATCATGTTATCATTTAGTTATTTTATTTCATATATTTTTATAATAGTCATAAGGTAAAAGTGTTATTTATCACACAAATATTTATTGTGTTTATATGTTAAGTGTTTCCATTACCTTAATTATTCAAAAACAATATGAGAAAAATATCATTAAAATAACTACTCAATTAATTGTAATACAAATAATTGTTCACTACATTTAATTAAAATATTCAAATATAATAAATACAAATAAAAATTACTAATTAATATTTTAAAATCAATATAAAACATAAACAAATAAAAATTAAAACCTATATAATTCAAAATTATTACTATCCCTTAAAATTTCAAATACAATAATATTAACTTCTTCACCTAAAATTTTTTATCTAATTTTTATAAAAAAAAAAAAAACACTTTAAAAAAAATAAAAATAAAATATTAACTCTTTTAACATGTAATAAAAGCTTTAAAATAATTTAACTACTAAATTCTCCTACTTCTCACATGTAATAAAAAGCTCTAAAATAATTTAACTTCTAAATTCTCCTACTTTCTCATCTTTTATTTCCTTGCTCTCATCTACAAGTTGTGAATCCTTTATACTTACCCTAGCATGACTTCAATATCAAGTAATATTATACTTATTATATTATAAATTAAATTTTAATGTCAAAATAATAAAGTACATTTTAAAAACTTCATAAGCATAAATTACATGATATAAAAGTAGACGCTAAAAATACACCAAAATAAAATAGTAACTACAATGCTTTAGATAAATACGTGTGTAAAATCAATATTCATTCATTTCTCATTGGAGAGTCGTACGTTTCAAATTGGTTTCTTTGTGGGAATGGAGTTTATATTACTAGCAATTGTTTTCATGGTGAAAAAAAAATTAAAGGTTAGATAAAAGTAGTTTATATTTGATTTATTGCAATGATAAAGTATTTTATTATTATTATTATTTTTTAATTAAATATTTATATTTATTTTTTATTATTCTATAATTTTTTTTGATTTTAAATTGAATAATTGAATTATTAATTTTTTAAATTGTACTCATAAAAATATTATATAATATTTATTATAATTTTTATATACATTAAAAATTTACTATTATATATAATTTATAATTTATATAAATATAAAATTATATAATATATATTTCACACGATATTACATTATATATTAATTTATTATCATATTATATATAAATAGTTGTTTAGGTTGTAATGTTATTTCTCCTTACTATTACTATTTAATTGATCTTGAAAATTTTATTGCCTTCATGTTATGTATGGCTTTATCATTCTACACCACTTTGCCATCGCTCAAGCTCACTTTGAAACAAAACATCTCCTCCTAGCGCAACACAATGCCATGTCATATTAAAGAACATACAACCTCATTTTCTATTATCACATCTGCAAAAATTATCAAATTATTGTTGCTTCATGCTTCATGCACAAATAGTAAGAAAAAAAATTACAAAACCTCTCTTTACCAAAATAAATAATTACATCCCTTTCGATATAACGTGTACCTTTAGGTAACTTGTTGTCAAATTAAATTCTTTTTAAATAAGTGCAAATTGTTTTCAAAGAAGAATATTTGGTGAGTAAAACATCCAATTGTTAGTCCAAAGTGTTTGGCAGAATTGAGTTCGATAATCGTATGACTGTATTTTTAATTTTAAATATAAAATTTAATAATTTTGTTTTTTTAAACCAAAATATATATATTTAAGCGTTTCTTTTCTGTACATTGGACTATGGTCACATAGTTGAATAAATAACCAACGTCAAAGAGATTTTATTTTAAGACAGGCAAGGTAGACCTATCATCATTCCGATAGACAAACCCCAACTATTCTCATGAAGTCAACGGAGTACGTTTGGAATTCCCACACATGGTTTTATGTACTTTGCCGGTTTGCAGAATTCAAGACCGGGCGGATTGTTCAATTCTGTGTCAGTCTGCTTTGAATTCGCTTTAAGAGAGTCGATGTAAAATGGGTAATCGGTGTAACCCGCGACCTGGTCATGAGTGTAGAAAGTGGATCGGTCATACTTGCTCAGCTTGGCGTCCATGGCGAATCTGAGGGGCAGATCTGGATTCGAAATGAAAAGCCTGCCGAATGATATCATGTCTGCACTGCCGCTCGAGACGGCTTCCATGGCAGTGTGTCGCGTATATCCTCCGCTACGCATAAGCCTTCCTCTGTACTCTTTTTTCACGATATTCCACATTCTTTCTGCCATGCTCTCACCGTGTGGCACATCCTGTGTGAGGCCTTCTCTGGTGAATCGCGGCTCGGTCATGTGGAGGTAAGCGAGAGGATACGAATTGAGGAGGTGAATTAAGTGAAAGGTGAGGGAGAGAGGATCGGAATCGGCGGCTCCCATGTGGTCTATGATGGGCGACAGTCGAATGGCGGTGCGCTCTGCGCCAATCTCATTCGCCACCGCCTCCAAAACCTCACCTGCAAAACGGCATCTCTTCACAAGGGACCCGCCGTAATCGTCCACCCTGTCATTCACGCAGTCCTTGAGGAACTGGTCGATCAGGTATCCGTGCGCCGCGTGTATTTCCACTCCGTCGAACCCCGCCGCCATGGCATTCCTCGCCGCCGCGCGGAACTGCTCCACAATTGCAGGTATTTCTGACGTGGCAAGTGCCCGCGGGGAAGAGTAATGGGCCTTTGAACCGTCTGGCATCAATATACTCCACTCCTCTGAAATCGGATTGGCGGTAGACGAAATGGGAGCTTCCCCCTTGGGTTGATAAACTGCAATTAACATCCCAGACAAGCTACCGTTAAATAAAATGCTCCAGGGGAATCAGATTATGAAGTTTGGTTAAGGTTATAAACCTGTGTGAGACGCCCTGCCGACGTGCCAGAGCTGGCAGAAAATGACGCCGCCCTTGTCATGAACGGAGTCCACCACTTTTTTCCATGCCATCACCTGCTCATCGTTGAAAATGCCCGGCGAGTGTGGAAACCTGCATGCCGTTCAATGCAACATGACATCAGTCGTTACCCTGCTCATCGGCTTAAACTGAATAATGACTAAATATTTTGGATTGGCGCATACGTACCCAATAGCCTGTGGTGAAACTGCGTTGGCTTCAGTGATCAAAAGGCCTCCTTCGGTGGTCCTCTGAGAATAAAACTTTACGTGTGAAGCTTGCGGGATGGTGTTCAGTGCGCGGCAGCGAGTGACAGGAGCCAACACAACTCTGCAAACATACAAAGTTTTGATGAGAAAGAAGCCTACGAATTTGAAAAGGTTGCAGAAATAATGAAAAGAGAGATATATATTACCTGTGAGAAAGGTGAAAGAGCGGACCCATCTGCAACGGAGAAAGAAGCTGAGGAATGCCTCCATTGCGTTGGTGTTGCTGATGGTGAGAAATGCCTCCTTTCCCCATTTTGCAGAGGTGATATGCAAAGGATTGATCTTGGTTTGGATTGTGAGCGAGCTGTGTCCTTCCTATTTATACGCTACTTTCTCCATCAAAACACGTTTCCATCAGTTGGTTTGACTCAACAATGTTTTAAACGCGTATTTTATAAGATGTGGCTTTACACGTGTTATTTGTTTCGTACAATTTCCGACCATTGTATACAACCACAATAATATTTGTGGTGATAAATACAACGAAATATGTCAGGGTTTCGCTCAAAAAATTGGAGGCCCATATAGATAAAGCAAGAAGAGGATAAGGTTGTATAAGTGACCAATAAACGGGTTGTTTTGATGGTTTCATCATAAAAAGTTTGATTTTAGCATAACTTTTTCTCTAAAGAGATTTGGAAACCTTTTGTTAAGATGTAAAAGATTCTTTTTCAAAGATTTTTTATGATATGTAGGAATCATTTATAATTTTAAAAAAAGATAAATTAAAGGGCAAAAAAAGGAGTTGGGAGGAAAAAGTAATTAGAAGAGCAATCAAAATCATTTTTGAATAAGTATACGAATGAAACAGTGCAAATTTATTGGGAGGTGGAGTTTTTATTTCTTTACACTATTTCATATTATTTATCTTCCACTTCAGATTATTGTCATCTGATATGAAAAAACTTTGTAATAAAACGAGATTCTCAAATTTTGATAATTAGAATGAAATATGGCAAGGTTTATTCTTCAAAAGTCGAGACTTTTATAAATGAAGCCAAATAGTTGGTGAAATAACTCTAGTGGAAATCACTTTCAACATTTTAAGAGAGAAGGAAATAATGTTAGTTGGCCACTAAATGAGTTAACTTGACGATTTCATTGGAACTAAAAGTTTGGTTTTGAAAAAATAAATCTTAAAGAGATTAACAAACTTTTGGTTAACAATTTGCAAAACAACTCTTCTTCAAGGATCCTTTATGACTACCGAGGGATTATCCATATTTTTTTTTAAGATAAAAATATAAAATAAAAATAAAAATAAAGGAGTGTCGGGAGAAAAAGGTAATTAGAAGAATAATTAAAATCACTTTTCAATAGATGTACAAATGAAATCATCGAGAAATCATTCAAAGGTGGGGCTTTCATTTCCCCACACTATTCCATATGAAAGATATGTGTGAAAGAGGCATGTGGAGGGTGCCCTGTAATTAATCCCCCACTTTTCCAGCTTAATTTTTTTAGATATCTAGGGGGATTGGTAATGTCGTTGATGAAGCAGGGCTAAGACCATGATTCAAAACTAGGCACTGCCATTATTTATCCCTATCCAGCTGTGTAAATGTAAGGGTAACCAGTCCCATGAAACTTGGGGGATTAGACCCTGGGTGGGAACTAGCAAAAGACTCAAGTCCCACCATTAGACCATACCCTTGTGCCCTTCTCCAACTCATAATTGCATTCCTTTCTTATTAAATGTAATACTTACTTCTTCACAAAGAAATGGCAGATAGTGGAGAAGGTTGTTATCGATAGGGTGGTGGTGGAAAGATAAAAGGGACACACATGAAGATGACAACAAAAGTGGTAAAAGAGTTATTTTATGAGTTCATGAATAAATAAATTTGTAGTCCTCATATGCCTATGTGGGTGGAACATGTAAGGAAGGAAGTAAAGTATCTAGATAATGACAATATAAAAAAATCTAGAATGCACATGAAAAATCTCCTCTTAGACCTAGTCAATCAATTGGACGCTGAATAACTTTAATATGGCATTGGTGCTTAGTGCTGATAACATGGTGGGAACCTATATACTTCATGACAACCACATTGAAATCGAGAAAGCTCTATTTGTGATGACATGCGAAATCAACAATCACAAACATCATATTATGCATGGAATCAAAGAAATTATGTGAGGAAAATGATTTTTTTGTGAATACAAGTTTCAAGCTATCCAAGGAAGAGACTTGAAATACTTCATTGCCTCAATCTTCAAGTGATGAGGAGGTTGAGGTAATGGTTTTAGAGTAATTATAAAAAAGTTTCTTTTTTGATAATGAAATGCATAACATTTAGGGAAAAAGGTGGCCTACGTAACCCCCCTTACCCTTTTAATTGTGATTGTTGAGAATTTAAAATATGAGTATTTGTATGGAACTGGTTAAACATACATACATACTTTGTTTGGAAAATGGGTGATTGGATGGTGAATTAGGCATGAAACGAGAATTTGTCTTGCACCCACTGGACACTATCTATGTGTGTGTGTGTGTGTGTGTATATATATATAACTAACTAACTTTGTTTGGATAATAGATGGATTGGATGGTAAATTAGACATGAAATGAGAATTTGGCTTGCACACATTGGATAATATTCTCATTCTGAAATTTACAATATCAATGATATGTTGTTGTCTCATATACCCTTCATCAAAGTATAAAAAATATTTGAAATACCTTCATGCATGTGGTTCTTAAATCATAATGTACTTTTTCAAGATGGGTTTTCTTTTTGAGTGAATGAATATAAACTCATGTTGTTTTAGCTCGTCTTCAAACACCATTTTGTATTTTCAGGCACAAATGTCATGGGGATTCCTTTTGAACTTTTACTCATTTGGCATGGCATCGCTTCCCCTACCCTCTCCCCAAATGGTTGGACCTAGGTCAAATATTTGGTCGCATAAGGTGCCGAGTTTCCTTAAAAAATCATCGTATGTGATGATGAATTCAATTAAAAATGACATATACATTAACACACTTTCATTTAATATCATTCTTAGTAATAATCTTGGCTTAAACTATGATGGGTTGATATTGGATAAAGTATATAATTTTATAGCGATAGTCTACAGAGAGTTCAATATTTGTATACACTCTTATTTAGAGGCATGCTAATTTACCGATAGATGAGCTTCAATATTGGTAAGACAGAGATTTGCAAGATTGGAAAATTGGATTCTTCTAAAAATTGCTTATTATGCCCTTTTTTTTTTTTTTTAATACAATTTTGTGGACAATGTGATTGACATTAAAATTATTGTGTCACAACATTTTTATTTGCCTACAATTTTGTGGAATCCTCGTAAAAATTGTTTCAGTACTCCCTCTATTCTTTCTTCATGTTTCAAAAGGGTTTGAAGGATAAAATGGTAAATTGGAATTAGAATGATTCTAATTTAAATATTAAGTTGAATCATGAACTTGGTGTAAAGTTTGAGACTCATTTCCAAGAGGGAATCAATAGATAATTTAAATAGGATTGATGAGTTTATGTCCCTGGAAGACCTTGGTATGATTTTTCCAAACTAAGAAATGAAATATTTTTCTATGAAGACTTACGAAGTATGATTACAAAGCTTGATCCCCTTAACATGCTAGATTTAATTTTTTTACTTTGGGTAAAAGGGGTGCTAATTAGTTTCATGGATGATTTTATTCTTCGATATAGGTTGGATTATTAGACTTGCTCATGATCTATTTGGATTCTTGGTTTTTCAGTGTAGAGATTTTGATGATCGATATATTGATTTCGTTGAAGATGATGGTCAAGATCTATTTTTTTTATTGGCATTAATATGTTTATCTCTTATATGTTTTAGTTAATTTTCTTGTTAACACGTAATTCTTCACTTGTGAAATTAAATTATTGAGCTTTTTCTAACAATTTCAAACGATTTAACATCTTTTTTTATTAGGCTAGGGTTCTCTCCCTAAGTAAGTATATTCTAATTATTATTGAAGAAATTTTCAAGTAAAATATTGGTTGATATAAAGTTTTCACTATATTTTTTTGGTCAAAATAAAATTTTAATAATTATTAAATAATTTAACAAAGCTCTATTTCTAAATATTATGCATTTATTAGGTGTATAGGACTTTTTAGCAGGGGATTATTTTTCATTTATATTTTACATTGTTCAACAAAACATACAATTTAATCCCTTCTGAATTCATCTATGTGACTTCTATTTAAAAATATATATATGCTTTTGCATTATGCCCTTTTAAATTGTATAATAGTGAATACAATTAATGCATAATTAATAATAATAATAATAATAATAATAATAATAATAATAATAATAATAATTATTATTATTAATTTATTTTTTTAAATTAAGATGATGTTTATGAAGAATCATGTTATCTTTTAGCTATTATTTGTCATCCTTTTTGTAATAGTCACAAGGTAAGTGTGTCAATTATCACACAAATAATTATTGTGATTATATATTAAATGGTCCCATTACTTTAATTATTTAAAAAAATATGAAGAAAATATCTTTAGAGTAATTATTACTCAACCAAATGTAATATAAATAATTATTCAGGACATTTAATTAGATATCATCAATATGTAAATGTAATAAATATAAATAAAATTACTAATTATTATTTTCAAATCAATGAAAAACAACAAACAAATAAAAGTTAGATCCTCTATAATTCAAAATTATCATTGTCTCTTAGAAAATGTGCATGCAATAGTGTTAACTACTTCACCTAAAAATATTGATCTAATAAAAAAGCATCAAAAAAGGTAGAGGCCCTTTATAAAAGTGTTAAGAGTACTAACTTAACACGAGGTTCTCCGACTCATGTTTTATTACCTTACTCTCATCTACAAACTATGAATTCTTTATACTTACCCTAGCATGGCTTCAATACCTTTCTGATATTAACTCTATTATATTATAAATTAAAGTTTAATATCAAAAATAGTAAAGTAAATTTTTAGAAAACTTCATAAACGTAAATTACATAATATAATTAAAACCCTAACTGGATGCTAAAATACACCAAAATAAAAGACTAACTTCAATGTTTTAGATAAACATGTGTGTAAAACAATCTTTCGTTCATTCATCAAAGGAGAGCCATATGTTTCAAATTGGTTTCCCCATGGGAGTAGTTTGATTGGACTTTATATTTCATGCATATGGTTTTAAACCATTTGTGGTGACATATATTTCACGTAAACTAAACTTTTATTTATTTATATTATACCTTCAACAAACAACATCCCTTAAGGATGACACCCCAAAGGGATGATCAAATACAAATATAATAAATGCTTATATAACATTTATAACATAGAAGAGAGAGGGAGAGAGAATCAACAAGGTGGCCCCAAAAATGTGCCACACTTCATGTGTTAACAATAATCAACAATGTGGTGTTTGTATTCATGCTCAAAGGGTCAATAAAGTAGATCCACTACTTTATAAAAAATCCATCCACCTCTATGTGCTTTCAAATATGGTGTCCCATTCACACATGTGAGGTAAATCAATAACAATGGTCTTCTGTCTTCTTCTTCCTATGTGCACACAAAGTCCAAAATATTTTGCATTCATATTTTGACTTTAACTAGACATGTGAAATCTTGGAGCACCATAGGAATGCACCTAACACCAACCCTTTGTCTTTTTCACCATAAGATGAAACCCATGTGATTACCAAGGACAAACCCATGTGCTTTGGTGGAGTGCTATGCCCCATTCCCATAACATCAACTTGATCACATGTGAATGACCCTCCATGGGCCCCTACCACATCACCAATCAACCACATCACTTTCATGCCACATCACTTACCACATCAAATGCATGCCACATCACCCATATGCCATGTCATCATGAATAGTGACAAAGAATAGTGATTTATGAATATGGTGAATATGAATAGTGAATTCACACCTAACACCTATTTGCGCATGAATAAAAATTAAATAAAAAAGAAGAGAAAAAAGGGGTGAACACGTTATAACTTACCAAGGACAACAAAAAAAGACTAGAAGCATTAAAATTCCTTCTAATGGGTGTTAGGAGCATTGACATTTTCAAGTTCTCTAACCCCATAAATTTATTTTATTAGTAATTTTGTATATTAATTAGGCATTATTATTGTATTAAAAATACATTTTAAATGTTTAATTAGAAGTAGTTCATTTTTTATACTACACCTTATTTTCAATATGTCATCCTTATTTATTTTTGATTGATAATAATTTAATTTTAAATATGCCTTCAAAAAGTAGTTAACATGTTAAATTTTGTTCTAACAAATCATCAATCCATGAAAGAAATAATTTTTTTCTTAATAATTATATTATTTTTAAGGCCTTATAATTAATGCATACTCTCCATGAAAAATATATTTGTAGGAAAATTTATAATAGGAATAGGAATGCAAGGGAAGTGCTAAGAAATATTACACCTTGATCTAAGGATTGAATTTGATTCCTTACCTCATTTTCTTTCAATCAATGATTATCAATAAAGATAAATATTGGAGATAGGGCTATTTGATAGACATTATATCTCATCTTTCACTACTCTCTTAAGTGGCATCCCCTTGGACTATTGGAAATTTCTATTGAAATTATACAAGTCTTTTACTATATTTTATATTTTTCTATTTTTTATAAGTAGACATGCTAGAATAAGTCTTGTACTCAAGTACCTCATTATCTTTTTTATCTGTCAAAATAAATAAAATAAATTTGACATTATCATTAATGATTTTTTTACATCGATTAAAACTTATTAAGGATATTTCTAGTTTACCTTCATAAATATGTATTGATGATGTAGTTTTTCTCATTTTCAATCAAGATTGTTTTTAGATTTTCTCATAAATATGGAATCTCAAACATGCATATACAAGCTACTAATTACCATACCACATAGCTAAAGATAAATAACATTTGTAATAACCTCATCAATTAATTCATATAATATATTATTTGGTAGCTTTTATCTTTACTCCTTATTTATCCAACCTGATAGACAAGGACTAAGATGATCATATATATGTAACCAACTCAATCTTGTTAATTAAATCTATCAAAATAAAATTTTATTTTGAACTATAATAAAAAATAAAACTAAAACTTTTGTCTTCCTAAGTTTAATATATATCTATTAAAGTGTTTAGTAAGTTTACATTTATTTCATGAACTTATGCAATCACGGTAGAGGGTCTTAGTGAAGTGATGCCCTTGGCCATGCAACTAGAGTTAAGGAGTTTAAAATAAAATCAATTCTCTTATGTTAAAAGAAAACATGCTTAACAACATCTATATTTTGTGACATTTTATTCTACCTTATATATCTCTAATCCTCTCTCTCTGGGATTCACATTCATTTTTTTTCAATTATAAGCTCTATATTTTTTCTCTTGTAGACCTCTCCATTGGATCTTGTGCTCTTTGGCATCCTATCTCTAATTCATAGTGGCCTCTATTCTGGCATACCACCTTTCACTTTCTGTAGGCCACCTCCACTCTACTCTTTCTGAAATGAGGAACCTTCTATTGGCCCTATTTCTCTCTTTGTGTCCCTTATGTGGCCACCTCTCTATCTAATTTTGTGGCCTTTTTCTCTCAAGTTACGTAACCCTTTATTACACTTCACAGGTTGAATTTATTCACTCTTGAGAGTTTTTAACTTGCATGTAGCCTCTATGGCTTATTTATAACCATTTGTGATCTTGATTGAAAATAATTTCTTGGGTCCTTTAGTTATGAATAATTTATCACATAAGTGGTTACCTACTGTGAAGCCATATTAATGGAAATATCTCAAAAAGGTCTTTCCAATGAGACCAATAATACCTCATTTAGTGTTTTATTCTAAAAAATGTGGTTGCTTAAATTTTTTGCAACTTTTGGCCATCTCTGTGAACTGATCTACTATGAACTAAAAATATGTGACACATGCCACAATCCCAAAGCCTCTAAGAAATGGGATTTTCTAGTATCTCTATGGTCTCTATGGTTTCCCTCTAGTCTATGGACTCATGGATTTATCAAATCCACTTTATGATTGATCACACATCCACTTTGTGGTCCCTACCTTGACTTAGACTTAAAAATAAGATATGATCTCTATGAATGAATGAGATTATGAAAGGTGTCATGATATTAGAATCTATTGCATAACGGACTCGTTGTGATATTCATGGCCACTGAGGAATCCATGAATCTGACACTCTATGGGTTTTCTTCAAGTCTTTAGAATTCATGTTCCCATGGGGATTTACAAAGTCCAATCACTTTGTGTATAGTAAACTCCATTGACAGAATATTCCATAGCATATTTCCATGGCCTCTAAACTCTGTAACCACTTGGAAAAACTTCATTAACTCTTTGTTCCATGATTTTGTGTACAAAAGTCAATAAATAGTGGAACTTTTGTCACGTAAGTATTTTTTAGCCTCCATTATATTACAAACACTTAATATTTTAAGTGTGGCCAATGTGAACCCATGATAAGGACCAAATATGACCCACTTGTAATGTGATCACTGTAAAGTTACAAAGTGACACAAACTAAACTTCATAGCCTCTTTTATTAGCTTGAGAACTTTGTTAAAATAAGAAAATTTCCCTGAGACCTATTATTGAACACTACCCTAAACTCTTACCTATTTTTGTCAATGTAATATTACTCGTACATCAAGGCTAATACTACATTAGACATGCTAAAGTTGATTAAAATGTGAAATTTTGGTCACATGGATGGTAAAGTGGTAAAACCACTATTTTTGCCATTGACATTGATTACCATGGTGTTACCTTACAACACACCAAATACTTCAACATATTGTTAAATTTTATTTTCACTTCCATTCCCAGCTTCTTATTGGCTTCAAATCTATTTTACTCCCTTTCCATTCTCTTCTTATAGGATTTAACACACTATATCCCATTCACCTTCAGTGAATGGTTCTCTTCTTCCATCTCCATTTTCTTATGGATTTAAATGCACTTTTGTCTAACCACCACCAACAATATGATCTTTATTACTCCTTATGTCTTCTTATGGGCTTAAACCCATTGATGTTTATCCATATCCACTGAAAGCCTCCATGGCTCTGTTCTCTCATTTTCCAACTTATTTGTGTATCCTTCCACCTCTCACTCTTCTCTAATTATAGATCCTCTTTTATCATGGTTTCCATTTCTTCCTTTTTTTAATTTTCCTTTCGACTACCATATTGTTCATGGATTCTTCATTTTCAAGATTATTACAAGGTTCTTCTTCTACCTCTGCTTCTTCATAACTTGTGAACCTAAGTGGCTCACTCTCTTCACCTTGGAATCCCTCTTTAAATACCTCCTTTCTCTCCATATTTGAATTTTCACATTAACTTTAATATTATAGATTAGTTTAAAAACATGAGACTTAATAGTCCAAATAGGTGTTTCCTTCATTTTCACACTATCATATTGTTTTCCCCCAAGTTGGGGAATTTGAGAGCTCATTGTAATCTACATGATACTCATAACTATGCTTAGTTATTATTGTGACAACTCCTCTTTCTCTTATTGACTTCTTATCCTCTATGCATAAAATCTAGGATGATTTCATTATCCTTCCTTCTCCTCCAACCTGTTGACTTATATGTTACATGAGTGACATTTTTCATTTCTCCAATATTTTCCCATATCTCTTGTGAGGGTAGTCTCTCCCAAATCTAAAAATTGTAAGTTAAATCCCTCTTATTGTGATGGATTGAATTACAATTTGTCTTCTTATTTTCTATCTCCTTCATTGTTATACTTTCACATGAATTAGACACATTAAGTGAATTAATAGCTCTCACAAACACTTATTCTAGATATTTTACATTCCTCAAATACATTTTTTCAAACTCTTCTCTCCTGCTGACATTCTCTTCCTAACTTTCACTCATAATACAGACTCCCAAGTTCCATTCTCAACAACCTACATGGTTGTTCTCTCCTCATTATTCAATTTATTTTATTCTTCTTCACATGGATGGTATTCAACCACACTATCCTCATGTATATTCAATTGAATTTCATCCACCTCCATTATTTCCTTCATGGAAACTTGAAACTCTTCTTTTTTGTTTGAGAAACCTTTTTTCCCTACAAAAGAGAAAAAATAAATACATTTTCCTTCTTATCCAAAGATAATTCTACCTCTTCCCACTTACAGGATATCACAAAATATATCCCATCATCCAATAATGGGTCTTCCTCTTCCAGTGAACACTTTATCACCTCCAAATCCTCTTTCACGAAGAATTATTCCTTCTTCTAGTGAACACTTTATCACCTCCAAATCCTCTTTCATGAAGAATTATTCCTATATCGACTGCTCACAAATATATTTATTATTATTTCTAAAAACAGACTTAGGCTTCTCAGATGGAAACCTCACTTTCCCATTTCCTTGTAAGGTAATCCTCTTCTTTTCACTCATAGCATTGAGATACTCACCTTAAAACTTTCCTTTCCCATTACCTTTTAAGTAAATCTTATCTCTCTCTCTCTCTCTCTCTCTCTCTCTCTCTCTCTCTCTCTCTCTCTCTCTCAAGTCTTAAGGCCGGGAATTTATTCCACCACTCTTTCTATAATTTTGGGTGCACAATGACCCATCAATTTGGAAACCATATCTTCCCAATTGTTCACTTTCTTATTTCCTTTCTTTTTTATCTTTTCCTAGATATATATCCAATACACATCTGCACTATCACAACCTCTTGCTTGTAATATTTACCCTCATGGGTTTTTATACACTTTTCTCTTAAAAAAATATTCTAACTCAACTATCCATTTCATGAGCTTCTATGGGTTCTCTTTGCCACAAAACAAAATAGCATTGCAAGTGGGCTTACCTCTTTCTTCCATTTTAACCTATGTTAGTCATTTGTATTTGTTTGCTTATATTTTCTCCAAAGCATCTAACCTTGATTATAGGGATAATAACCCCATCATAAATTATTATTCATCATCTTTACTTACAACTAAAACCTAGTATCCACTTTGTGTATCCTCCATCATATCCAATATTTCTTAGATTTCCTTCAACATATCTATTAGGTGTTCTACTCTAAGTGCTCTTATACTTTTACATGCCATTTATTCTCCAACAATAGGTTTATCTTTCACTACCTTGAATTTAATTATGCAATCTTATTTTTTTAAACCTATGTTAGACTCATACAAGAACCTGCCATACTTTATTTATACTACCAGGAGTTGTCACACACTTGCAACACACTTATCCTCTCTCCTAGTCAAGCTCCTATTTCACAACTTACAATTGATAAAATTAGGCTTCTTTTTCACAACTTGCATTAAAATCAAACAAGATTATATCACACTTTTACACAAATATCTTCATTTTCATGATTATTATATTACTCATAATAAACTTATCTTAACTCCATTTCAAGCTTCTTTATCTCACATTTTTCACATGGATATTTTTTACTTGCAAGACTTTCTCACACTTGCCAAAAAATTTAAATTGGACTGCTCTAATACCAATTGATATAGTCATGGTAGAGGGTACCAATGAATGGATGCCCTTAATTATGTAAATAGAGTCAAGTAATTGATATTTTGACTATTACCAAGGCCCAGGGCATTCTAAAAACATATGTTTTACCTTGGATCATAATATATAAGACCTCATCAATGACCAAAAAATTATATTTGATGATCCTCTAAAGGAATCAAGTTCACAACATGGTGATCATTACAATTAGAATATATTTAACAATCCTTTGCAAGACCATTCTAATAAAGATCTAGAAGTGAAAATGGTGTATAATGAACATCATCCTCCATCACATTATGAGAACCCATTAGACAGGATTATTGGTACTTATACATGACATACACCTCCCATGGTTCAGAGACCTTTTACTTTTCATGATAGTGAGATTGTGGATGATGGATCAGATCTTCATTCATTATTCATCAAACATACAATGATCACTAGCATATACACATTATTATTATTGATAATGTTGCTAGCGAGAATGTTTACACCATGAAATTATGTACACATTTTGGATATGCACATGATAATTTACACCCTTTGACCAAAGTGGTCAAATCATTTGATGGAACATCATAGTAGGTCCTTGATGAGATTAACTTACCTTTACATGTTGGCCCAACACATGTGGTCACTACCTTCTGAGTTATACCATACATGAGAGTCTTTGATATATTAATGAGATGACTTTGGATACATATGATATGTGAAATACCTTCTACATTCTCTTTTGAGATATGTGTTTTATAGGTATATTCCACATCTCAAAAGGGACCATAAATTTCATTAATTTTTATTTACAAAACCCATGACCTCTAGGATATTCCATATTGATTTGTACCTCTAGGTAAGGAAAATTATAACTTAAAATTTCTATGATGTACCCAAAACTTGACACTTGTTTCCACCACATTATATATTTAAGACTTTTCCTAACCCTAATCTCTTTTAAATTAAATCATATTTAACTATCTATTATTTTTTGTCACTAAAAATTGTACATAGAAACACATGGAAGATTTAACACAAGTTTCAAGACTTAGACTCGTATGGGGGAATTCTTACCTAGCATATATTCAAAGAAGTATGAACATCATATAGGGTTGCCTTGATTCTTTTCAATATAATTAGGTGCATCATTTTAAATTTTCCTTTTCTATAATTTAATATATTATTATTGGGAGTATTTATCCACTTATATAATTTGTTATTATAGGCCTTTATAGGGACATCCACAAAAACACAAATATGTTTTGGATGTGTACTAGGGTCACTAAAAAAACACATAAACTAAACTAGGTGTATCATTTTTTCTTATTTTATTATATTTCATCAGATTATTCATTGATTGGGAAGTTATCTACATGAACATATCTTTTTTAGGTCTAGAAGATCATGTGAGTTATTGTGTGAGAATTAGAATTATTGTGGTAATTTAAATAAAACATCATATATTGTATCTATCACTCTATTTGTTTTAATTTGACATATATGTACACACACACACACACACACACACACACACACACACACACACACACACACACACACACACACACACACACACACACACACACACACACACACACACACACACACACACACACACACACACACACACACCAAAGTGGGGCATTGCGTGGACACCAAATTTAAGTACATGGTAGCTATTAGTCATAAAATTCCATTATTATAAGGTGTTTATTCTTCATCAATCATGGGTTTAGATTAAAAGATCTTATTGTCAAATTTTCCCAGTGTTCTAATTATCCCTTGGATTTTTCCCATGTTTTCCTCTCTCATTTTTCTCTCTCCTCCCATCCATTTTCCTAGATTTATATGTTGTTCCCATTAATGTATACTATTTTAGACATTTAAAACTTGTATAAGACCCTTTTCCATAGTACCTTATCCCTAATTTATCATATTTGACATTCTTGTGTATAATTACATATTTTTATAACTTATCTGACTTCACATTGGTCTCCATTTACCTCAAGTGAGACTTTAAATAGAATATAAAACTTATCATAATATATTAGTTCACATCCTTGGATTAAATCTAATATATTATCATTCTCCTTATCGAGATATGATCCTCTATTCATTCTAGGTAAGACTTTCTTGATTTCATTTCAAATGTCAATGAACACATCTAAATTTTTTAAGAGTACCATTTATATAAAATTCACACTAAACCATTTAAGAATTATAAATGAATCATCAAAAAGAATAGAAAAATCTAATTATCAATCTCAATACCTAGAGTTGAGCCAAGCATCATATATCATTAATCCTCCTACTTTAAGTTGATATTCATTAGTCATATCTTCCATAGTTGTGATGAAGTTTTTTAATCTTAGTCTCTCATCACCCTCTTGTATAAAATGAAGGTAATAGGTTGAATATAGTTACATTACAATTTCTATGGAAGAGTAAGTTCATAATCCCCACTCAAGTTATTTCATTTACACACACTCAAAACTATGTGGAGTTCTGATTTTAGAGTGTGGGATATGTAGCTTGAAATATCACTTTGGCATTTGCCCGAATCCATTACCCATTGTTTGTTTTGAGTGTCAAGTTAGGTCAAAGAAAAGGAATCAATAATTCAATGCATTCTAACTAAAAATTGGTGAAGTGAACATAGAAGAATATTATAAATTAGTTATTGAGCCATCCATAAAAATCATAGTGAAACTCTACATAGGATAGAATTGGTAGAATAGGGAAAAATCTAATAAAGTAAATTTATCCAGTCCAAATATAACTAGGTCAAACCTTGGCAAAACATGATTATATCAAAGAGGATCTATAGGTCAAATCAAAGTTTGGGAGTAATACACAATTAACATGCACAATTGTATTTCAAATATGGGATTTTATATTTATGTCACAAGAATAAGGTGTGATATTTTATTATATGTTGGACTTACTTTGCATAGCCGTCTTGTTATTATTAGCCAAATGGGTAGATTTATATTATGTACTTTCAAAGTTGTATTATTAGATATATTAATTTCAATTATTTATTCCTCATTTTTTATAAATCCACAATTAGGATAAATAACTATTAAATTATGGGTCCCTAGAAGACTATATTATATAATTATAGGGTTTATCCCTTATAACATTTATTTTGGATCTCATGTTTCATGTTTCCCTATTTTTTTAGATATTTTTCCTAATTTATATTAGCTTTCACGCTAATGAGTCTATAAATACATTGGTGTATTAATGCATTTAGAACATGAAATTATTTCTCAAAAGGTCTGTGAAAGTGTCAAATTAATTTATTCAAATATTTATAGAAGAATACAAGTATATGAGAAGTATTTATCTCTCCACCATGTATTCATTATTGTCTTATTTCTCTAAGATATATGAATGTCATAGATTGCACAAAAACCTTAGGATTAGGTGAGAGCAAGATTGCCACAACACAAGTTGCATCAATGCATCAAAAGCTTCATTAACTGATTAGTTAAAAAATAAAAAGGAGTTACATTATATAGTGAGATATTAGGTCACCAAAAAGGTAATAATACAACTCACACTTAGAAGACATAATAAGTGTATTTCCCATAATTGTTGGCAAACTTTGATAATATTATATTGTTAAGTGAAACTCTTAAGAGATTTAGTTAATTCAACAGTTTGTTATATAGCATCGATTAGTGCTTAGATGAGCATAGTATAGGTTAAGTTGGTTGTTTATATAGGTTGTTAATAAATTGGCATAAATAAAGAGATAATGGTTATTTGTTAGTATAATGTGTAGGTTATTCAACTAAATAACTACCTCCTGAACATTATATATATTCACCACTTTCGTGTCAATAAGATCAATTGAAGTATTCCGATCATTTATTCCTTCATTGGTATCAGAGCATCACCAGTCCTGATTTGTGATGAAAAAGTAAATTTTTTGTAGGGGTGAGCATTATTCTTCATCACCCCACCTGATGAGAAAATGAATAATGTTAGAAGCACTTAATATAGATAGTCATAGCATATATTAGGGTAATATACATAATTTATATTTGGGATAGTTCGATTTGAATCCTTGGAGATTAAATATCTTACAGTGGAGATCTGATCTTGTTTGATGAAGCGCTTGGATCTTGTACATCATATTTTGTATTTGATCCAACTTGTTGTATTGCACCCTCCAGAGAATTGTATTTGCATTGATTTGATATTACAAGCATATATTGGCCAAAGTATTCTTGTGTAGACCCATCTAGATCTAATCGACTACCCCAACATGATTAAGTTATAGTTAGACCTCCCTCTCTGGCTTGATGATTAATCAAATTTGTCTACAAATTTGGTTTGATTGGAGTCTTCAATATTTAACAAGTTATGTTCAATATATTTTGCCAAGCTAATGCTTTGATGATATTATCAATTAATAGCAGATCATCATAGGGGTTGAGCCTACTATTTATTATGCTACATTTCTATCCATACACCACTACCACCTGACTAGGAATGCCATAGTGTAGAGCTCCCTGATGCATTATGGGTGGAAGGCCATGTGTGATGATGATAATGTGTCAATTTTTATAAGAAGGAATATATGGACCACTATTCCATCTTCCGTTATGTGGCTTTCACCACCATTACCATCTCTAACATAATGTTAAATGTTTGTATAAGGTTTGCATGTTTGTTAAAGGTGGTTAATACTTAGAGATCTTTTCTAATTTTTAGTAGTTTAGTTTTTTAATGGGTCATTTTTATGATACATGAAAAATAAAATTTATGTGATCAAATTTAAAGTCTTTATTTTTCAATATCTATAAAATTCATTTTGATATAGTTGTCAAAATATTAAGAGTTGAGTTGCCTTTAAAGAAATATTGGTTCAAATGTAAACGGATGTATTTTTGGGCATACCCAACATTCGGTGAGCATGTGAGTATTATGGGGGGACCTCATTTTAGTCTAAATAACATGCACATGAGCTTCATCAATACATCAACTGAGTGAAGTAGCTTCATTTACTAGAGGCTAGAGGATACACGGAGGCTGGAGGATAATTGGCATCCTCTTGTGAGTCACCTATGATGAGGTCATACCATTGCTATGGTGACAAATTTTGGTGTGTTTATTCTATGTTTTGCAGTTTGTTTTTCAATAAAGTACTAAGCTTTTTTTATAGTTTAGTAGCTCTTAAAAAAGAACGTTGTGGGGAGAAAAATCACTAAAGTAGTGTTGGGTGAATATTTTGTCTTCAACTAACTGAAGACAAAATTATTATATTAGTCACAACATAATGAGATAAATCTCTCCTCTCAGCAAGGGGAGGCTCCCTATAAACTATTATAAACTAAACCTATACTAAATACTAACTGGGGGGTAGAATCACACCATCCATTTCTCTTTTTTCAGAAATGATGTTCACAAAATAGAGGAAAACTCCTGTGTAATAACTAAATCCATTTCTCTTTTTTTTAAAATGATGTTCATAAAATAATAGGAAAACTTCTCAGGTGATAATTGGATCCACAAGAAACCCACGAAAGCACAAAGTCTTTCATTTCGTCTCTTACTGATTAAGTATGTAGGACACCATATAATGAAGTATAGCCCAAAGTCTCCATTGCAAACTACAACAGAGTATATGATCGTAAAGGATAACAATAGTTCAAAGCCTTTCCAATATCCTTTGTGCTAAAACATAAAACACACAAGCTAAAGACAATTATGGTAGCACAAAGTTTCTATAATCAGCTTTAGGACATCTTCCAGATTATTTTCACTTGCTTTGCTTATTTGATCAAATGATAAGACTGTATTTAGGAAAAAGACATAAGAATAATTTCCTACATAACACAAGTTATTTCAACACAAAGTTTGAAAGGTCACTTGCTTTTTCATTCACCTGATAAAATATGATTAACAATCTGAGCTCAAAGTCTCAAAAATGCCTTTCAATTTGGGTAGAGTTTTGCCTCTAATAACTGAGAGATCTCTTTCATTCAAAATGAGAGATTACAATATATAGCATCCAAAGAAAGACTTTGGTGATTATTTTCACAAAATGGCCCATGTTGCATTGAATGCATTGGAAAGAGGAAGTTCTATGCAGGGGCCATGCTGGAGCAGGTTACTAGTCCTAACTTTGGTGTTTAACTCATATCAAATGTTTTCTCCAAAGCATGGGTTTCCAGATCCTCTAAAAGGCAAGGCCACTCCTCTTTATGATACTTACACAACTATCCACTCATCTTTACTCAAACAAAGAAAAATAGGCTGTGCCATTGAATGCTTGCGCTCTCCGATATCCACCTAGTGGACTGTTCTACCCACTGAAATAACTCTTCCATCGAAACTTTTGGATTATCTATTTGATTCCCTCTTTCCTTGCTATATTTTGTCTCTTCCTACTGATCTGAGCTCTTGGGGCTATCTTCTCACCTTCTACTGGCTTCTTCAGCTCCTTTCTCAGTGGATCACTGAGTTTGTCCTTGGGTCTGCGTTATTTAAAAATCAACGATTATTCAATTATCCTAAATTTGACATCCACGGGGACATCACCGGTCTCTTGAACCATTTTGAACCTTGAACTGTCTTTTTAGAGTTCACCAGTTCACCAGTTCAATGGTTTAACGGTTCGATGGCTCAATATTTTATGTTTTGTGAAGAGTCACATTCGCTCAATCTTCTTATGAATTTAGTTCAATGTATGATTGAACCAACTATTTGAATCTTTCACTAGAACCTTCCGCTCAAAATTTTTTAAACCTTTGAACCATTTTGAACCTTTAAACCATTTTGAAGCAGAGTTCAATGGTTCAATAGTTTAACAATTCAATGGTTCGGTGGCATTCATTTCAAATCATTGAACCCTACCGTTGAACCATATATCATTGAACCTCAATGTCGAACCATCCTTATCAATTTTAAGAAATGCCTTCAAGTGTTTTGAATTATTCCTTGTTCATTTTACCGACTAAAAAACGCTTTGAAAATGAGAGATTTCCTTTTACTGAAAAGACTTGGGTAATTGGATAACTTGACTGCTCAGAACATTTTTGAGAAGGAAGGAAACCATTTTTTGGCTTGCAGGACCAAAATGGTAAACATGTTGACTATAAAAATGAGTGGCCAATTTTGGGGATAACAAGTAGCACTTGGTTCTTGGAAAAGGGTTTGTGGTAATCTGAGAAACCATTGAAGTGTAGTAGAAACCTCTTACAACCCTCCAAGTTCATGGTTAATAGAGAGAAGTGTTCTTGACACTTTCAAGTTTTTAGTAATCCTACAAGGAAAAATTGAGGTGTCACCAAGACCTTAAAGCCATAAAGATGGCATGCCACCTTAGAAAGTGAGCAGGCTATGCGAAGAGTGTAAATATTTTTACAGTGTCTATAATAAAGGGGGGACCACTATTAAGAAATATGATGTTTGTAGAAATAATGTAATAAAGGGGGGAATATTGGCAAACTTTGATAATATTACATTGTTAAGTGAAACTGTTAGGAGATTTAGTTAGTTTGGTGGTTTGCTATACAACATTGGTTAGTTCTTAAATTATCATAGCATAGGTTAAGTTGGATAGTTATATATGTTGTTAAGCAACTAGCATAACTAAGGAGATGATGGTTAATTTTTAGTATAATGTGCAGATTATTCAACCGAATAACTACCTCCTAAACATTATATATATTCACCACTTTTATATTAATAAGATCAATTAAAACATTTCACTCATTTATTCCTTCAATAATGACCTTAAAAACCCTAAGAAATTTGACTAACAACCATGTAGGTAAAAAGAAAAGTAGAAAAAAGCCTACACTAACTATAGACACCAGAAATCTACAGCCCACAATTATTAAAATCAAAATTCCCTTACAACACCTTAGGACCCCTTGGTCCCCACCTTGACCCTATTGACCCCTAACTTAACCGAACCCATCTAACTTGAGTCAGTTGACCTACTGGTTAAAACCCACATTTTAAACAACCTTGCCTTTGACCCCTAATTGTCAACTGTCACCTTGATCGCCATTGATCAGGGTCCACCATCCTAAGCACTAACATGCAAACATACACCTTGATTTTCTAAAATTATCTCATCTAAATCTACATGTGAATCATTGCACACAAAAATTATAATTAGAAATCCTAGTTAACATTTTTGTGCACCTCTCCTTCCTTGCCTATAAGAAGAGAGGAGCAGGAGGTGAAAAGGGACCATATCCATAACTATCAAGAGCTTTTTCATCTAGAGATTTCTTTTGTAGGTGTTCTTCCAATAATCCAATGATCCAACCATCATGATAGAGATCTAATTTTCTACTACCACTCGATCGACATACAATTACTATTACTCTACCAGAATTATGCTAGACTCTATCAATGAGCCAACCACCTCAACCACTCATCCAATCAATCTTATACAAGCTAAGTATTTGTTTTCCATTATTCAATTACTTTATTTGTATTTTGAAATCAACCCAATGCAAGCCAACCTCTTAAAATTACCTTTTGAAATCTCATCAATTAGTCTATTTATTAGCCTAATCTTGCACATAATAACCACCAATGGTTGTCTCAACCACTGACAGTCTATCCAACTGTGAATGATCACCTTGACCACTAATGATTACCTTAACCACCAACGGTCATATCAACTATCAAAAGTCATTATGGAAAAAAATAACAAGTTATTTTCACCCTCTTACCCTCAACCAAATTTAATTTTCTATGTCCCTACCTATTCATAGACCCCTATCCTATTTTTTGAAGCACACTTGATCTATTTAGCACTAGTATTTACTTGTTTATTGTTATATTAGTCATTTTAGTCTATTTATTTATCAAAATCTCTTATATTCAATTTCATTACCTTTTGATTATTGATGCAAGTTGTTTATTATTATATTTATAAACATAATTATTTAAAACCTGTGGATTGACAACCCCTGAGGAAGCTCTTGCTTCTGGGATCTATCTAGCACTAGGCAATCCACTTAGCTATGTATCTAACCAACCATTGGCTTTAGTGCTATCTTATTTGTAGTTCATCTTCCCAATCCAAAGATGAGTTCTTCAAAATCATCTGATTCAATGCACACATAATCAAATAGGTTTTCCAACCATACCATTATTTAGTTTCTTCTTCCTTTCTCAAAATATAAGCTAAAATTCACTGAAACATTTTGCCCAGCCTGGTGGGACCTTGAGTCATTACCCAAGTTTTCTCTTATTTTCATCTATATTCCCTTTTACCTATTTTGTGCTCATAAATGACATCAAAATTTATTTTGAGATTAAAATGGAGTGCATCCATTACTTGCTTGTAAGTTTAGCTCATTTAGTTAAATTAAAGCACAATAATTTTATCATAGCATCACTCTTATTGCACACACTAAACCAAACCACCTTTTTCAATTAAATATCAAAAAAACTTAAGACAATGCCTGACTAGGATTTCATCACCTAGTAGTTACCTTACCCTTTCCTAATTATCCTAGTTGAAGGTCATTACCAAGGGGAGAAGCAACTCAACTCTCTAATTGAGTATAAACTCTACATATATATATATATGTATATATATCTATGTGTGTATATGTATATATGTGTATGTATACACACACACACACACACATAAGCTAAGCACTCGATACCCTTATCGATGCAGTGTGTAAAGTGAGGGGGTAAGACCTATTACAAATCTATGTATTGATTTCAAATGCAAATCCTTTTTTAGAGCCCAAACACAACTTGAAACCAACCATAGACTTGTTTTCTAGTACCCACTTTATAAGCCAATTTTAGCCACACAATTTCTTGAAAGCTTAAGTCATAAGCCAAAAGAGAGACTGAAAAGAACCTTTAGGACTTAACATACTTTTTAGAGTGTGATTGATTTTCTTGATCATTTCTTGTCTTTTATCTATTTGAGTGGTGAGATTGTTTATGCATTCTCTCTCCCTTACCTTAGATGGTTCTTACCTACCAATAGTGAAAGAATCTAGTAAAATAAAACCCATCACCAAGTTGATCAACCTCTTCTAACTCCTCATATATGGAGTGCATTTATCAACTAGAAAAGTCTCCTCATCCTTTAAGAATCCCTTCTTTCCCTTAAGAAGTTCCCCAAGGAGATATGGACTTTGAAACCTTAGATAATAATATCATGGCCTTTCAACATTATTTTAACACCATGCCTCATCATACCCATACTTTGGTTCCACCTGTGGACCCACCTTATGGCATAGCTTCCCACCTTATGGGAAACACTTCCATTGCCACAATCATCACCCAACCATTAACTACCCAAGCTTCCTCAGCCACCAATAATCCCTTTGATACTACTATGGAAAACTAACCTATAAACACCCTTTTACCTTCCATCCCCACCAACAACTCCTCTACCCTAGGAGTAACCCAACCATTAGCCACCTATACTCCCATCACCATGGGAGTGCCGACCACTAGCATTGCCAACCTTCCATAGACTACCCCCAATCTACTAACCACTATCCCACTTCAAAATATTATGGTGTCTATACCTTCTACCTTACCACCCATTAGCACAAAAGTTACTACCCTTCTTTTGATCACCAACCTAACCACCATCCCCACCTAATAGGTGCCCATTGTACCAAACTTAGGTTATATCTCTAATCACAAGGGCATGTACCTCTACCTACTACCCAACCACCTACATCCACCTACCCCTACATAGTATCCACCTAACCACCGGTGTCCACATACCAATATGTGGCCGCTCCTCAACCTCTTAATAGTTATCAGTATGTCACCCAACCACCACAATAGTATGCACCTTACAACCCTTTAGGTGCACAACCCAAAGCATACCTAATAAATATGCTCATGGATAAAATGACTACCTTAGATTCAACTATTTCTAGAGCTCACAACATCTTATCATATGATCAAATCTATAACGATCCCATTCACCCATCTATCCCTATCAAACCATATCCTCCTTAGTGAGAAATTCAAAAGTTCTCTAAGTTCCAGAGTAAGAAGGATCCCCAACATCACCTTAGGGCATTAGGCATGCATGTTATTTGATTTCCTGAAATGATGCCCTCTTTATTTTTACCTTCCCCATGTCCCTATCTATTCTAGCCTTAGACTGGTGTAGTGCTATAACCAAACACTCTTTGTTTTCCTTCACCCAGCTGGCCCAAACCTTCTTGGATCACTTTTCAATAAGTATCTATAAGAAGGTTTACATCACTGACCTTTACTCTATCTGACAATTTGATGATGAATCTATTTCTAAATTTTTACCTCATTAGAGGATCATAATCAATCAAATTTCCTTCTCCTTACCCCAACTCAAACTGATAAAAAATTTTGCTTGGGCATGCGCCAAGCACATCTCTTCTACATTGCATTTCCAGAGCTTCAAAAATTTTGACAAAGATTTTTACCATGGCGTGTAAGCTATAAAATAGAGCCATCATTAAAGGAAAGCTAAATTTGAAAAATAAGTACTCTACCTACAAAACCATCGAGTCCTCTTTCTCCAAACCAAGCAGCCAAACCAATACCAATGCCAAGACCAAGGGAACTACAAATGTGGTTGTCCTTAAAACTAATCTTCCATGTTTTATCAACCAACCAAATTCCTCTGGTGCCTCAAAGCAAAACATGAGAAACCAAAATCAGAACACCTGGAGTCAATTTACTCCACTTGTAGAATCTTATGCTTCAATTGTTAGGTTGTGGAACTAAAAGCTTCACAGATGCAAATGGAGGAGGTTGCTCAGTGTTACAGCAACTGACGTCGATAGTGCAATCGACGTCAGTCATATCTAGTTACAAGAGCAACTGACATCAGTCAAGAGTCGACCGATGTCAATCACCTCCAGACAGACAGGGATCAACATTGGTCATCTGTGCGATTCCAGAACTGCTAGTTGATGAACAGTTAGTTTAATGAATTGGTTGTTTGCATGTAAAAGACTAATTTTAGTCTTAGAGATGCATGTCTAATTATTGTTTGCATGGGATCTATATAATAGAATCATGGGGCTGTATTGTAATTAAGGACAAAGAAGAGATCCTTCCAATTGTAAGATCTAGGTTTACAGGTTGTGCAAGACTAGGTTGATTTGCATGTTGTTGCAAGATCATGTTATATCTACATGGTAAGTAAGATCATTTGAGTTGCAGGTTATTGCAAGTTCATGGGAGATCTACTTGAAGTACTTTGAGTACTTGTGTATTGGCAGTATTGTTACTGACTGGTTGGAGGTGAACAATAACTCTGTGTTTGAGTTGATTGTTGTGACCATAATTGAGAGAGAGAACTCTTGAAGGAGAATTACTGGGAGCCTTAGAGGTGTGGGAAGCCTTTGAGGTGTAATAAGAGTGTGGCATCTTCTTTATTGTATTTTCTTTCTGGATGAGTTGAATACAAGATTGTATTGTCTCTCAAATTTTGTGTTGTTTTTGATTTCTAGTTACTTGTTACTTCTGGTTAAATTCCATGTTTAGTTTCTTATACAAGGTAATCAATTGTGCTCCTAATCTTGACAGTGGAATTAGAGCTGTTTGTTGTTCTAAATTCTTGACAAAGTGGTATCAGAGTGAGGTTGCAGGGAGTAGGTTTGTGTTTGATTACAGGTCACTCTTAGGGGTTTCTAATTGAGTGAGAGTATAGCAATGGCAGAAGAAAGTAAGCTAAGAATGGAGAAGTTTAACGGCAAGAATTATCAATTATGGAGGATGAAGATAGAGGATTATTTGTATCAAAAATATTTGTACTTACCGTTGGGTGGGGTTGCAAGCAAGCCCACGGATATGAAAAATGAAGAATGGAAGGTTCTTGATCGGAAGGCTCTGGGATCTATAAGGTTGAGCCTGGCATCATCTGTGATTTCTAGCTTATCACAGGCTAAGACAATGGTAGAGTTAATGGGATCTTTGGCAAATTTATATGAAAAACCCTCAGCTTCGAATAAGGTATTTCTTATGAAGCAATTATTTAATTTGCAAATGTTGGAAGGTGGATCTGTACACAATCATCTTAGTGATTTTTATGGTTTGGTAAACCAGTTAGTTTCAGTCAATACTGTTTTTGATGATGAAATTAAGGCTCTCTTAATCTTATGCTCATTACCTGAAAGTTGGGATAGTTTTGTAATGGCAGTTAGTAATACTGCGTCTGCTTCAAATATCTTAAAAGTTGATGATGTTGTTAGTGTAATCTTGAATGAAGAAATTCATAGGAAAAGCACAGGTGAATCATCAGGGAATGATTTAAGTGTTGAAAGTAGGGGAAGGAAAAGAGAGAAGATTGAGCAAGGGAGATCAAGGTCAAAGATAGGCAGGAGATCCAAATCCAGGTATGGCAGGATAATCTGCTGGAATTGTGGAAAGGCAGGGCACATAAAGAAAAATTATAGGTTGGTTGAAGATCAGCATGAAGGAAATGAAGAAGCAGATGTTGTAGATATTGTTGCACATGATGCTCTTGTATGTTCCTTAGATAAAGTGGAATCTTGGGTTTTAGATTCTGGTGCTTCTTTTCATGTAACCCCAAATAGAGCATCTTTTCATGATTATGTCCAAGGGGACTTTGGAGAGATTTATTTAGGGGATGGTAAGCCTTGTCAAATGGTTGGAAAAGGGAAAGTGCAGCTGAAATTGCAGATGGGCAACACATGGGTGTTGAAGGAGGTCATGCATGTCCCAGTCTTGAAGCAGAACTTGATTTCTGTTGGAAAGTTGGGTGATGAGGGATGCACAGTAACTCTCACAATGGACTCTTGAAAAGTTTCTAAGGGTGCACTTGTTTTAGCAAGAGGTAAGAAAGTAGGTACTCTTTATCTATTTACTTGTCTTACTAATTCTCCTTCTGGTTTATCTACTTCAGTTATAGATTCACAAATGTGGCTTCGTAGGCTTGGTCACATGAATAAGAAGGGGATGCATGTTCTTGAGTCAAAGCGTAAGAGTTCATATCCGAAAAGCATAGATCAAGATTTTTGTAAGCAACAGAAGAAAGTGAGGTTTATTGAACCTCATGGTACAAAAAAGGATCAGGTCTATTGCACAAAGAGGAAATCTGATGGTTTTGATAAGAACAAGAAAACCTTGGTGTTCAAGGAGGAGATGACGGATAGAGATTAGTCACAGGGGCTAAATAGTTTTGAGCAGGGCAATTTGGATAGGGTTTTGATCCAAGGTAAACTCATGGGTAAAAAGTCATCACTCACAAGAAAACACAATTACCAGCGTCAGTCAAGTAGAACCGACGTTGAACAGGCAGGTACCGATGTCGATCATGTGCAGATTAGAGTCGGTGGTGTCAGGCAAGTGGCGACTGACATCGGTCAGGGAACTAGCATCGGTGACTAGGTGGACACCGATGTCAGTCAGGTAATCGGCATCGATAGTCAGGTCAGTCACATGGAACCAATGTCTATCAGATGTAGACTGGGTGGTGACCGACATCAGTCACTGAAATGGATTTTGGGTAGACAGCAAGCTGTCAAGGGGTCTCAAACATCCATGAAGAGGACTGAAAGTGTAAGTAAGCCTCAAATTCATTATTTTCCTTCTTTAGATTACTTTTTGCTCATTGATGGTCAAGAACTAAGAAGTTTTAAAGAAGCAAAGCAGGTAAAATCTAGGAAACAGTGGGAGCATGGCATGAATTCTTTGGATGAGAACCAAATAGGAGATTTGGTAGAGTTTCCAGCTGGAGAGAAAGTACTAAAAGATGAATGGATTCTCAGGTTAAAGAAGAGAGAGAATGAACACGTGAGACAGAAGGCCAGGGTATATGGTCTTGAGCAGGCTGCAGGATAATAGAGGTTTGACAAGTGTATGACAAAGTAGGGCTTTAGTCAATGTCATGGTAACTGTTGTGTTTCCTTTACCAGGTTGGATAATATTAGCTACATTATCCTGTTACTGTATGTAGTGTGTATGCTTGTTACAGGGTCACACATGCAGGGAGTTTCTAAGCTAAAGGTAAAGTTAGTTCAAAGGTATGTCATGAAGAATCTAGGAGCAACAAGATTCTTTGGCATGAGTATTCTTAGAGACAGGGAAGATCATAGGTTGATGTTGTCTCAGGATGATTGTGTGAATAAGGTAGTGGCGAGGTTTAAGATGTAGGATGTAGAACCGGTTAGCACACCTATGGATGGACAGTTCACAGAACAGGGTCCCCAATCACATGATGAGGTTAGATACTTATGTACTAGACTTGAGTTTGCCCAAACAGTGGGTGTTGTTAGTGAGTTTGGGGTCAATCCAGGAAAAAAGCACTGGAAAGTAGTTTAGTGGATTCTCAAGTATTTGAGAAGGACCAATAGCAGGTTAACATGTTATGCAGGGTTAAGCATTTATGTGGCAGGTTACTTGGATGACAGGTGTTGCACCACAGGTTTTATGGTGGTTGGTCTTCAAGATTGATCTTGAAGAGGGATACAAGCTAGAAAACAAATTAGATGATGTACAAGTATAGGTATAGGTGTAGCTATTTATCTCTAAGTGGGAGATTGTTAGGTTGTGGAGCTAAAAGCTTCACAGATGCAAATGGAGGAGGTTGCTCAGTGTTACAGCAACCGACGTTGGCAGCGCAACCGATGTCGGTCATATCCAATTACAAGAGCAACCGACATCGATCAGGAGTCAGCTGACGTTGGTCACCTCTAGACAGACAGGGACCAATGTCAATCGCCTGTGTGGTTCCAGAACTGTTAGTTGACGAACAGTTAGTTTAACGAACTAGTTATTTGCATGTAAAAGACTAATTTTAGTCTTGGAGCTGCGTGTCTAATTATTGTGATTAGAAGTCTAATTATTGTTTGCATGGGATCTATATAATAAACTCATGGGGCTATATTGTAATTAAGGACAAGGAAGAGATCCTTCCAATTGTAAGATCTAGGTTTGTAGGTTGTGCAAGACCAGGTTGACCTGCAAGTTGTTACAAGATCATGTTAGATCTACATGGTAAGTAAGATCATTTGAGTTGTAGGTTGTTTCAAGTTCATGGGAGATCTACTTGAAGTACTTTGAGTACTTGTGTACTGGTAGTATTGTTACTGACTGGTTGGAGGTGAACAACAACTCTGTGTTTGAGTTGATTGTTGTGATCGTAATTGAGAGAGAGAACTCTTGAAGGAGAATTATTGGGAGCCCTAGAGGTGTGGGAAGCCTTTGAGGTGTAAGAAGAGTGTGGCATCTTCTTTATTGTATTTTCTTTCTAGATGAGTTGAATACAAGATTGTATTGTCTCTCAAATTCTGTGTTGTTTCTGATTTCTAGTTACTTGTTACTTCTGGTTAAATTCCGTGTTTAGTTGCTTATACAAGGTAATCAATTGTGCTCCTAATCCTGACAGTGGAATCAGAGTTGTTTGTTGTTCTAGATTCCTGACATCAATTTTGGAGAAGTTACTGAAGGCCAACATCATACAACTTCCTCTTATCAAACCACCTCAACAATTTGATTCTTCTCATCCTGCACCTAGCTAGTACAATGAGAATGACCTTTGTACTTTCCATCAAGTAGTTGGGTATGATGTTAGTCAGTGTATTACCTTCAAGAGCATTGTCTAATCTCTCATTGATAAGGGGATCTTATGTTGGATAACCCCAACACACCTTAAACTAAGCCCTTAACATTTTTAGGCAACCTTTACCTAATCATGCACGTACCAAAAATGAGAGTAATAACATTGAGTGTTTTCATGATTCCCATACTTTTAATATGGTTCTTAACACACTCATTTCTGAAGAACCTACCACCTAATATATCTATTCTTCACCTACTCCCCTTATTGAGGTAGTGGAGTTACCTTCTCCTCTTTTGGAGACCCAAATTGAGGAAGCACCCATTTTTCCTCCTCTAATTATTGAGGTAGTGGATTTACCTTCTCTTTTGGAGACCCAAACTAAGGAAGCAACCCTTTCTCCTCCTCTATTTATTTAGGTTGTGGAGCCATCAACCCCTCCTTTAGCTAACATACTCGAACAAACACTCATTTTACCTTCTCTCTTAACTACCCAAAAATTTACTACCCCTTTAGAGATCATTCCCAAAGAGGAAGCCACCATGTTTTCACCCCCCATAGAGGAGTCACCCATCCAAACCTTGCATCCTTTGATTGAAGAAAGGATGAGATCACCATTCCTTTTTCTCAACCTATGGGCTTATCTTTCAAGTCTAGTACCCAGAGAATAAAACTAGTCTACAAACCATTCTCTAGGTTAGTGTAGAAATTGGAATTTGTCTCCAACCCTGACATGGAATCAGCCACCTTTTGGGAGTAATTGGGGCTCCCTTACATCACCAAGAAGGAACCTCCAACCTTACCTTTAGCAGACCAACCCACCAATCTTATTATCCAAACCCCTATCTTACCAACTAAACTGATAAAAACCTCTAGAAACCCCAAAAATTCCTCAACCATCCAACGCACTTAAACCCCAAACAACCAAATCACCTTCTCCAACCAAACCAACCAAAAACCTTAGCTCTTTCCCTACATAAAGCCTTAATCACCCATCTGTGAAAGTGGAGCTTAGCTCACCAAACCCAAAAACCAACCACAAAACCAAATCAACCAAGGAAGTAAAGCTAGTAAAAGGCCAGAGGGCCAAACTCCTACCTCCCTCAACCTTACCCTCTATCTTGGGGCTTCATCCCTCCACTTTAATTAGGAAACCAATTATTTTAAACAAAACCCAACCACCACTATTGGTTACACCAACACACTTATTTTGACACACCTATATTCACCATGCCATTAACACTAGACTACCTACCCTAAAACCTCTTACCTCCACCTTACCAAAACCAAAACCATTAACCAAGAACACTACCTCACCCAAACCTCCTCCCACCAAGCTCATTACTAAAAATACTTCCATCTCACCAACCAAGACCAAAACCTTTAAACCCTCTCCACCTTTAGTTGAGCCTTACTTAGTAATATTTCAAAGGTTATTACAAGGTTATTGTTTAACCTTACCTTACATCAGGCCATTTGACCCTTTCGATCCAAAACTAGCCTTGTATAATGACTGCCAAGTGTGATCCTATCATAGGACATCAAGGTATGACATAGAGAACTGCAAGCCTCTCTAAACCATTATCCATAGGCTCTATGATCAGGATGATCTACTAATAGAGGAACCTCCCATAAGCCCATTACCAATCCTACAACCAATAACCACTACCCAATGCCTACCTACTCCCCCACTCTCACCTCAAAGTGATGAGGAACCAAACCCATCTTTTACCCCAATTCTTCCCTCTATCCAAACTATCCATGTGGTCACACAATCACATACTCAATAGAAGGATAAGGGGAAGGCCAAAGTGTCAATTCCATGGACATACCCATATTCCACCTCTCAAAAAAACCAAAATCAAGCACCTTCACCTTTAGCCAAACCCAAGGTTTCTATCTTGGGTACACTGAATCCACCCCCTTTGAATTAATTAGGAGAGTGGTGCTCAAAAAAATTCACCAGACCTAGTGAAGATGAGCTTATATGAGTTGATTACTACTTCACTTCATCATTGCCAAGTAATGATTAAGGCATTGTAGTTAGTAGAGGTACAACCTGAAGACCCTCAACCTCTGGTGGACTTTGTTGGTGCCCTCCAAAATTTTAACCTTATCACTTTCAAGGATTTGGAAATACCTTCTATCCACCCTGATGACCTAGATCCCCCTCTCTTTATTAATCCTTACATCAACCAAACTTACATCAAATGGGTCATGATTGATGGGGGAGCTAATATTAACATCATCTCCTCCATGCTTATAACCAAATCAACCTATTAGATAAATTCATGTTTGAAATCTTGTCCATACTTTGATCCTTCGATGACACTATAGCCACTACCTTGAGAACTATTATCCTTCATATTCGTTTAAGACACCACATGCTCCTTGAAATCTTTTATGTAGTGGAAGGTGAATTTTATTACAATGTCTTATTGGGATGACCTTGGATTCACTCCATGGGTTATATCCCCTCTACCCTTCATCATTGCATTAAATTTGAACACAAGGGTCAGGTTGTCACTATACAAGCTAACCCAAGTCCTTTTTTATCATAAAACATGACTTACAAACCCAATGATGTTCTCTTACCTCCATCTAGCACACCCTCCTCAGCCAAATATAATACCTCCACCATGAAGGAGGTAGTCATACCTTCTTCTACCAATGAGGCATCAACTAACTCATCCGTCCCCTCTAATCAGATCCCCACCTCAGACCACTTGGAATGCACATTCCAACATCTTTCATTGAGGGAATATCACCTCCTCATCCTTGACACTTTCCCTACTCCCCAAGAGTATGAAAAACTTGACCACCAACCTAGATATGACCTCATTATCAGAGCCATTATTCCCTTTGGACCTTCACACTATCAAACCCATTTCATTTACGGGGGACTTGACAAACCACTTGATGCTTATACTACCTCCTCTTCACCTTAACCATTCACCTTTGGCTTCTCCCACCTAGACAAATTGAGTTTCTCCTAGACATACCTCCACAGGTGTGCTTGGAAAGTATTTTGTCTTGGACAATATGAGCATCTCCCATATGAGTTGATTTTCATTAAAACTAGAAATCCTGATTAGAAACATAGCCTCAGTTTCATTCTACCCACCAAGAAGCAAACTAAACCACCTACCACCACCATTATTGAGGAAGACACCCCTTCATCACCAACCTATCCTCCACCTACATGTGAGGATGATGAAATCATCCCACCTAATTTTTTTTTCATCAACATGATCAGCCTCAGGCCCCTAACTTATTAAAAGGAGGGGGAAATAGTAACCATCCCTTTAACCCATCCTAAGATGATAGGAGATAACTCTCGTACCATTAACATTATTCAATTCAAGATGATGATTGCATTTTCACCTACCTTGGTGCCCTAGATTCTTCCATCCATAAATCCCTTCCTCCCACTATTTTGACCATGTTGAATGAATCCACCATGGATATCAATTATGGCACTCTAGACAACCCCCACATTATCAAAATTGGCCAATCACTTAATGCTGAGGAACTTTAGGACTTCCCCTCCTTCCTTCAAGACTGCAACATAGCATTTGCTTGGTATTATAGTGACATGCCTAAAATTGACCCCACCATTACCACCCATAACATAGTCACCAACCATGACACCAAGCTTGTCAAGTAAAAAATTTGATGCATGCACCTTAGCATAACCCTTCTCATCAAAGAAGAGCTTCAGTGCCTCCTATCTATCAATTTCATCCAACCCATTGACTATCCCTAATGGGTCTCGAATGTTGTACCTATCACCAAAACCATAAGGGGAATGCACATTTGTGTGGAGTTTTATGACCTCAACCTTTCTTTTACCAAAGATGACTTTCCTCTATCAAACATTGACCAGCAAGTTGATGTTACAACCAGTCATGAGATGTTATCTCTCATGGATGGATTTTTGGGTTACAATCAGATCCTAATTACCCCCAAAGATCAACACAAGACCACCTTTACCACCTCATGTGGGAACTTCTACGAAAAATTCATGCCTTTTGGACTAAAGAATGATGGTGTAACCTACCAACATGACATGACTTACATCTTCCATGACCTTATCCACAAGATTGCTAAAGACTATGTAGCTGACCTCCTTGGTAAATCTAAGTATTGTAAGGATCATTTAGCCATTCTCAAGATTATCTTTGAGTGCCTTATCCATTACCATGTCCACCTTAATCATAAAAAATGCATTTTTGGGGTTTTTTTCAGGAAAGTTCCTCAGCCTTATCACCATTTGAGGGATTGAAGTTGATCCTACCAAAATCAAAGCCATCCTTGACATGCTTCCTCCAATTAACCTTAAACAACTTCATAGTTTTTAGGGGAAGCTCCAATCCATCCTTTGCTTTATCTCCCAACTTTTTGACTAATGCCAACCCTTCCATTCCACCATCTTTTGAATAAGGATGTATCTTTTAAGTGGAATAAGGACTATCAAAAGGCCATTGATTCAATCAAAAAGTACCTTTTATCTCCACCTATCTTGACCCCTCCCAAGGATGACCGACCTTTCTACCTTTATATCTCTACCACTAACCACTCCCTAGGGGAAATGCTTTCTTATTGGGATGAACAACACAAAGAGCAAGCCATCTACTACATCAGCCATAAACTTGTAGAGTATGAGACTCAGTACACCAATACCAAGAAACTATTATTAGCTTTAGTCTTTGTGGCCACCAAAATTTTCCATTACCTTTTTAACCACAAAACCTATGTCATAACCAATACTAACCCACTCAAGTATATGCACTACAAGTCATACCAAAACCAATGTATGGCCATGTGGCTCATGATTTTAGTAGAATTTGACCTTGAGTTACTTTAGAAAAATTTAATTAAGGGGCAAGTAATTACTGATTAATTGGCCAAAACACTGTTAACAGACAACCAACCTCCTCCTCTTGAGTTCCCTGATGAGTCCATTATGACCCTCTCTCAAGTGGACTTCACCTATCAAGTCACTATGTTCTTTGATGGATCAAAATGTCAACATGGTGGGGGAACTAGTATCATACTTATTCCCTTTGATATTGATCCCCTTCCTTTATCTTTCAAGCTTGACTTTGAATGTACCAAAAAAATGGTTGAGTACGAAGCCCTAGTCATAGGCTTCAAACTACCTTAGCATTAGGAGTCAAAATAGTAAATATCTTTGGTGATTCCTAGCTTGTGGTCAATAAAATCAATGGCTCTTACCAATGTAAGAATGATGTTTTGAAATAGTACAAAGAACTAGTTGATGATCTCTTATCATCAATTGAACACTACAACATCCAATCAACCTAGTGATCTACCAATAAGTTTGATGACACCATGGATTCTCTTGCCTCTTAGATCCCATCTACACCCTTTGACCCTAGGATATCTATCATTATCCACAAACTTACCTAGCCTTCCCATGTCAAACTAGATTTTCCCACCATTTTCAATGTGGAAGAGACCCAACCTAACCTTTGGTATTAGTAGACCATTGACTATCTCAACTTTGCCATCATTCCTTTTGGGATTTTTAAGAATGATCGGAGAGAGTTTATCTAGAGTACCTCACATTATACCATTATGGGGGGAATTTTGTACAAACATGGATTTGATGGTCTCCTCTTTGGTGCATATGTAGTCATGAATCCTCTCATGCTATCAAGGAAATGCATGATGGTATTTGTGGGGGAAACTTTTGTGGCCTTACCATAGCTAAATGCATTCTTCACCTCATCTATTACTGGCCTACCCTTAACCAAGACTATTATGATTATGTGAAAAATTATGTTAAGTGTCAACAACATGCCAATTTTCATCACACACCTAACCATAGTTTTTGTATTTCCATCGATTTATGGGCCTTCTCATAATAGGTTCTAGACCTTATTGGTGAAATTAACCACCATTCTTTGTAATGACACCATTCTATCATCACTGTGATTGAATCTTTTACCAAATGGGTAGAGGTTATTCCTCTATCTTAACTAAAGTAGATAATATTTTCAACTTTATTAACCATCACATAATCTATTGCTTCGGTGTTCCTCACAAAATTATCATTGATAATGATAAATATTTTAAGAAAAAACAAGTCTAGGGTCTTTATGATGCATTCAGTATTAAGTAAAGTTTTTCCTCGCCCTATCACCCTCAAGAAAATGGATAGGATGAGGCCTCTAACAAAAATCTTACCAACATGCTCACTAAAATGGTCAATGCATCTAGTCAGGATTGGCATTTTCACATCCCCTTTGCCTTATGGGCATATCATACTAGAATTCAAACCCCTATGGGTGCTACCCTATTTTCTCTTGTATTTGGGGTCGAGGCTATCTTACCTCTTGATGTCCAAATCCCATTTCTTTGCATATATATACAAGATCTAATTACTGAGGATGATTATCATCAACACCATTTAGACTAGCTTAAACCACTTAACGAGTGTCACTTAGCTACCCTTACCCATCTTCATGTCTATCAAGAGCACATCAAAT